>OZ022264.1:22135194-22637694 GCA_963978885.1 Nemotelus pantherinus | reverse complement strand
TGCAAATTGTTGGGGGTGGATAGGTTTTTAGAGAGTGTTATGGAGACTAATTGTTCGAAGCTCAAATTTCTACTAACTATGTCGTCATCTGCATGAAAAGTGTAGTTTGAGATTTCAGCGGGGAAAATATTAAAGAGAATCCGTCTTGTGGTACACCTTTTTCAATTGAAAACTCTTCCAAGAAAGCATCATTAATGGTAACGAATGCCATTCTGCCACTGAGAAAACTGCATGCAATGTTGACACTGAAATTGATAATTTTAAACAAGAGAGCCTCAACCCATACGGAGTCGAAGACCTTCTGTAAATCAATCAAGCCAAAACGTCCACTATGGAGCGTTTGATTTTAAAGCCCAAAATGACTCCCGTGAATAATTTAGCTCTCGTGAATTGAATAGTTTAGTAGTTTTTGATGAACCCTTTCGAGTAATTTTCCCAAATTTGAAAGCACAAATAGTGGATGATGCTTTAAGGAAAGAAAATATTTTGCCAGGCTTCTATGCTTCGGGAAAGTAGGGTTAAAGGTGAAGATGAAAGAGAGCTTCATTCGCAAATTTATTATCAATACGCGCGTTTTTTCGCTCCTCTATCCCGCACAGAACTGAACAGACGCATTGGAAACAACAACACTCCTGTCTCAGTGAATTCACTAGTACAGAAATTCTATGCCTCAAAGGTTGTTCACGTGCTGAACTATAGAATATGCTGATAGAAAAAAGTGTAGCGACAATTAGAGCCGTTTCACACGAGACACTCGGTGTCCGGCCACTGAATCCTCAGTCACTGTTTTTGTATAGAATTGTGGCCTGGACACTGTGGCTCTGTGTGTATGCTCTCATTAATTTCTATGCTCCGGCAGTGGCTAGAGACAAAGTGGCCGGACACCGATTGTCTCGTGTGAAACGGGCCTTAGACCCGTTGCTAAGTTGCACAGTTGCGTAGTTTTTCATGAACGTGCTGGTAACCCTGAAGCTACGGCAAGCACTGAAAGTGAAAATATTCTAAACATCGAATCTCCTAAAATATGTCCGTTTCTTAGAATAAGAACCAACTTGAAAAATTACAAAGAAAAAAAACTGCTTTTTGCCCTATGAATTCTGATTCAGTTACCAGATTTTCATGAAATTGACAGAATAGCTGAACCTTACTCTAAGCCATGTTTGATATAAATTTGGTTAAAAAATTCGATTGGTGCTGCCAGCTATGGTAATTTTTGTGTCTTTAGTTTTGAAAATTCGCTCAGGAAAATAAAGCTTTTTGCCCTGTTACTTCCAGTGCAGTCATGAAATCAATACGAATTTCATACATTTGATGGAACCTATTATAGGCATTATTCAGGTCACATTTGGTTGAAAAGCCACCATAGGGTTGCCAGCTATTATTGGTTTTGTGTTTATTTCCAATATCTTTCTAAAGCGATTTGATCGTAAAATTTTCAAATGGTAATGATATTGTAGTGACAATATACAGCAAATATTAAGTTTTTGATTATTTGAAAAATGCCGCGGCTGGTAACCCTAAATTTCTTTATACTCGTATAACTTCGAACGCAATCATCGGATCGAGACGGAATTCACAGCGGAGGTTAATTTCAACGTGATGCAGATGTCATACTGGCAAAAGGTTGCCAGCACGAGTCTGTAGTGCTATTTCTGTACCAATAAATGCCCACAGTTAGGATTCATACCGGAAACATTTACAATGAAAATAAATAAATAATGTTTCAATTCCCAAAGTTCTGCAAAATTTTCGGATTGCAGCCCCAAACACCAGCTTCGGTTACATTGCTGCAGGCACTAAGCATTTTCTTCATTGATGTTATATGAGATGCTACTTTCAAAGTTTTGTGAAATAAGCAACTGATAACGAATATAATTAACCCGTGTTTTGCTCTCATAAACTTTGAAATTAATGCCAGTGGTAATATCTGAAACATTTCCACCATACAGGTATGAGTTACAATGCATTCTTGAGACCAAAGTAAAACGTGGTGTTTGTAACATTTTGACTGTAATAGGCAGCTCGTGTGTTAGAATATGAACTCAAAATCTGCACGATTTTTCTACTGTTCTTCGAAAATTAGTGTTTCTAGCGGTTCAGGTGCGCTAGTTTTTTTTTTAATTTTCTATCGATTGTGGTAGTTTATACTCGTTATTTTACTCGTTATTATTTTCCACTTTTTTGTGCTACCACAGCGAATACAGCAACCTATAGCAATCTTATCGAATGTACCAGCCGTTCTGTACTCGATCGTTTTTTTCCGTCATTGTTCTATTCTTGTCTGCATCGGAGCAAAAACAAAGCACCTAACGAGTTTACAAACACCCGAAGATTGTCAATTTACTTCCTTTTCGATTTTTGATCTGTAAATATTCATGGGTCGGGTGTCAATTTTCGCGACAGTCATGACTAGTTAAAAAGTATATGCTCTATTATCAGTACTTATAAAAATATGACTCACTAGACTATGAATGAGTTCAAAAAACACTGTATGCGTACTCCAAGACTTCTCGCGAAAACAAACTAGCCAGTAATATATATATAGAAGTATATCATTTTAAGGTAGACATTCGGGCAGCTATTATTTTCTATGGCATGTCTATGCTTGACCTGTCGTTTGATCTGTTCTTATCTTTTTTAACTTTTCAAACCCTTTTTGCTTTAAGAAAGTAGCTTTATCTCCAAGTGGCAATCAATCGAGCGTCGATATTTTCGGTAATTTGTATAATTAGTATTTTCATTTTTCCTTCCAATACCATACTTCCTGTAACTAAGCGTACGCCACTTCCCTTGGTCATGCCAAAGATGCTTGATAATTGGAGGATTACTTCCTCCTTCTGCTACCGAGCCGTAATGAATCACTTTCAAGTTTCTTACTTTCTATTTTATTTTCCGTTCTTTTTTTTTTCGTTTTTATATTTTCCACCATTAATCATGTCTTAATTTTTGTCCGGCCGGCGTCGGCACGATGCGAAACCAAAGAGATGTCAAAATTAAACCAACTATGTACCTACAGCCTGAACGGGAGTTGTGAAAGAACGATATTTCGGTCGGACTGACGGCCAGCGAAGGAGAAGCTAAAATTATATGATTTATTGCCAATAAACATAATGAAGTGGGACGAAATCTGCTTTGTTTATTGGGAACAAAACTCGTCGACGTATCATGGCGACGTAGACGTGAAACCTTCGGACTGCCAAGAAGTTTTGCTGAAGAAATTCATGCAATGAATCGACTTCATTGCTATAAGGTTTTTTAAGAGGGCGTTTGTGAGAGACGTGTGCCAAGTGGGTTGCCTGGAACTAGGTCAAAGTTCTTTCTGGCTATGCACCCTAGTTCATTGTAACTTGTAAGCCAACGTCATAAACTCCGAGAAAAACTTCAAATGATATCAAAGCATCTTTTAGTCCCTTTCGAAGAATCAGATCCCTTTTCGGGACCAACAACAACTTCACCAAAAGCTGCCATTTCATCGATAAATTTCCCGAAAACCATTCAATACGACCACCCGTACAAACAACCCTTATTCGACCGCACATTGCCTTTGTCGCACGATGTTTGTTGTATTAATCAGAGAGCACAAAGCATCAGTGGGTATTCGCGCGTTGTCCTCTCGAAATCGAAAATAGCCATTCGTTTTCTGATTTCCATAAAAACGGCATCTGTCGCACAAAGCATCTTATTGAAAAGTTGATTTCATTGATGACTTTCCGTTCAGAGCCGTTTCATAATGCGAAAAAGCCCGGAAACGCCAGAAGGTGACATCTTGTCCGAATGTATTTAGTGTGATGATGACGATGAATTTGCGTCGTCCTGCCGATCAACATGGTAAGAAAAGCGGAAAAAACTTAGCCAAGGGGCTGCCTCATACTTTACAGCTGCCGAGGTTCGTTTTTTTTGTCAGCAGCTTCTTATTGAAAATGAAAAAGTCGCTGTAGTGTTTGTGTTTTGGCCGAAGTACAGGAACAAATGGTGCATATTATGACCAATAAATCCTTTAAATTTATCTGCACGTTAATGGAAAATGTGCTTGATATACAAAATTTTGATTTAATTTGAACGAATATTTGCTTAGATTCATTCTCGAAAATTGAAAGCTATGGCAGGATGTTCGACTGCTCGTTATTAGAGAGAAGAAGCCTGCCATCTGCTCCTCAGATTTGAAGTTTATTATGAAGATTTTTAAGAGCAATTAACTAGCAAAAAAAGAACAACAGAAAAAGAGGTAACGAGGATTGAAAAAGGTGACATATCTATCGATTGGTGTGGATAATTGCGCATTGTTTGAACTTCGCTGAGAACCACGGTGATTAGTAAAAAGGTTAAAAGCTATTTTTTAAAAGGTTAGAAGAAATTTTGGCAAGTCATAATGTAGTTGATATATTCTATAAAACTGACTTAAGTTACAAAATGCGGTTTTACATTTGATGATCTTAGATTTCAGAAAAATATCAAATGATTTTGGAAGTACAACTTCGGACAATAGTTAGCTGTTTGTAAAATGTCATAGAACCGCTTTTCGACAAAAAACTGTGATTGAAGTGTTGTTTGAGAACTTTGAGAATTATTGCCTTAAAAATGTCCCATGAAATTTCGTGGTCACAATTGTTCTAACCTGCTCTATTTTTTGTGAAAGTTGCTCTACTTTAACTTGTCTTGAGATGTTCTGCTCATTTTCGTCACTAAACATAGGTTTAATTAACTAGAATACCAACCAATCAACCACTATTCAAATATACGTACATATTTCTTATTCTGCTAGAAATTCGGAGAGAAATCAAGAGAAATATCTTAATTCTAGATAAATCTGGCAAACCTCATGGGGTGACCTTGATATTTTCAAATATCTAAATATTTTTAACTTTTCTGCTTAATCACCATTTGGCAAGATCGACTTTTGTATTCTAATGATAATTTTAGCAGCATGGTTTCAACAGCTCTGCTCCCTGATGTGCCAGACCGAGGCAGTAATTTGCTGCTGCTGTGCTCGAATCACCCTGTATGCTAATGGCTGTACGAGTATTTGTACGTCTTATGTTGTGACTGACAGAAGTGCTTACGAGACGCCTGTAAGAAGGCGTCTTCTGTGATCTAGACCTTGTAAACCAGCCTTTGGCGATTCTCAGTCACTGGTGAAAATAGAAACTGCACAATACGGAAAAGTTGCTGGCAAAAGCGGACATTGAAAGCAGTGGAATCTCAAAGCTCACCTACAGAAGCAAGAGAAAAGTTGACTGGTGGTTCTGATGTTGTCTCGAACTTCCAGAAATGTCTCGAAGGCCACGGTAATTGATCGTTGCCAACTGGGTAAAGCTCTCAATCGTTAATCCTGAACAATTTTATGGCTGGTGATGTAAGGTTTGTTAAGAACAGCTTGCTGGATGACAAGGCTTCATCATTTCTTCTAAACGTAAAAATGACAGAACTGCAAAGAAGCTCCTACACTTGCTTGTACACAAAAACTGGGTTCAAGGCAGCACTATCTACAGACTCAGATCAATCAAAGAGGCCAAAACCATTTATACGAAACCGAGGGCGTGTGCTCAGCTTTTCAATCTGGTTGATGCCAAACTCTCGGAAAGTTTTAGGCCCGAGGCCTGTCAGTAGTCATCATGCACGATTATGAAAGACTGAAACGTATGGTTCTCACGTCAGCTTACCTACTATTTTACTCAATATTTTCGCAATTAGCGCCAAAGCTGATGTACCTGGCACAGTAGGCTAAATCGGAGTAACTGAAACTTCTGGTTTATTGCGATGCCAATTCTGACCACATCAATTGGAGCAACAGCACCAGAGGCGACATCCTGTTTTATATTTTAGCTTTTTTGGGCTTATAGCTCTAAATACTATCATTTGAAAAATATTGTCAACCCTAACAGAAATGCGGCTATTGGCATATCACTTCGTTCACCAGGAAAAGTTAGATAAAAAACTGGATGACACGTATTAAATGAAATCTCACTCTTTGATCCCCGTTTTTAAGTCTTCTCTTTAACTATAGGCCTAATACCTGCCATGAAGAGAAGAAACCTTGATAACACTGATTTTACTTAGTTTTATTGAAATTTTATACACAATGTAATTTCCATTGGCAAAAAAAATGCCGAAGTCAATAAAATCTTTGCTGATCACTTTAAATAGGGTCTTAATAGGTAGCTATGTAGAAGCCTACACGCTTAATCAAAAGCAGCAAGACAGTTTTATGATAGAACTACAGATGCTCTGGAGAGATACCAAAAAATCCTCAATTACGATTGTAGGAGCAGCACAGATGATGAATGGCTCGTCTAAAGAGCCTCACATAGAACACACAAAAAATTTGGTGACAGGGATTCCTCTGAAAAATAATCAATAAAATAGTTTTGTGAGGAATATGACGGTGTATTTGGACTTTGTTTAGCAAATGCTTTCCAAGCTCCCTGGGTACGATTGCGTCTCTGACCCAATCTTCGCTGCTGTAAGAAATGCTGATATGCAGCTTAATCTGAGGTCATCAGTGTAAAGGTCGTGAACGCAATCAAACCCTTTATGAATTTCAATTCGGCTGGACTGGATTTCGCCTCTTTGGCTATGCTAGGAGAGGAAGCTGACCACCTGGAGGCAGACCCAACAAAACGTTGACGACAGACTAAAGTTGCCTTAATACCAAAACCTATGTTTATTCAGAGCCGAAGAACTTTAGGCCAATCAGCTTAAGCTCATTATGGTGAAATCCCTGAATCGATTTATTGAGCGCCGCACTCGCATCAAGGCGCTTAATAGGTTAATCACAATACAGCGTTTTCCGCTGTGGGCTGCGGAAAGTGCTGTCAAAAAATTAGAATGCACTCTTTTGTATGGTAACGCGCACAATGGCTGCGGCGGAATTTGCGGCATCGGCGAAATTTGCCAAATTTCTAATTTTGCCGCACCGCTAGCGGTGATACATACCATAGGTTGGCATCACCACTAGGTTGAATTAACTCTGTTTGAATTAGGTTGAATGGTCTGGTGGAATAGACAAGCGATGGCTGATGAGTATTGTGATAAGCCAACCTAATCCTCGTACAACCGGATTTAGGAATACAAAAGAAAAAAAAATGATTTTGGTTGGTGCTTTGGTTGCATTGACAGCGACATTGTCGCTGCATTGTGATTCACCAAATTCAACTGCGGCATTCACGCCTCCCCCTGTGGAACGCTGCGTTTGCCGCTGCGGAAAACGCTGTATTGTGATTAACCTAATTGTGACACCAAAGCGTTGCCAGTGACCGAGACCAAGACCAGCACTTAAGATATTAAAAGTTTGGCATCGGAATAGTTTAAATCAGCTTCTCCCACATATGTCTTCCTACTACCTTAACTAAGCCCTCGCTTCAAAAAGTAGCCCGTTGACTTTTATCATTATCATCATAAAACAATGTAAGTTGGGCTGAAATTCATATGAAAATTTGGTGAATTTCACATGGGAGGATTCGAAATGTGTAAGAATGTTCTGTTTACCATTTTTTAAATATCCGTTTCCAAAGACTTCGAACTGTTCAATCTGTCAGCAAATCCGAAATTTTTTCCATTCATTATTGATATCGGATTTGATCAACATATTATCATTATTTCGGCGATTTTTCTAATCATATTTTCGTCCTTCACTAGCACTTGTTTCCAAACACACACACACACACACACACACATCTCGAATGCGAGCGCCAAGGTAGATATCAACAATGGATGTCGAGCGGCTTGTGACACATTCAGGATATGATTGTTATGATTCCAGACACATATTTCTTTCAGTTGCTAAGATCTGACCACCAGAAAAATATTATTTGTGACATGTCCTTGCATTAAGCTTCTTCCTGTCTCTTGGAAGCGACACATAAAAGTCTGAAGAGTATATAAGCCTGTTTTGTATGCATGGTCTTGTATGATGAGAAAACAACCTCGATATTTGCATTTTTGATCTTTTCAGTTTAAATCTGGTGCGAAGGTTGCAGGGAAAAAATGAAGTATCGGATAATAATAAATCGTGATTGTTTTTTTGATTTTTATTGAAAACAACTAGCGTGGTGGAAAAAGTAGATTTCCTAGGTGATGATAGCATTTGAGGTAATTTTTTAAAAGAATATATTAGAATATTGCTTTTTCATTAAATTGGATATTTATTCAACGAAAAACATTGACATTCTGAGTCGTTCTTCTGATGGTGCACGAAAATTTCTTCACATATGAAGCCCATTTCGAAGTGTCCTCTTGAAAAAAAAACCAATATATAGGTCACGACACAAAAGTAAGTTTTTCACAGCCGCTTCTGGTCGTCAGCCATAATTCTATAGTCCTGTCGCACCTACTCTTCCCAGCTGCTCCGCCTCCCTGGTCATCTCGAGAATTTCCACCGACACACTATACTGCCCGGACCACGATGATGATGCGGCGCCACATCGTACAATGTCTTCCCGACGAAATCCGGAGCCTCGAAGGAGATTGACAGTGATTCATCTTGTGAGGTTTAAGTTTCACGCATATTTCTTGGCATGTCTCGGCTATCATTTTAAGTAGATTTACGCACAATTTTTTGTGTCCTCGTTTAGATCTTGTCTCAATGGAATGCGAGCAAGATTGATTGGTGCAATTAATTTTAGTCAATTGTAAGTTAGGATTTTTTCCGGGTACCGGGATAAGCTCTTTCGAAATGAACGTAAAATCTCTTTGTAATTGAGGAAGTTGATGACAGATTTCTGAGTCGTACGACATCGTGCTATATTTATGGCTCTAGTAAAAACACACACACACACACACGCACATGTACGTAAATGGAGTGAGCATTTCTGAATTTTCGTCACGTTTTCATGTTTCGAAGAGTTCAGGGACATTTGAGTTTACGGGGAAGTTTTGATACGGCTATGTGTACATCTAAAGTATCAAGGTACTTACGAATATGCTATTCGTTGGAAAGTATTGTGTCTATCGAAGATAAAGTTGAAACCATGAAAAGTTGAAAGTCTGTAAATTTAAAATAGTTGGCTATGATAGGATGGAAGGAATATCATACGTAATCATACGCGAATTGATGCAAACTACAGGGAACTTTGACTGACGCTTATGATTTTGCATATGAACTGAACACTTGCTCAATATCAACTTGTTCAATGTATTCAATATGTGAACAATGCGAAAAATTATCTTATAGTTTCGATAGCAATAACAAATTTTTCTAGTTTATTTAAAAAAAACTTACTTGATGTCAAACGCAATTTCGTACACAAAAATTTGACCATTGACTTTTCAGAATATACAAAACTATCAACAACAAATGAAATGATTTGACTGAAACACCTACAATATTGGTGAACCACTGGCAAAAAGTTTGCGCGCCCAACGTGGGGAATGGCTATGTGGACATCTTACAGCGAAAACTCAATTTTGAATACTTGTTTTGAAAAAGTTAAGCCTTGCTGTTGTGAACATTTACAAAATTCATCAATAAATCCCATCTGTAAAATTATTTATTTATATTACCGCCAGATTGCATAAACAAACATACTTTGAAAATTCTAGTTTACTCGATTAACAACTACGCTTGCAAGCTCATTAACACTAAATTTTCGCAATAATTTCTAAAATTAGCATCATAACTCTGTCTCTCGATAGCCACAGTCACAAACTTTTAATGCATTCACTATTTCCACGTAACGCTTAATTGATTAATGGCAAAGCGCACAACTTAAACTTCGGTCCTTTACTGCGAACCGAACATTCCAGGTTCGGCTTGCAATTACGAGTTTTCATTATTTTTGAAAATAGATTATAGCAATTTTCAACGCTATCAGCTGCAAAATGCCAGTATCTGTTCACTATGTTGCATTACATCAGATACGGATGGCAGTATGGCAAAAAGGCAGAACGACATTAGCGTATGGAAGAAAGGAAAATGTATGGGAAAATGTTAACTTTTAATGTGAAAACTTCTTCGTGCCGAGAAGCTTCGAGAATGTCTGTAGATATAATGTGCATTAAACGGTGGCGTGAGAGCAAGTGAGTTGGTATAGATACGTGAAGATAAATGGATAGTGTCGAATTAAGTTTTAGTAAGCGTTCGTGATTCGATAAATTGACTTTTTGAGCAATAATTTCCTGAAATTTCGAAATTGGTCGTACATTTCTTAAACAAAGTGTTTGTATGATTATTAAATGCAAAGGTAATATCTTCGGATAAAAATACGATTCAATAATTTGTATGTGCACCATCCAGGTGCATAGTTGAACTGAAATGACAGAATTGGTTTTCAAAAATTATAAACCAAATTTACTTTTTGGAAAAAGTCAGTCAGCCAAAAGCTTAAATTATAGATTAAATTTTTTATTGAATTGAAAAATAAAAAATATACTACAGAAATTCAAAATGTGAGACGGCAAATTTCATTATTTTAAACATTTTCGAACTTATTTTAGTTTTGCTTTTTGTATTTGTATTCTAGTGTTAATTCACGACCTTCTTCAGAAAAGTTCTTATATGTTTGGAGCTGCTAAAATTTCTCAAATTTCTACAATGGTCCAAGATGGCTACACAATTCATAATTCGAACAGGCAGGTTGTTGTTTTCAAGCCAGAATGAATGTTTTTGAAAATCGTTAAAATTTAAAAGACTATTATTTTGAAACTCAAATTGTAAAGTACAACACGAAATTGCGTTTTAAGAACGCAGTTATATTGCACTGAGTAGCGATTTTAGAAATCAAATGTCTGTAAGTCGAGTTGAAGGAACAATACAGCGATGCATGACGATACCTTAAACAAATAATTAGGCTCTCGAAAAAGATACCCTTAATGTAAAAAAAAAAATAAAGTATTTGCCCATACCATTTTGACCAAAACACCGGAATGTGGGATGAAGCTTCCAGGCTCGGGGACATCAGAAAAAAAGTCAGTAACTGACAAAAATTGATGGAAAGTTAATTCTGGTGAAAACTTGGGTTTAGCTGAGCTGATGTGGCTGCGAGCGGGCATTGAATTTATTCTCGAGATTGATTGGACTAAAGAAGTAGCTGCCGCTAGGACAGTGTCAAGATCCTGAGTCACTTCAAAACCTCTGAAAGGGTGAAGGGCCAACAGATGCTATTTGATCGTTTCCTATCTGGAACTGATTCAGATCACATCCATAGCTCTAAGTCCTGGTACCAAATGTCTTTGAATTTTGATCCGCTTTTGGACTAGCAGAATTTTTCTCAATTTAACAAAAATTTCGTAAATAAACAAGCTTTATTTTAATAAAAAAACCGATTTTTCCTTTAGAAGCTAGATATATTGAATTTTGTGACAAATATCGATATTTCGAGGGTAATCTGTCCTTTTTTTCAGTGAGGGCAGATTACCACAGAAGAAGAGGGCAGATTGCCCTCGAAATATCGATATTTGTCACAAAATTCAAGACATCTAGCTTCGAAAGGAATAATCGGTTTTTTATTAAAATATTTTTTTACAAGCTAGGAAAAAATTGGTACACATTAAAAACAATTAAACAAGCTATGTTTAAGGTTGGAAACTTAAGAAAACGAATTATCAGCTAGTCAAATCACAAGTGCGATGACAGTACCTCGTTTCATAAGCTGAGATGAAATTTTCGCAAAGTAAGTAATTTTCGCAAGTAAATGGACCTTAATGAAAGCCAAATTTTGTAGGAGTGTTGTAAGAAAATCATGAAAGGGCTGCCAGCTATGACCACTTTTGTAATTTTTTGTAATCTCTTTACCAAGCGATTATGCCAGTAGATTTGCAAATGGGAATGATCCTGGAAAGAAAACTAACAACAAATATTAACGTTTTGAAAATTTGAAGAGTGTTGAGGGTAGTAACCCATAAATTTAATTCACCCGTATAGCTTCCAGCGCAGTGCTTCAATTGAAACGAAATTCACAGCGTGGGTTAAATTTAACGTGAAGCAGATTTGGTATAGACGAGTATTTTGCTTTGCTGCTAACACAGGAGAAATAAGGAATTAAAATAAGGAATCAATTCCTTCCATTTTACGAGTTTTGAACATTTTTCGAATGGCAGCCTTAAACAACGTTTAACAGCTGAAACGTTCGATGAAATCCTGCGATGAGAACGAAATTCAAAGGATAAGTTAATTCAAGTATGAACCTGGTATGATAAACTTATTGCTGCTTCGTTGGAAAAGTGTTGCCAGCACTGAACATTTTCATCATCTATGTTATAGTTGGGTTTTGTTGCTTTGGATAAGAAATGGTTGATCCGATTCTACAAAAAAGTGTATAACGTCTTTCAACATTGGTTGGTCACTCAAAGACATTTCTTCGAAACTCAGTTTTCTAGCGGTTTTGATGCGCTAGATTTTCTTACTTTTTTTACTTTTATTTACTTAAAAATTCATTTTTGAGCAACCTCAGCAAGATAAAGTTATAAAACGATTGCGGTTCAAGCTGGTCTGAATAAATATTGATTGATTGGGGCAAATCTAGATATGCACGGAAGATAGTAGGCCAAGACTCTCCCATTAGACAACCCCC
The DNA here is from genome assembly GCA_963978885.1 of Nemotelus pantherinus. Classification (NCBI taxonomy): domain Eukaryota; kingdom Metazoa; phylum Arthropoda; class Insecta; order Diptera; family Stratiomyidae; genus Nemotelus; species Nemotelus pantherinus. The sequence continues at coordinate 22,625,188 of OZ022264.1, read as the reverse complement.
TTCTAAACGTACTGTTTTTGATGTCTATCTAAAGTCTATCTAAATCTCTTTCCTAACTGGAATAGCATTAAGATGTTACTGAAAAATTTTTATTAATGATCATTTTATGATGTTAAAGCCTTAAGTTTGAAAATTTTATCTCATAAGACCACGTGTGAATGCGTCCCTTGTTATACCTTCAATAAAACACTTGTATGTAGAAAATAGAAATTGTGTTATTTTCTTTATTCATTTGATCATTATTTGGTATTCACGCTTACGTTACTATTTTTGTTAAAATACATGTGTCATTATATTACTTGCTTTTGCAGTTAGCTCATTCAGTATGCGAGTCCGAATTATTTTTCGAAAACAAAGATTTTCCTTTCATAATAGGTTAATTACACGGTCCACGTAGGGGTATTCAGTCGATCTACGCGGTCAAAAGTTAATTTTTTAGAACTAGCTCTGGTGGCATACAATCACTACCCGACCAAATTGAAGAGTCGAGGAGTATTATGCCGCCAGTCTCCACCCCTCTCGACACCCTGTTCAGCGCCAGTGTTTGTATCTAAACGTAGTCGTTCTCTTTGTTACAAGTAATTTTTTCAGGAGTTTGAACAATAATTCAGTTTCTCAGTGTCCTATGGTTCGTTGGGCAATTTTCTCAAGAGAAATACTATGGATTTAGATACTACAGGTAAGGATGCATAGATTTTTTACTAATGTTCGAAGAACATTAGTATTAAAATCGATTCGGCCAAAAATTCATATTTCTATATATATATATATATATATATATATATATATATATATATATGTACAAAAAATTTCAGTGAGATAATCTCGGGAACGCGCCATTCGATTGAGCTGAAACTTTCAGGACACATTGGTGTATATGCAGAATAGGTCCAGGTCTCTTTAAATGTCAGTTATTGTAAACCTTTTCGCGCCGGCGGGCATTTAAGTGATATTTTTAATATACCTATTATTTCGTGCACAAATGATTTTCGCAAAAATAAAGTTAATAAAATAAATTTCTAACGTGTTTTACATATGAATCGGATAATGCTTTGGAAATTTTTAACCCTATGTGTGCGCTGGGTGCCTAAAAAGAGGACGGGAAAATTTGAAAATTTTTAAATTTCGATAACTTTTGACAAAGCTATTCAATCATTACCAAATTTTCAGGACATATTGATATTATTTAGTTGTAGATTTATGTGGTTTTTAATGAGCGTGCTGGCAACCCTGTAGCTAGGGCAGGCACTGAAAGTGAAAACCTCCAAATCATCGTCTCTCTTGAAAAAATGCCGTTTCTTCAAAAATAAGCCTTTCATATGTAAATCTTGTGCTTTGTTTACATAACCAAAAAAAAAAAAAAGATATGGTATAACGGGCACGCCTGGCAACCCTTGCCCAATTTACCTATATTTTTAGCATCAAAAACTTCTGTTCACAGAAACTCACGAGCCGATGGGCAGAATTATTTGAAATTCACAGCATGTATTGACCTTAAATAGGACCAGGTCTGATAGAAGTGATTTTGAAATGCGGGCAATTCTGTGCCAGTGGTGCCATCTTGAAAAACCACTAAAAAAGATAACTGTTTTTAGCCCTATAAATTCTGATTGAATCGTTTGATTTTGACGAAACTTACACAATTGCTGGACCTTACTTTAAGCCACGTTTGGTAGAAATTTGGTCGAAAAATTCGGTTGGAGCTGCCAGCTATGATAATTTTGGTGTCTTCATTTTGAAAAAAAAAATTTGGAAGTGAAAACATTCAAACCATCGAACATTCAAAAAAATGTCCGTTTCTTACAATAAAACCAATCTGTATATAAATCTTATGTTTTATCTACACGTTCAAAATAAAACTTTGGAAATTTCATGTCGGACAAGAACGGTAACCCTCTCCCAGTTAACCTATATTTTTAGCATCAAAAACTTCTGTTCACGGAAACTCACGAACCAATAATCAGATACAGCTAAAATTTACAGAATGCATTGGACTTAAGTAAGACCAGATTTGATAGAAGCGATTTTGAATTGTGGGCAATTCTGTGCCAGTGGTGCCATCTTGAAAAATTACAAAGAAAAAAAACTGCTTTTTGCCCTATGAAATGTGAATAAGTTACCAGATTTTCATGAAATTGACACAGAAGCTAAACCTAACTCTAATCTCTGTTTGGTGGAAATTTGGTTGAAAAATTTGATTGGTGCTACCACCTATGGTAATTTTTGTGTCTTTGGTTTTGAAAATTCGCTCAGGAAAATAAAACTTTTTGTACTATAACTTCCAGTGCAGTCATGAAATCAATACGAATTTCATACAATTAATGAAACCTGTCATAAACATTATTCAGGCCAAATTTGGTTGAAAAGACACGATAGGGTTGCCAGCTATTGTTGGTTTTGTGTTTAATTGCAATATCTTTATTAAGCGGTTTTATCGTAGAATTTTCAAATGGTAATGATATTGTAGTGACAATAAACAGCAAATATTAAGCTTTCGATCATTTGAAAAAACTCGCTGCAGGTAACCCTAAATTTCTTTATACTCCTATAACTTCGAATGTAATTAAACAACGTGAAGCAGATTTGATATATTCTTGGATTTGATACTGGCGAAAGGTTGCCAGCACGAGTCGGTTGTGCTACTTTTGTATCAATAAATGCTTACAGTTAGTATACATACCGGAAACATTTACAATGAAAATAAATAACCGATGTTACAATTCGCAAAGTTCTGCAAATTTTTCGGATCGCAGCCCCAAACACCAACTTCAGTTACAGTGCTGCAGGCACTGAGCATTTTCTTCATTGATGTTATATGAGATGCTGCTTTCAAAATTATGTGAAATAAGCAACTGATAACGAATATAATTAACCCGTATTTTGCTCTCATAAACGTTGAAATTCATGCCAGTGGTAATATCTGAAACCTTGCACCATATGAGTTATAATGCATTCTTAAGACGAAAGTAAAACGTGGCATTTGAAACAGTTTGGCCGTAATAAGCAGCACATGTGGTGGAATATGCACTCAAAACCTGCACGATTCTTCTACTGTTCTTCGAACATTAGTGTTTCTAGCGGTTCAGGTGCGCTAGAGTTTTTCTTTTGTAGGCTCTGATGCTAATCAAATTAGAAGACGCACAAATATAGATCGTTTCCCTATTGTGATTACATGTCAGTGCATTGATCTATTTGCTTGACCTCCTCCAATTCACTTTCTACATCGTTCATCATAATAATTACAATCATTGCTAACCAAATATTATATTTGCAAAAATAAAAGAATAAGGTGAAATGTAAACGTGGAGTAGGTGAAAATATTTTTCACCATTTGTTGTGACAACATACATCCTTTTCTCTATTTGAACGGGTAATATATTCCTTAAATAACCATTTCTTCATAACAAATAATTTTCAATTCTATTAATTAATTTCATTTAAATAATCAATTTGCATGTTCCTAGTAGGAGGAACAATTCTTCCTGTCTAATTTTCATCAATTCATACACATTGCCAATTGTAAGCGAAGGCAAGCGAGTAAATAATAAAGGATCAAATTAATTATTCATTCATAAGAACAACAGTATCTTTTATTGAAATTCAAGTTACTTTCAAGAATTAAACTCCATTGGTATTCTCCACGAATCCCACAATAAACCGCCCGCGGAGCTAACTGACATTCATTATAAATTAAATTATTCGTAAGAATTGAATTGTAGGCGCAGTGTCCCAGAATACTAGGAAATCAGTGAGGCTCGAATGATATTTGCTTTGCATGCTGCCACTTTGAGAGTTATATCCATGTAACGAAAACACAAAGTATCATTCACAGCAAATTTTCATATTGTAAACAAACCAAATTGCATTGAAAAGCAAAATGCAAACAAGAACAAAATACATTCGAGGTTGAATAATGGAGTGTGTCGACATTTTTAATAATTTCGTAAAATAGATGTCACCGCAGAAAATAAAGATCCTTCTTTGAAAGGACAAGAACAAAGATGTCACGGTTCGAAATGAAGACGAGTCGCGTCGAGTCGGAAACATTTTAATTTTCTAAAGTGACTATTGATTTTACCTACTGTGTACTTGTAGAAATTGCTGCTTGGCAAAACCTATCCTATATTTTTCCCATTCGCGTCTCAGGCGATGACGGATGGATGAGAGTGACTTCAGTAATGCAAATTACCGAGATCATATGAACAACTTGGCGGAAAAAATAGATGAAAATATAATGTTGTTATTAGGGTGGCTGAGTATAGTTGAGTATCGTTGAATGATATGAATCGTCTTGAAAACTTTGCTATCATAACACAGGTGCAATATATGGTAGCAAAAATCTATCATAAATAGAGACAGCTGAGCAGCTTTCTAAAAATTCGCAGTCATTTTCCATAAAATTGTCGTGGTTCCAAAAACAATAGTCCTTAAGTTTCGAAAGCCAAATATCAACTCAGGAAGCTCGAAATGTTTGGATTCTTTGAGAGACATTGTTATTTGAAGGATGGGATATATTGGGATATATTGATGTCTATCAAGAAATAAATTTAAAATATCTGTTTGAGAGGGAAAAATTGTTCTTTGAATTATAAATTAATCTAGTTCAAATGCTCTTTGATTACTTATGCTAAAACTGTTTTCATTTCATTTTCAATTTATTGAATTTTGCATTATTTTATTTATTAAAATGAAAGACCGAAAAATGATATCACTCAACCTTTGTTCAGTATTTGAATAGTATTTAGAATTTCATTGCAGCCCATTGAATGGAATCTATTATTTACTGAGAAGATTTTCATCCCGACTATGATAATACTCTAGAAACTACACCGTAAATATTTTTTATAACTCTGCAACAAACCATCAAGCTCATTGTATAGGTACATTAAACACTAATTTAAAGCTCATTTGCCTCTTTTCGATTCTTGAACAAAACACTTCCCATTATGTCGAATCTTTCACAAGTATCGGTCCTCTGTACGCCAACAAGTCTTCAGAATAGCAAAAAAGAAAAACCGCACACAGCACAAAAGCTAAACTCGCCGACTATCAGAGTCCTCAGACATGCTTGACAAGACTCACGTTCCTCACTTACCTTGTAGTATTAGGACCATTTATCATGGGGTTATTGAGGTGTAAATGAGCGACAACATTTAAGTGAAACAGTAGAAGGAAAATGAATGATTTATCGAGTGTTTAGAATTTTAAGTACTCCGTCAACACAAAATGTCATTCATCTTCCTTCGCCTCGAGCATTAAGAAATACCAACAGTAGTAGAGCAGTACTGAGGCGACACAGCGAAGTAGTACCTAGTTGTTTGTGGTATCTCAAACTACGTGGCAACTTTGGTAAGTACATCATTTGGCTATTGCTGTGCCACCGCTACCATCATGCAAAAAAGTTTCCAGAAAAAAATATATACATAGAAGTGAGCAAAGTAATGTCCGTAATATATGGGAAGGCGTGCTGCAGAGGATAGTAATTTATGTACAAGAATTTTGAGGTATTTTTCCCACTTAAACTCGATGAAAGGACACTTTAGTCGATGTAGTTGCTTATGAAAAACGAATGAAGGAAGGAATTTTGAGTGACTTAGGAATGTAATATTAGTGGTCGTAGAGCGAGTCTAGTTTCGATGTGCAATGAAAAGGTATGGCATGTTAGCCAATGTACGTGTTTATGACTATTAATTGATTTAAATGTCATTGAAAGGCATGATTACCTGTCTTACCTGTAAAAAGGACTTTTTGTTGCAAATTTCTAGTGTTTTAGTTTGAATGACATAAGAATGGCTTCGTGAAATGAGTTTTCCGAGATATTTTTGCAATTCTTTGATAATGCCTTAAATCAACGATTTCCTCAAAATTATTTTTTTGGTATCTGACTGTTGTTCATATCTATATCCAATATATAGCATATTTTGCTGCTTGGTACTCTTAAGAGAACTCGAACTCGTCCAATATTTTGGCTATCGAACGCAGCCTATGGCCTTATTGGCTATTTCATTTATAAGAGCCTCTTTATTTGACGTGTCTAATTGAGTTTCTGACTTGAAGACATATTTTGTATGTTTTTGCACGTGCAACTTCACTAGCCTGCTGTGCGGAGATCTTAATTGGGGATGAAGAATATTGTGATGCCTTTTTTTGAACGGGTGTCGGAAAACCTTCAAAAGCTTTCCTGCAAACGGTGCAGTGTTATGTGACTCACTAAAAAACATTGTCTGCTGACCACGAAAATCCAAGTCGGAGTCGTGTTCGCATTACTTCGGTTCGGTCGTGTTACTTGCACCTCCTAGGTATCCCACCGGCTTATTTGCATTTTTTCAGACTTTCAGGAGTATATGAAATGTCCATCCTCTTTTATCAAGCGCAATACCAGCTCCACATATGCTGGCACAGCTGACCAGGTGTCGTCTCCCCATTGCACCATCTCCGCGATTGTCTCTACCGTCGCAGGACTAAATGCAGAATAAATCATATGTCACTCCTTTCTGAAGCGGGCGCAATGGAAAAAAGTATGCAAAGACCCATCACTTTTTTTAACACAATACTTCTAGAACTCCGTCCAGACTTTCCCCATTTTATGAAAATATTTCCTGAAGTAGCTAACTTTAGCACATGGGCTAATATCTCCGCACCATACAGCAGTATTGAGTGAGTAACCATCATAAGGAGTATACGTTTACTCGCACTAGGACCACGAACGTTTGCCAAGTGTCTCCGTAAGTCGAGTTCCTGGTCTCAAGTACTTTGGAGTCAACCAGCATGGGTATAATGGTTGGTATACTCTTTTTTGTCAGCATGACAACCTCAGTTTTTGTAATCGCTAGCTGGAGACTATGGTTTTCAATCCAACCCTTAACCTTTCTCTTGACTAACCCTTCTCATTACTTTGATTTGACTTTGGCGAGATGAGGATTTCTAGATGTGATATTAGTGGCCACATCATCGGCATAGCCCACCAAGAGCACATCTTCTGACGTCTCAAGGGGCAGGTGACCATCATAAGCAATATTCCATAGGTCCGACCGAAGAATGGACCCTTGAGCTGCTCCAGCTGTTATAGTTTTGCATCCAGCGCCCCAGTAGCTTTGACGCACTACCAATATGTAATACTGCCTTTTTAGGCATTTCCAAAGCTGACTGGCAACATGTTCTGTAAGTAGGTTAAATAAAAAAGAAGCGAGTCTATCAATTTGCTTTAGTTCAACCTCTGTTCCTCCTGCATTAGTCGGATTGTCTTTGCTTATGAGCAGTAGGACTAATCAAAACTGAATTTTTTTTCGCAGGTAGAGATAAATTCAAATTATAAGCAATTTTTTTAACTAACTATACAGATTTTTCTTTAGCTTTATGTTTACATCATCAGAAGAATTTATCTTAGCCGATTCTTCGAAATTGTTTAGTAAAGAGATAACTGTAAAGATTGGATCACACAAAAGTATATTTGATTTCAATAAAAACCGTCTATATTTACTCACATCTGTGGAGTGCATCATCTGATCGAGCTGAAACTTTCGGAAGACAAGAATGCATTTAAAAAATAAAATTTGTAAAATTTGGATTCGTAGTTAAAATTGGATAGCTAAAATTAGGATATAAGTGTATTAGTTAAAATTTGGATACGAATGTGCAGATTGCTTAAAAGTAAAGAAAGATTTGTTCCAAATTCGATATGTGTGATAGCATCTGACCCGAACATTCGATTATTCACAAAACATATTGATGTTAACCAGAAATATATATAATGTTTGGGCAACCCTGAGCCTACAGCAAATTATCTATTTTTAAAGCACTCAAAATTTCTGTTCACAATAATTTAGAACCAGATCATCGGATCAATAGAAAATTAATGGGCTATATTGGTTTTGGAAATGAAAGAAGTCATTTGAAATTAAGAGTAACCCTTAAATTGCCGTCAATCGAAAAATAATTTATTTCTCAGTTGCTTCCGGTGCAGTCATCAGACTGAAACAGAATTCATGTAGCAGGTTAATCTAAATGTAAGCAATATTCGAAAGATGTTCGGCTGCATAGTTAGGATAGATTTCACATCTAGAATGATTTTGGCAATTTTTGCACTAGAAGATACCACTAATACATTTTCAATTTGTTTTCACGCTGCGATGAACCTAAGTAAACTTTGTTCTTACTTGCGAGTGGCAACCCTTAAAATCTTTTCACTCGGATGACTTTATATGCTGCCATCGAAACGAAACGAAATTCACAGAGTGAGCTGATTCAAGCATGAACCAAGTTTGAAAAATTGTTGGCTGAGGGACTGGTTGGTTGAGGGACTGGTAATGGGTTAGCATTCCTGACAATTTTGAACTTAGAGATGCTAGCAATACATTTTCATATAATTAGTACTTTCTGGTAAAAATAAGGAACAATGGCTAGTTTCTCCTATGTTTTGAATCTTTCTCGAGTGGCTACAAACAAAATCTTTTCATGCTTATAACTTCCGATCTCGTCATTGGTCAAAACAAAATTTACAGCCAATTGTTTCTCAGCTGATAAAAACCTTATAATGAAAACAAGCACATTCTGTTTCAGTTCATAGAGCTCTGAAATTCTTGCGGGCTGTAATTGTTGAAATTTCTCTGCCCATGTTGCTTCCGATGTAGTCATTGCCACTGAAAATTTCACCACCGGTGCAAAGTTGGCTCCTGAAGTCATCCTATAAAATAACACGGTCTGGCCGGTTGACGATGTCTGAATAGAGATGAGAACAATAATCGAATCCATTGCAGAACAAGTGATTGGGCGTGAAGCCCGGCGCAAAAGAAATGACTTGTTTGATTATGAATGGCAGGATGCGGTAGAAAAAAAATCAGGCCTAAAGACTGTTCCTCAAAAAGAACACCAAGACGAAAAGTGAATAATCTGAAATTCTCGGACGAAGAGCGAATAAGGTCGTTAGATGTAAGAAACGGAAATATTATGACGAGCAATTGAAAAGAGTTGACGAAACCTTAGCGAGTAATTAAACTAGGCAAGCTTACAAAGTAGTCAAAAAACACGCGGATATAAGCCCAAAGCAACATTCTGTAAAGGTGAAATCAGCAATATCATCGCTGAAGATAGCCAGATATAAGAGAAATGGGCATGGTAATTTAAATAACTTTCTCCTCCGATAAAGTCCCAATAGCCCAACAGCGTTGGAAGATGCCAGTCTGTCATAAGAAGCCAGAAGAATAATAGGCCGCCAGCCATTGCCAAAATCCTGGCTGAATCAATCAGAGGCGGCGAAAGCTACACCATGAAAGCCATCCACGAAGCGATCAAGAACAACTACCGCAAGAGTGGCACAAACCATAATGTGCCCTTTTCACAAAAAAGTGACAAGCTACGGAGCGAAAATTACAGAAGCATATTACTACTTTGTACGTCCTTTGAAATCTTGACGAAATTCTTAGAAGATAAAATTAAAGTATACGCTGACAATGCCAATGGCGATTACTCCATGTTTCCATCGAATATCTTTTTACGTAATCGATGCTCGTCCACTTTCTGTATGCGACCACTCTATTGCAGCTTCCACAGTTTTAATTCGTCAACTACTTTGTCATATTATATCGTCAAAAGCCGAGCATGGAAGACCTGTGGGAAAACCAACGAAACGTTAGTCGGATTCTGTCCATGAAGAGTACGTAACGCTACTCGGTTTTCAAAATTGGAGGACATGATCGTTGGACCGAGACAATGGAAGGCGTCTTCTGCAAGAAGTCAAAAGCCGAGAAGGCCCGTAGTTCTACGACAAAGACAGCAATGAAAATTACTAGCATTACATTTTTATACGCCGTATATCTGATATGGTGAATACCAGGAATTATTTAAATAAACATCCGAACTAAATTCAATCCGAAGTGAAATATGTCTTCTAATTTGCTACGAATATCAGTCTTCCTAGGATGCACTAGTTGTTTTATCAAGTATCCGCTAAATAGCTGGCAATATTACGGGTAATTTTACATTAAGGACGTTTGTTAATTCTACGTCGGTATCAGGTAGTTTTTCAAATTTAGCCTTAATTTGTATGTATATTTGGTTTTCCAAACATATGACTGCATCAACTTCGCGCTCAACCAATTTATCGCAGTGGATATAGAACAGCAATATATCCACTGCGATGAATTTGTTATTAGCATATACGATGGCTAGTATAGAAATCCTTTTGGAAGAACACCGAATTCAAACGTGTTTGCCACTGATGGCTCTGACACAGTTGGGATTACTCGAACAGGAATAAAATTAATTTGCATTTTTTTAAAATTATAAACTAGTTGGTACCGGAATTATAATTTGCAGCCAATTTTTTTCAATCGTGTCAAGGGAACAATAGACTATTTGACTGCTGTAAGACGCAAGAGATCATAAAAATTTACATGTTACAAAAAAAAAACTGAAAAAAGGATGAAAACTTTAATTTGTTTCTAACCAAAGCTACAGGATCTGATAATTTGATAGTCCAGAAACAGCCGGCTTTACTTCAAACTTTCTTGGATAACAGCACAAAATGAGAAAAGAGTATGCATGCAATGGAACACTTTTACAAATACTTAGATGTGTGATATGGTTCTTTCGTTTTCAAGAAAATACTAAATAGTCATGACATTTGCGATTAGTACGGTTATTTGCAAATTGAATTCAAACTCTTCTCTCGACTTGAATCAAAGATTTGATGAGATACTTTACAGAAAATACAGCTTCGCTGAGATAGTACGGAGCTCTGACCTAATGAAAATATGAATTTCATAACGTACCATGCATTTTTTTATACATATGTACCTCATCGTAACACCGAGCTTCTGATATAGATTGTAAATATGAGTTGACTGTATAAGCCGCTACAGCTCTATTGATTGTGTTAAGAACATTTTGAAACAGATGCAGTGTAAATTGAAAACATACTTTGAATCTTATGTAGCTAAAGCGCAAGTGACGTTGAAAAATTTCTGTCTGGTATTTATTTTTTAGATTATGCAGCCATTGGCAGCATTTTACTGCCAAATTAAATCGAAAATGAAGGCATTTACCTTTACTAAACTCAAAGTCGAAATAGGATTTAATTCAAGCTCTAAGATTCACACTCCCAGCCGCAGCCTACCTTAACTATGTAAATGTGTCGGAGAAAAATACCGCATATAGAACTGATTCTTTTAAATTTTAGCATTTAATTTAGCTGAATTCATTTATTATTTCATCTTAAGACAATCGACTATGTAGTATCAATATTAAAGCATTTTCTTTGACTTATTCTTTCCTCGAATTGTGTACAAAGTAAATAATTAGGTAAATGGTTATACATCAAATTAATTCGTTTGCCTCTAACACCCAATTCATTCTATTTTACAAATAATGAAAACCTTGAATCAATAACAATGGCAAAATATGTGCGCACTTTCCAATTTAATTAATGTTTGACGTCCTACGATCTAAATTGTTTCAATCTCGAATTTACTATTAAATACTTCACAATTTTTGTGAGTATATTTGGGTTTTCTTGGGTGCCTTCACCATCACCTCACTTTTTTCAATCATGAACAAGCGCCCAACGTGGGAAATATACTATGATACCTAGCTCTAACTCATGTTCTCATTTATTAATATGTGGTTGTTTCGAGTTTTTTTCAGCGTAGACTTTGCTGCTGAATTTGCATTCTAAATATCTAAAATGTATATATGTAGTTAGATAAACGATGTATTTTCTTTATTTTCATTAGATACTACTAGAAACAATTCATCTACTTACATTATACCAGTTAATTTTACTGCACCTAACAATTTTATGAAGCAACGAAGCTAAAGTAGTCCACAAAATCGAAGCCAATTTGTATCGTCCCGTGCCTCCGAGCTATGTAAATACTCTTCTCCTACCAGCCTCAAATAGATATATTGCTGTACTAAAACAAAAGATGATCCCACTTCGTATGTCTCGTAAACCTAGCGAAAGGAGCAGGCAAAGGGACGCAGTACTGTGAGGATTCACAACGAAAGCTAAACACCCTGCCACGACAATAGGTACAGTGAAAAAATGTAACATAATTTTTCCTTTGTGTATACGACGTACATAAAATATATAAAATAGACGTGATAGCATAGCCGAATAAATCTTTATTAGCTTTACACGGTATAAAAAATTTGCCTCATGTAAAATTTTCATGTCTTGATAGCAGCCCGACCTGCGGCAGCAGGATCGTATGTAAGCGGCTCGCGACCGTGCGAATAGAGTGTAGCGAAAAAAAGGAATGTTCAGGATGACGAAGACGAGGGCGAAAAGACGGAAATTTATGGTACAACAAAAAACGACACGAAGAGTCGGAGAAGTAGATGGATGAAACGATAAGCGATATGTTCCGTTGTTTAGACTAGACTGGGTGGAAGCGAAGAAGAATGTATCTAAAGATATGTTTCAATTTTTATCCTTCATGAACTGCTCGAATTGATAGACTCGAAGTAATAGCGTAGTCAACATGCTCGTAAGCTAATCAGCAATGAATGCATTCAGTCGTAATTTGGGAAATGGATGTTATGTTGAAATATGATGATGGGACCCGTTGGCGTTTTTTTTTCGGAGGAGAGTTTTTGCGTTTGGAAGTTTAAAAATACCAGAGAAGTCATATGAATAGCTTCTTTCTTGTTTCGGAAGTTTATTAGTGCGGGAAACTTTGGAAATTACCACAAAATCATGAGTAATTTGGTATAGTAAAAAAATGTTGGTTTGAGGCAGGACCAAAATTTATTTATAACAATGTCGTGGCGAAAATTCTGAGCAAATAACAGTTTGATTAAAGAACTACTTCCAAGTCTTGTTAGTTCAGTTTCTGTTTGCTTGAGTTTCCAGGGTGGAATATTGTGTAGTATATTGATTTGAATTGATTGAGTTTAAGTCTATTCGGAAAAAAATAGGCAGTTGACGACGAAGTTAACCCAGCTAAGCAAGTAAAAAATAAAGTTTCAATCGTGCCTCAGTGAATAAGAAGGGTGTATTGATACATTTTCAAGTAACATTAAGCTAGAATAATGTTATTTTCTAATGTGCTGATATCTAAGTGGTTTAATGTGATTCTAAGAGTACGTTCAAGTCGGAGCAACGAAAGCACCGAGCTATGTAGTGCGCTGCATTCGTTCATATATTTCGATGTCGAAACAGTGACCAAAGCATGCAAGCAATAGTAGCGACTCGATCAATTGATCGATCAATCCAAACCAATTTCGTGGCTCGACACTCTTCGCTCTGACTTGAAAGTCCCCTTAGCTAGCTAAGCGATAATAGTACCACTCTGGCTAAACATGACACAATGAACTTGTTGAACTAACTTGCCTCGTTGAAAAGTTACTTCTTTGCAAGTAGTACACGCTGACTACATTAATAGATATCGATGGAGTCTTTAATAATGTGCGCTACCCTCAGATAATTATGAATGTTCTCTTAAACCTAGATGCTAATTTGCAGCTAGTTAAACCTACAAATCATCTAATAAGAAATTCGATATTATACTCGTATTTAGATAGCAAAATCACCAAGCGAGTAGTCGATCCCCAGAGCGATGTTCTGTCTCCCAAGATGCAAAGTGATAGAATATGCAGATGGCATCGCAATTGCCATATTAGGCGAATTATTCAATTATTCGTCAAAATTCTCTCTCTACGGTGTCAGGAATGTAAACTTAGCGGTAAACCCAATAAAACGGGTCTATAGCTCTTCACGAGGAGGTATAAGGCCTTATTATTGGACCAACCGATGTTTAATGGAACTCTTATAAATAAGCTTCAGCAAAATATAAAATATCTGGGAGTTATCTTAGACTCCAAGCTTCTATCGGAGGAAAATCGAGCAGAAAGGGATCGCAAGGCATTTTGCGCTCTTTAGAGCTATAAGAGGATTAAAAGAACGACTTGGTGCAAAGCATGCCTGTTCCAGCGGATATCGATTATTCTGCTACTGAACCTTCTCTGTCAAAATCTCAAGTAGAAAGGTGTAAGTGGCGGGGTTATCCATCGGAAATAAATGGAAATATGTATCGATGGCTCCAAATTGAATGACAGAGTGTGGTATATTTTGTGGTATGAATGTAAATGTGGTATATTTTCCACTGTGAATGTGGTATATTTTCCACTGACCATAGCTTGAAGTTTTCTTTCCACGTGCCAGTCTTTCACGCGTGGGTGCTGGTGATTCTTGAAGCGGCCAGTTAGCTCCTATATAACCAGATGTTTGGAGTTAACATTAACATATTCACCGAAAACCAAATGGTTATACAGTCTTTTGCTGGAGTTTACTCTTTTAGTAAGATGGCGAAACATTCAACGATGCACCTATTTTAGGTGCCAGGACATAGACATTCCAGACGGACATTCCTATGGCTGCAGTTAAAAGGATTATCAAGAGAAAATCCTGAAACGACGGTGTGAAGTTTTAAGTGGAAGAACCTTCGTTTGCGAACTCTAAATAGTTGTGGAAAAGTTTTGATATTGATCACTTTAGAAAACCTCTCGTTTGAGAAAGGAAGTCACTCCGCACGGCGATGGCAATCTTAACTGAACAATGTCTGCTTAGCAGGCAGTAGTACAGCTGAGTGCCCTTTACAACGACTTCTGCTGGAGCTGTGGATGCGAGGAGAAACAGAAAACAGTTTTTAACCACCTGTTTGGATGAAGGAGGTTTAAGTCCCTTGACTCATTCTTCTTTACCCGTCTAACCGAAGCGACTTCAGCGGACCTGAAGGAAATCACCTAGCTCATCAAGGACTTGGGGTGGGTTTGTACAGTATCACAATGCGTCATTGTGTTTACGCTTTCTCCGGAGTCTGTTTGAAGGAGGCAGCTGTGGAACATATCCTAGCTTACGTGGAAAACCTACATCTAAATAAATACTCAATAATGAATAAAGCTGTATAGTAAGCAAACACTTCTAGCGCATCAGAGCCGCTAGAAACACTAATGCTCGAAAAACAGTAGAGGATTTGTGCAGATTTTGAGTGTGTATTCTGCCACTAGCTACTTTTTCTAGATAAGACAAATACAGTCTAAGTAATAAAAGGCCTTAAGCTTATTTTAATTTCGATGACTTCATCCAAAGTTACAGCGATAGAAATGTGTTTGGGGTCGCTATCCGAAAAATTTCCAAACTTTAGAAAATTCAAACATTGTTTACTTATTTTCATTGCAAATGTGTGCGATGTGAATACTTAATGCAAGCATTTATTGGTACTTAAATAACAAAAACGCCTCGTGCTGGCAGCTTTTTGTTAGCACAGTATAAAAATATGTCACATCTGCCTCACGTTGAAGTCAACCTGCTCTGCGAATTTAGTACTGATCCGATGACTGCATTGGAAGTTATAGGGATACAAAGAAAAGTTATAGGGTTAAATTTAGGGTTACCATTCGCAAAAGTTTTTCAATTTTCTTTATCTTAATATTTGGTGCTTATTTTCACTACAAGATCACTACGGTTTGATAAATCTGTCATAAAATCGCTTACTAAAGACATGCCAAAAAAATACAAAAACAACCATAGCTGGCTACCCGATCATTACTTTTTCAACTAGAGTTCTATTGAATTTTGCCTAAAATAGTTGTAATTTGCCATTTAAATTTTGTTGTGATTCCATGATTGTCTGAAGAACTTTATTTCCTTAGCGAATTTTCAAAATTTAAGACACCAAAATTACCATTGCTAGCGGCTCCAATTGAATATTTCAACAGAATTTCTACCAAATGTGGCTTAGAGTAAGGTCCAGCTACTGAATGAATTTCGTTAAAATCGAATGGCTGAATAAAAATTTATAGGGTCAAAAGCAGATATTTTTCTTAGTGATTTTTCAAGATGGCAGAATTGCCCGCATTTCAAAATCACTTCCATCAGACCTGATTCTACTTAAAACAAATATATTCTGTGACTTTCAACTGTATCTGTTTATCGGGTCGTGAGTTCCCCTGAACAGAAGTTTTTGATGCTAAAACTATAGGTAAATTGGGGAAGGGTTACCGTTTCTGCTCCTTGTAAAATTTCAAATGTTTCACTTTGGCTATGTAGAAAAAGCATAAGATTTATATACGAGTGGCCTTTTTTCCAAAAACGACAATTTTTCAGGAGAGTCGATGATTTGAAAGTTTTCACTTTCGGTACCTGCCCTAGCTACAGGGCTGCAAACTTGCTCATTAAAAGCAACACAAATTTACAACTTATAAAATACCAATATATTGTGAAAGTTTCATAATAATTTGATACCTTTGTCAAAAGTTATAGCAATTTAAAAATTTTCAAATTTTGCCAATCTCTTTTTAGGCACTAGGTGAACACATGGGGTTGAAAAATTCCAAAACATTATCTGATTCACATTTGAAATACGTTCAAAATTCATTTCGTTAACTTAATTTTTGCAAAAATTATTTATTGACGGAATAATAGGTATGTTAAAAATATCACTAAAATGGCTTCCTGCGCCAAAGAGTTAAAGACAATTGACATTATTCTGCATAAACACCAATATATTCTGAAAGTTTCAGCACAATCGGATGGCGCGTTCCCGAAAAATAATCACTGAATTTTATTATGTTTAGCCAACATTCATACATACATGTAATTTTTCCTTAGTCGTAAGTTATATTTCGTTGTTTGAAGTTCGCGGAAAGTGATTTTGAATATCGTGGACTTCTTCATCTGAGGAGTACCTTGAAAGTGGATATTTTAGCCCAATCTTTTCTGCTCGCAAATAACTTATTTTAGCATTTTCCAAAAGTGTTCTTTGACAAATTTAATCAAAGGAGCAAAGATGTGCATATGGAAAATGAAACTCCGGCTTAAACACGTTTCAGAGTTTGATTTATGAATGAATAAAACTCAGAAAGAATTTTTAAGTATAGCTATATTTTATACGCACCCTTAAGCATTTACCAGCATTTTAATACTATACATACCTTAAGAAAACTATCACTCGTAGAAAATCATTTCAGACATTTTATCTTCTTAATTAATTATGCATTCCTGAATCTGCCAGCATTCTTGTCCAGCTTGTCTACCATTTCCCGAAACAACCTCCTTCGAGAACTTTTGATCGCAGAAGTCCGTAGTGAAGCCAGTGCAGTAGGAAATATGCAGTCATTAAAAGCGAAATCTTGTCCGTTGCGAATGAATATTTAAAAATATTTCATCAACGTCGAGTTCATCGCGGAAACAGCGAGTTTTCAGCTTGGTGGTCTGGCAGTTTATTTTCTAGATAGGTATGTACATAAATATGTACATATGTTCCTGTCTATTATGAATGTGGACGCATGTGAATTCACGAGAGCTTGTCGTTATTCGCTAAGCAAAACACTACACATGAGCGTTTTAACGAGCTGCTGGATGTCTGGTAGTCGTCAAGGATTGAGCTTCAGATAAAGTCAAGAGAATTTCTCCAGAGGGCAGTAAGGTTGAATAGTTGATGCATCAGATTTTACAAGACCGAAAGGTACAAAGCAATTTCTGAGAATCATACTGCTGGAAAAAAAAACTGGGAAATTACATCCGTCGGATGTTTATTAAATGCAGTGCTAGCAGTTTCTTTGTCAGTAAGAATCATCTGAAGGAGGTAGTATTTCGTTTCGTCTCGCTAAACTTGCTCATAACAGGAGGATTAAGTAGCATAACTAACCGTACATACTTCAATCGATTTAAGTTAAACCACTGAACTTAATAACAACAACTCTAGCGCACCTGAACCACTAGAAATACTAATGTTCGATGAACAGTAGAAGAATCGTGCATTTGGAGTGCAAAATCACTTTGATCTTAACAATGTATTTGAACTCATAGGATGGAAACAATTTCAGGAATTTCAAGATTAAGGAAAGCCAAACACTGCAAAACTTTGAAAGCAGCATAACATAACATAAACAAAGAAAATGGTTAGTGCTTGCAACACTTTACCAGCACTGCAAATAAAAGTCTTCCACGATTGCCTCACGTTAAAATCAAATAACTCTATCGATTTCGATTTTATCAGGTTAAAAAGTTACAGGCATAGAAAGACGTTTGGGATCAAAAACCGAAAGATGTTCGGAACCGAGAAATTTCCAGAGCTTCGAAAATTAAACATTGGGAATTTATTTTCATTGTAAATGTTCGTGATATGAAAACTTAATGTAAGCATTTATTGATATGAAAATAGCAAAAAACGCCTTGCGCTAACAACCCTTTGCTAGCATCAAAACCGAAAACAGGTCACACCTGCCTCACATTCAAATCAACCTACTGCATTGGAAGTTATAGGGGTACAAGGAAATTTAGGGTTACCAGTGGCAAAAGTTTTCAAATTTTCAAAAATTTAATATTTAATGTTTATTGTCACTACAAGATCATTACCGTTTGAAAATTTTACGATAAAATGGCTTAATAAAGATATTGCAAACATATAAAAACCAACAATAGCTGACAATTTTTTAATGGTTTCTGAATAATGCCTATAGGGTAATTCCATTGAAAATCGACCAATTTTCAGATAATTTTTGAACTCACTTCCTTGAAATTTGAAAATATTTTGGTATCCAGAACGTCTGGTAAGCTTATTATTGAAAATGAAATAATTTTGGAAAATATGGTATATTTGCGGAAATATGACCTCTTGAAGTTTTTAAGAAACGTCGGTCCGTGTTGAATTCAAAAAATCCTATAAAATCTTCTACTTTACGTAGAGCCTTCAAATATAGCTTGTTGAAAAGGGAAAGATGTAAACTTTCTACGAAAAATAGTGCGAGAAACATCTTGGCCAAAAAGGATAACCATTACAGTTTCCTTTATCCTTGAATATTTCAAAATGCGCACCTTTGATTTTCTTAATATTTTTATATATTACAAACAGTTATATAAACTACAGATGTGCGAAATTTCAAAGTGAAGCTCTTAAAAGTGCAGTCGTCAGGAATTTTTAAAGGTGTGCAATACTGTAACCGCGGAAGAAAATTTATTGAAAATGGTACCGAAACAAGGTCAAACTTACAAAATATGGTACGAAACAATTTTATGTTTTCAAAATAGATCTAAAAACTGTTTTGCAATGTTGTTTTAAGCCCGCAGAAAATTCTAATCTAGTTTCTAACGTAACTAATACCACTGACGCAATTTTCATCAAATTTTTTTTCACATGTACTTAGAATAACGGCTGATCCAGGGCAGTCCTGGCAGCTACCAAAATACCAATCTGTTTGTGGAGGAGAGCATATCATCAGAGATAAAAAGTTCTCATTATTAGCCAAGCTTATATCGGAGCCCTTTGTTAGAAAATTTATTTTTGATCCTTTAATCATTTATTAAACGTTTTGATGTGTAACACATACACAGACCGAATGTGTTCCTGATGCTGCCGCTAAATTGAAGTATTTAGGAAGTCTGCTGTTTGCATTGCTGCAGTAGAATGATTTAATGAGACCAGCGATTTTCGGGGAAGTATAACCTCGTCTAATTTTTTTAATCAGATATGAGGTTGCATCAGGAAATTCGGACACTACTTTGGCACGTGACGAGTTCGTCGGCAAAAGTGATAAAAGTAAACACTTTGTTTCCTTTTCTGTAGCTTTTGAATATTCTTCTTTGATATTATTTACTGTAGATAATTCTTTATTTGTTTTTGTTTCTTCTGTAGGTAGTTCCTGCTTAATTTTAAATACATTTTTGTACAGTACGCTAGTGAAGTTTTTTTAAACTTTCTTCTTAGAATGTCCATTTTACAAAATTGTTTGTCTATATGAGCCCACGACTTTCCTTAACTTCAATTGCCTCTGATATATACCCTGAAAGCATCTTCTTGGAATCAAAGTAAACTACAGGCATTGCAACTAACCCTAATTTTAAGTTATAAAAATATGCAAAATAGACAAACAAAGGAAGTAATTAAAAATATATGTACAGTATAATATGTGGGAGAAACCCAAAATAATCCTAATTGCTCATGCAGCTAGTAAATCAAAAGGAATCTACTTTCTTTATTTTTGTTTATGATTGCTTACAAATGAATGTTCTCAATTATTGCAAACAATTTATATTCTAGTGCTAGGTCTGTTAGTTACAGAAAAAATCGAAGTACTATTCCTTTTAAAAAATTAAAATCATAAACAATAATTACTCATAACTTAGGAATCTAAGACTTGATTTCGCAAAAAAAAACATAGAGCCTTCATCAAGTTATTTCATATCATACATATACATATTGTAAGTTTCGCCTTGTATCGGTACTATTTTCTTTGGAGGTTATTGTATTTTGTTCTTTCAAAAATTTCTTAAAAATGTTGCTCCACTTTGAAATTTTGCACATTTGTAGCTTAACTGTTACAGTATATAAATTAGTGATTAAAGGATCAAAAATAAATTTTCTAACAAAGGGCTCCGCTATAAGCTTGGCTAATAATGAGAACTTCTTATCTCTGATGATATGTTCTCCTCCACAAACAGATTGGTGTTTTGGTAGCTGCCAGGACTGCCCTGGATCAGCCGTTATTCTAAGTACATGTGAAAAAAATTTGATGAAAATTGCATCAGTGGTATTAGTTACGTTAGAAACTAGATTAGAATCTTCTGCGGGCTTAAAACAACATTGCAAAATAGTTTTTAGATCTATTTTGAAAACATAAAATTGTTTCGTACCATATTTTGTAAGTTTGACCTTGTTTCGGTACCATTTTCTATAAATTTTCTTCAGCGGTTACAGTATTGCACACCTTTAAAAATTCCTGACGTCTGTACTTTTAAGAGCTCCACTTTGAAATTTTGCATATTTGTAGTTTATATAACTGTTTGTAATAAATAAAAATATTAAGAAAATCAAAGCTGCGTATTTTGAAATATTCAAGGATAAAGGACACTGTAATGGTCCTTTTTATCCTTTTTGGCCAGGATGTTTCTCGCACTATTTTTCGTAGAAAGTTTACATCTTCTACTTTTCAACAAGCTATGTTTGAAGGCTCTACGTAAAGCAAAACATTTGATACAATTTCTTGAATGCAACACGAACCGACGTTTCTCAAAACT
This sequence comes from Nemotelus pantherinus, assembly GCA_963978885.1. Classification (NCBI taxonomy): domain Eukaryota; kingdom Metazoa; phylum Arthropoda; class Insecta; order Diptera; family Stratiomyidae; genus Nemotelus; species Nemotelus pantherinus. The sequence goes on along the minus strand of OZ022264.1, from coordinate 22,604,172 downwards.
TTTAAAGGCCATATTTCCGCAAATATTAGATATTTTTCAAAAAAAAAATTTATTGGTGCACATAACTCAACTACTTATTTTCACAGTGAAAATTCCATTGAAATCTGACGATAGCGATAAAAGACCGTTGGTCGATTTTCCGTAGAATGACCCATAATAAGTTCCGTACATCATGTGAAATTCGTTTTGATTTCATGACTGCACTGGAAGCTATATGGCAAAAAGTTTTATTTTCCTGAGCAAATTTTCAAGACCCAAGCCCCCAATATTACCATAGCTGACAGCACCAACCGAATTTTTCAACCAAATTTCTACCAAACGCGGCTTAGAGTAAGGTTCAGCTACTGTATCAATTTCATGAAAATTTTGTAACTGAATAAGAATTCATAAGACAAAAAGCAGTTTTTTTTTCTTTATAGTTTTTCAAGATGGTACCACTGGTACAGAGTTGCCCGCATTCCCAAATCGCTACTATCAGATTTGGTCCTACTTAATACCAATACATTATGTGAGTTGCAATTGTGTCTGCTCATTGGGTCGTGAGTTCTCGTGAACAGAAGTTTTTGATGCATAAAATATAGGTGAATTGGAGGAGGGTTACCGTTCTTGTTCGATGTGAAATTTCAAAAGTTTTCCTTTAGTTGTATGACAAAGCATAAGATTTCTATATGAGTTGGTTTTCATTGTAAAAGACGAGAATTTTTCAGGAATGTCAATAGTTTGAAGATTTTCTTTTTTAATGCCTGCCGTGGCTGCAGAGTTGCCAGCACGTTCGTAAAAAACTTCACGAGTCTGAAACTTAGAAACACCAATATGCTCTTTAAGTTTCATAATGATCTGATGATTTGGCCAAAAGTTATCGCAATTCAAAAACTTTCTAAATTTCCCAGTTTTATTTTAGGCGCCTAGCGCACACGTAGGGTTAAAAATTCAAAAAAAAAATATTATACTCACATTCATAACACATTCAAAGTTCATTCCATAATTTTTATTTTTGATGATATATATACATATATATATATATATATATATATATATATATATATATATATATATATATATATATATATATATATATATATATATATATATATATATATATATGTATATATATATATATATATATATATATATATATATATATATATATATATATATATATATATATATATATATATATATATATATATATATATATATATATATATATATAGAAATATGCATTTTCCGCCAAAGTGATTTTAACACTAATGTTCTTCTTCGAACATTAGTAAAAATGAGTGTCTGAACTATCAGAATGTACTCCTGCATATTTAAATTGAAACACACACGCACACCTTTAAACATTTCAATTTCATCATTCACTACAAAAACCTACTGTTTTTATTAGCATTCTAATGAGTGTACCGTCATAACTCTGTAAAGGCAAATTTAAATATCATAGCTGAATGCTCTAGCATGCTGGCGACCTGGGTGAGGGAAAGATATCTAAATTTCCGTTTTCAACTTTGAACCCCACTTAGGCGTAAAACCAAGAAGCTAAAGAACTTTATCCCCATAAAGTCTCGTATTAAGTGACGTTATTAAAAATTCAGAAGAGGTGTTATTCACTCTCAAGTTAATTTACATCAAAAAGTCATTTTCATCACATCAAAAGCTTTTGAAGCCTGACAAATCTACTATACGCCACGCCACTTTGAAAACATCATCGACACCACCCTTTCCCTAGTGTCATACTGGCGTGTCAGGATCCGGATAGTTTCTGACAATGAGACAGGTTGCAGGTCGACACCACGTCGCTGATAAACGGGAAAGGGACCAGAACTAAAGCATGGAACGTATGTATCAGCAGACTATGTGGGCAAGGTAAGCGCAACCGTAGACCGCATCGCACCGACTGGAGCTCAACTTTTTATACTTTTCGTCCTTTACGCGAGCGCGTAATACAGCAGCACTACATATTTGCCCGTGGCATGGATGCGGCTAAGAGACGGGTGTTTGTTGACTGGATGGAAAATTTTAAGGGAGCTGATGTGAATCCATCTGTTAACGTCAAGAGTGTGTTACACCTACATATATGTAAAGCAGTCTAATGCTGACAGCATGTTCCCAGCTGCAATGTGAAGCGATGGGTTTGAAAAGCAAAGGCTTCTTCGCAAAGTATTATAATTTTCTCCCAGAACCAACTGATCGCAGATCCTTTAGCCTTTCCACTAGCTCTTCCCTCGCTCTTCGTAATACTTCACTGTCTCAAGTATGTTCGTCGACGTTTAATGCCCATTACTTGATAATAGGATATGTTCTATACTTTTTAAATTCTTATCATAAATGCGACAGTGAAATTTACATAAAATTTCATGTTTCGTTGAAACCTTTTGTTTTGATTTCTCCGGAAAATCTTTTAAAAATAGCCGGCGTCGTAAATGTGCAGTACACGGTAAGCAGAATATTATGGGTATAAGAGAAAGAGTGGCAGTGAAATAATCCTGACAGGCCAGATGTTACCCTGGGGAGCATTTTGTCGGAGTGAAAATACGAAAATATGACATGGTTCGCTAGTTTGTGTACTGTTGGAGCGTTTCGACGGGTAAGCGTATATACATACATTGAAGTGTTCACCGAAACTGAGAAATACATCTTTAATTTATGTGAAAGGGCTTTCAGTTCGAGTTTGTCTGAAAAGTTGCGAAATTGGTTTTCAATATTTGAAAAAGGACGACGAATGGATTGCGTTTTTGAAAGGTGTGTTGAGGCTATGAATTATTGTATTTGCACCGAGTAGATGTAAGAGTGGACCAGCAGCAGACTACTGTTATTTCCAAAAAAAATTAATATTGTGATCACTTTTGCCAAAATTTCATGTATCTACATATTATTTCTGATCTAAATACAAATCTTCTTGTGTTAACGTCTTTAAACTTTGGTGAACTGTATAAGTTTGGCAAAGTTTAGGGAATAGAAATTAAATGCCAAAAATCGGCTGAAATTTTTAAAACACAATTTCAATAGTTCCTTGTCTGATTGTTTTCTAAAAAGCCAAGGTTTCGAATTCGTCCTGTGCATATAATCATCACTTGAAGGCACAATACTGCTTTAAGCAAAAGTCATATTAAGAGAGAGTAAATGCCGTAATACGTGAAACAGAAATTTTTGGCAAATATTATTTTACACATTGTTTGAATAAATGGCGCCCAATGTGAGTTTCGGTGATACTGAATGAATCTTCAGGCAAATTAAATAGTGCTGTGATGCAAGCTATCAGAAGAAAATCAGTTTGACCAGAGTAAACCAAAGTATAAATAAGTATTTCCCTATAGCGATAAAATGACTCATTTACAGTAATACGTGATTTCTGTCATAAGTTCGAACGAGAGCCAAAAAAAATATATTTTATGATATTTTTAGTCACGAAATTGAAAACTTGACAACAGTAAACAACTGACTGACCTTCTTTTTATTAATTGAACTTATTTTAATTTTAAAATAATGCTGAGCTGAAACATGCGCATAGATTTAGGTTGCACCTTTGCATGCGATTGTCACCGGCATGTGCTGAAACGATGACTCTGAGTACTTTGCAATTCGTTGTAAAGAGATCGATACTGTTTTCAACGTTTGTGCGGATGTACTGACAATCATTAGGTTACTAGGGTCAGTTGAATTTAGGGTAATGAACGTGTAAATTTATGCTTGAAAGATTGATGTCTTGTCATATTTGTAATGCGATGACCATACAAACGAGTGTACTCTAAGACAGATCCTAAAAGAGATGTGTATAGCAGTAAGGATGATTGAATAGAAGAAAATGGTTGAGATGATTTGAAAACAAATCCAAATTTCAACGAATCCGAATGAGAACGAATCTGGAATTTGTTGTCAAACGTAACACCTAGGTCCTTAATATAGCTTGAAAAAGATAATATATTGGTACCCAAAGAGTAATCAAACACAGTTGGGGTGTTGTTAAGGGAAAATAGTACACATTTTATCGCGTTGAGAATTAGCTTATTCGCCTGGCATCAGTTTACAAGAACAGAAAGGTTAAATGGAAGCAGGGCGCAGTTTTTAGGGAGTCACATTTTCATAAACAATTGAATCTCGTAGGCAAAGAAGAAACATTCACAAGAGCGGATAAAAGGAAGATCGTTGCCACAGAATAGAAAGAGCAAAGGACCTAGTATGGAGCCCAGGGGAAAACTTCAGTTTTAGGATTTAAGGTAAATTATAAACAAGAAATACTAAGGTTAAAGAGAACAGGTAAAAGAAGACACAAGGATGATGACAAAGACTTTTCATAGATAATAGGAAAGCCGTTGGGTCCGCAGCTGGCACTACTGTCTAGGTTAGTAAGCAATGAAGAATGCAATTCAAAAACAGTGAGATTATCCATAGGAATGTTGGAGAGCAAAAAACCACAAGTTCTATTGAGTCGATTGCGGATGGCATGGAATTGATGGCTGACCACCAAATGGTAAGCAAGTTGTAGTCTCTTCAGAGCATAAACGCATGAGGCAATTAGGAAGATAATACCAAACCTGAGTCTTACGGTGGCACGTTCAATCGAGCTATTTAAAGTGATTACTATAAACTCGGAAGAAATTGAATTTGACCGCTATGAGATAGAAGATATGATTGGGTCATGATCACAGTGATAAATTTTATGAGTGGAGAGCTCAGAAAATCAGATATTAACCATGTTTCTGACACACAAATTATGTCGTGCCGACCTAGTTTTGCCGCATGTTGAAAATCCAGAAAGATTGCTGACCAAGGCCAGAGAAGCAAGAAGGAAATGTTAGTTAAATAGAGCTCACCATCTGCCCTTCCAGTTCATCTTTGGTTAGTTTGCGGCTGACAATTGATTTCGGAACTTCTCCTAATTTTTCCGATACATAGTTTCAAAGCTATTCAGGCTGCCAAGTCTCAAGAAAAAAATGTCCATTAGGCACCTTTAATTGCGTTTTGTTACTTGGCGTACGTGGTCGGTTGAAGAATCTTTAGTTGAACTATGAAAAGTTTAAGGAATATCTAAGTTTCAACTGCCAGAAGGACTAAGGACAACATATTTTGCGACTGTTGAGTTTGCAATGAAGAGATGAACTAAAGGTGCATTAAGTTTTGGTTGCTAATGCTCCTGCAGATTGAGCTCTTGATTTTGTAGTTGATGAGGCTTGCCTGATGTGGCGCAATTGTTACTGTTGAACAACTCGTTGTTGTCGATATTGATGCTGGGGCTGATATCTATTTTCCATTTGCAATTCCATATTAGCCATCTTTAACTGCTGCTTCTGCTGATCTACGATTTGCTAATCACAAGACTACGCTGATTCCTCGGTTTAATTGGTAGAATGTGGTCCTATATTAATTGCAACTGGCAGTTTTACGGCTGTTTTTCGTGACAGATACTATCAAGATAATATGTTTGGCATCAGACTCAAGTTTACAATTCATGTAAGTGAATTCCATCTGAAGTGATTCTACTACTGTTTTGGCAAAACGTAGCTCATCCGCCAATTCAGCCATACAATTGATTTTGCACTTCAAGCTAAAACAACAAATACCAGACTTTGATAAAATAACTGCTTCAGCGACGTGTATATTGATTCCACTACAATTAGAGTAGAATGCTTCGCAATGAACGCAAAAACCGGCACAAGCAACTACGGGTGTATTATCAGCCTTATTAAAACACTTTAGCATCGTCCAGGGAGACATATTCAATAATAGATTAGAAGTCAAATGATGCGCGATGAAGCTGCAGAGTACCACCACAAAACTGAGAAGCTCAATTTACTAGGCATTATAAGACATTAGTATTTTTAATTGTGTTTTGTAGGTGCCTCATTTTGAAACTCACCACTGTCAAATGGGCTGATGACAGCAGTCAATGTCACTGTTACGTTTACTCAGTAAAGTCTGACAAATTCCCATGGAGAAATTTAGACCACAGCAGCCTCTACAAATCGTGGATATTGATTTCCGAAATTAGTGCACAATTGTGCAAATTCAAAGATCGTTACCTGAGTTTTATGAACGGCATAATCGTCCATCAGCACGTGTTATTCACCATATGAGTGCAAATTTTCGTAACCACTTCAGATTGTTCAACAATAGGCCAACGATAAGATTAAGAACAGTGCGTTCTGAAGTGAATATCGCGGTCGTCGAAGCCAGTGTTGCTGACAAAACAGATGCGTCGCACATTACCGCATCTAGAGTGAACTGAATCCCCGTCAACATCGGTCCACACCACAAAAATCCACTGTATGGTGCGTACTGCATCATCTTCGAAGATGGACACCGAGAGTACGTTACTGTCAATGGCGACCGGTACAGAGCGTTGAAATTTCAGTTTTTGTTCTCGAATTTGTGTTATGTGGATGCAAAAGAGATATGGTTTCAACAAGATGACGCTCCAACAATTGACAAATTGAAGACGAAATTCGGAATTCTCATTATCTCGAAAAATATATATGTCTTTAGTCTACACTGACAAACCAGCGATGATCGACGATTTAGGTATAAATTTAACTCACCTCATTGATGATATACGGCCCCAGCTGCTTGAAAAAGTGGTCGAATATTGGACCTTTAGGCTTCTTGAGAGGTAGTCGCGGGGGTCATTTGCATAAAATCATCTTCAAAAAGCAAATGTATGAAGCCAAATTTTTCAGTACAAAAAAGTAAGGTGATCTAACTGATAATATGTCTTTCATTCGAATTTGAAATCGGAGACCTCTAAAAAAAACACTCCTTATTAGTATTATTTTGCATAACATTCCATATTTATTATAGTGTATTAGACATCTGAAAAAAATACGCAAATAAACTCTAAGCAAAGAGGAATGATTAAACACTTTGCCATTAACATCTTCTATGATGCAAATTATCGGGAGGCTTCGATTATGAGAGAGTAACTCAAATAATAAATTCAATTATTTATTTAAATACTGTAATATTGCAGAAAATATAATTTTAAGTTGGTTTTATTTCTGTATAATGTTTCATTCCCTGACCAATTTCTACGAAAATGTGAATACTGCATTATTTATTCCTTTTTATGATTCCGAAGAAAAACATACCCTAAAAATCGTCACTTGATATCAACAATGTCAACCAAGATATTGGAGAAGTTTATTAGAACAGAATTTTTTAACTTGAACTAATATTTATCACACAAACTTTTTGGCATCCAGAAGAATTAAGGTATCAGCAAGTTAAAATAACACACAATATTTACGGTACGAACAAGAAAAAAACGAAACGGTTGTTTTGTATTAAATTAGTATTAGAGGTGAAGCTATATATATATACACCGTATCAAAAAATTGTACCTACACCACCTGATCATTAATTAAAACTCATTTATTTTTTAAATAAACAAAATTTTCTTAATTTTTATTAATTTTATAAGTTTGATGCAACTGAAACTATCTAAAACAAAACAGTATTCCGTAATATTATTGTTAATTTTTAAAATTAAGCTATAATTAGTTTCAAAAAATTGCACCTACATCAAAAATTTCCACATACATTCAGAAAATTAATTACTGTTTCTACTTCTAATAGCGTGTGTGGTTCGATGGAATTAAGGTCTGGTGAATAGGGCGGCTGAGGAAACACTGATTTCATGTTATACAATAACCACTCTTTTACCAGATGCGAGAAATGTTTTGGATCTTTGTCATGTACTAGTGAAATTTCGTCGCTACTTCGAATTTTTGAAGCACTTACTCTTAAATTAGGTTTTCTTATTTCCAAGCACTGATGCTTGTCCATAATGCTTTCCAAACCGTAACATTTCCACCTCCGGCTTTCACAGTGGGCTCCAAATATTTTGACTGCAACGCTGAATAGACTGTACTGAACAAATCAACACTACAAAAATAACATTTTCCCAAATTTGGTCGGACATTTTTACATAATCTCTGGCAAACTCAAAGCGTCGGGCAACATTTTTACTCGAAATGAACGGTTGTTTTCTTGCAATGAATCCCATGTAACACTGATTATTCAGAAAATATCGCACTGTTTGGGCATTCAACGATACTTCGTCGTTTTTTTTAAGGTCTGCGTCTTTTTGAGAGCACTTGTTTTTGGATCCTTCTTAAGAATTTTCTCAATTTTCTCTCCAAATGCTCAACTGAAATATTCTTCCGACCCCTTTTTTATAACCGTTTGCATGGCCGAATGTGGGGTGCCTTGATATTTCAGCATGACTTTAAACTTCTTCCTTAAAATTTACGATTCATTTCTTCACTTCAACAGGAACATTGCGGTATTTTATTTTAAAAAAATTTTTTTTTTAAAGAATTACTGCACAGCTCTATTAAGCATTTACAACTACTACCTTCAATAAATGAGGATCGTGTATAAATCTGAACTAGAAACTAAGTACCATTATTTTTCTTTTGCATGAGATCATAAATTAATCTTGTGTGTATGTGGAATTTTTCGATGTACGTGCAAGTTTTTTAAGTATATTTTTGATGTACTGGGACTGTAAAAGCTAATATAACAAAATACTGTTTTGCTCTCAAAAGCTTTAACAGTATAGAATTTATAAATACGTAAAGAATGAAATAAGTTTTTTTTTGTTTAATAAATGGAAGAGTATTTATTGGAGCTAGGTACTGTACGTGCAATTTTTTGATACAGTGTACATGGTGAACAATTCAAAATTTATTCAGGTTAAAAACTAGAATGTCTATGAAAAAGTATCAATTCCGATACCAACGTTAGCCTACTGACTCGAAGCGTTTTGCAGTGGGTTAACTTTTAAGTTATTTTGCCGGTATTGCCTACATGCTTTCTTTGAGCTTCGCGCTAATACTCTGCGTGCAATCATAAATAGATGCACAGAAGCTTCAAATCAAAATACTGGAAAGTAATCACTCCATTCAATGGGCGTCAAATTGATATTTTTGACCCTTACTTTTGCGTTTTTATTTTTATAGCATATTAGGAAAAACACTGGATGGCATAAAACTGTCGATGTTCTTCATTCAAGGATGTCTCACACAGCCAACGTCAATGAAATATCTCATACAAAACTTTTAGTTCGGCTCGCAACTTCGGTCACCTTTTCTTTCCACATTGAAATGCAAAAAGTTACTTCGGGATAATTGCACAGTGAATTAATTCATCTTTTTCACACTGCAATGCTCTGCTGCTGTTTGGGCTGCTCTGCTGCTGTTTGGGCTGCTCTGACGACAACTATTGTTCATGCTTGAGTTTGTTACATGCAATTAAGGACGTTGCGAGTATAGTGACGAAGATTCTGCACAAGTTTTTAAGCTCGAACGAAATTGTTTAGTAAACTTTCGACTGACTGTTCCCGGTTTCGAGGTTGCTGAAGAAAAACTCGAAAACAATACATTGAAGTGAATAGGATTTTGTTACGAAGACGCTTGAGGGAGGGCAAACGGTTCAGAGAAAACTCCAAGACGAAGCAAGGACGGCGAAAATGTCGACGAAGATGAGGCGTTAAAACTCAAGTTTGCGGTACATTGAAACAGTGTCATTGTTTTTATGCGAACGACCGTGTGTATGAGTGCTCCACAAATAATGGCTGAATTTTGTGGTTGTTTCATAGCATTGTTTGCATTAGCAAGAAACCTGCACAATATAATCGTAGCTTTTAATTGTCGTCAGCATTGTATTGTGCGAATGGGAATGTCAGCGGCTATTTGTATATTCAGATGCTAAGATATATGTTTGAGGCTTGGATAATTTCATTATGTCGAGGTGTGGCTGTTTGTCGAAAGCAGCAAAGCATTTAAAGTTGCATTTATATGCACAAAATATACGCCATTTGGAACAGAAGCTTTCGAAAGCTGGCGAGTAGTTTGGAAAATATTTAATTTGAAATCTCGGTGGCATGACCCGAAAAAGTTTGTTCAGATCTTCCTTCAGAAACATGAAGATGCTATAAAAAAATGAACAACCTAATTCCCTGACTCCAATAATTTGGTCACCCCAGTGCACCGAACAAATGTCCGATCCGAGGAAGAAGTAAAGTCACATGGACAGGCAATTACAAGGTTTTTAATAACGTCAAAAGTTTCAGACGTCGTCCCATCTTCCGCTAGACAGTCGATGTCCTGGCTGCCGTTCCGTAACATCACGACGCCCACCAGATTCCTCCAACAACTTCTAATTTCATATCGTAAAGTGATTTTCTCGATTCATTTCATCAAATGGTTCTCATCAGCAATGGCTTACCGAAATAATTAGTTTTCTTGTGCTTCTCGTCGAAGTGATACATCGAGGATAGGCCAGCAGAGGGTGAATAGGTAGTAGACTGGAGGAACTATGTATAGCCAAAGGAGACTTGTTCGAACAAGTGATGTGGAAACATAGAAAGAATATATATGCATGGGCTATGATAGCATACAAGATGTTACGTGAGCGTAGTCTTTTTTCGTATCTACCGCCGAAACTGTCCAGAAAGAAATTAACTTTTAGTGACAACATCGGAGCCGGGAAGGATTACGATGAAATTATGACAAAGTCAATTGAATGCTACATTTGTTGGATTATGTGCGTAATGAAATTAGGCAAGTTAGTTGATTTGAATTTAGGTTGGGAAGGATATATTTTTGGAGATTTCGTAGCTGTATTATGAAGGCATGATAGTTAGTTGGCTGTTGATTGAGTGGATTAGGCCTCCTTCTTATAATATTTAAATAATGAAATACTGTGTCATTGATTAAATCTCATTTTATATGATATAGACAATCGTTCCATAACCACAATCGTTCGGCAAATGACCATAAGCGGAAGATGTGAACTAGATATTTTTTAATTTCGACTGAAGTATGTACGGTAATTGTTAAAAAAGTCGGTCAACTGAAGAAATTTTGATCTCTGAGTGGCTGTGATTTCTTGATCTTAGGTTTTCCCCAAAAGCTACTTTTTCCATTCACAGCAGAATAGGTAATCGGCTTGCATAAAAAAATGCTATTTCATCACTACATTTTTGGCAGCAGTGTGGCTATCAGATATTCAATATTTAAAAATTTTTTAAATCGTGGAAATCGTGGCAGAGCATAAATAAGCAACAAAAAATCTTTATCTGTGTCTGTATCAATCGTTATATAGGGAATTATGAACTAGCAAAATCTTTTACATGGCTCTTCGTAAGAAGAGTCATTCATTGGCCGATTTCATTAGGACATGAATATGTAAAGTGGCTTATCGGAGATGAGACTCAAATGCAGCAGGATTAATTTCGGAGCAAAAAATGTCTACAAGGAGTGATATATGCTGTAGATTGCACCTTAAAACACATAAGCACCACCACAGCAAATAAAGATTATCATTTTAATCAAGAAGGATACTATAGTATTGCTGTACAGGCTGTTGTGGGTGCTAATAAAAAAACTACAGCGCGTCAGAACCAATAGAAAAATAATTTTCGGAGAAATTGTCTTTGAGTGAACAAAAAATGTGGAGAGACGTTATACACTTTTTTGTAGTTTCATATCAACTATCTTTTATCCAGAGTAACAAAAACCATTTATCGATAGCATTTCCTTTAACATAAATGATGAAAATGTTCAGTGCTGGCAACACTATTCCAACGAAACACCAATAAGTCTACCATAACATGCTCGTACTTAATCAACTTATCTTTTGAATTTCGGTTTCATCCAAAGATTTCATTGAAAGCTTCAGCGATTAAACGTTGTTTGAGGCGGTCGTTAGAAAATTTTACAAAACTCGGAAAATTTAAACTTCGGTTCCTTACTTTTATTTTTAATACCTTGCATATGAATATATGTATAATGAAAGCATCTGTTGGTGCAATATTTACGAAAATGTCTGGTGCTGGCACATAGCCAAAAATGTGCCAAATCTGCTTCACGTTAAGGGGGTATTCTGGTCTAGAAATTTGATCAAATCGATTTTTTTTTGTTTGCATATTTTCAAAGCTTAGACCTTTAAGAATCAGCATTTAAATTCGAAATAGCATTTAATAGTACAGTCAATCTGCAGGTTGAGGTCGGAAATTAGTGCCTAGGACGTGAATCTTTTTTTATCGATGACAAATGAGATTTACTAAGCAACCACGGGGGTGGACCAGTTCAACCCTTAGCGGTCTTTTGAAAAACTCAAAAAAACAACCAAAAAATTTTTGAAATGCGTTTATCTCGTTTGCTATGCATTTCACAGAAAAATCGATTGATGATAAAATGTAGAGGACGTTAAAATCTACAATTTATGTCATAGGAGCAATGCTGTACAACAAAAAATGCACACGGTAGGTGGCGCCAAAGTATCCAAAAAAGTGTTTTTCCACTTTTTCGTCCTGAAAATATTATTTTAACGCAAAAATGTAAATGCAAAAGTTGTTCCTTACATTTTTATCAACAATTTTTATTTAAACATTTTTTTTATACGACTTACCGTTTCAAAGCTGCAGCTTGCAAAAGTACGAAAATTCCAATAATACGGTTGCACGCAATGAGTGCACATCGGAGGTACACGTTTTAATCAAGATTTATTATTTTTTTTTATTTATAACATTTTAACAATTTTATTCAGTTACTGACAAGCAATTATCAATTATTAGGACTTCTGTGCAAATGTTGGTATAAGTTATTCTTTACAAATAGTTATGAAATCATAATTTTTCATATAATATAAATAAGAAAAACTTTTATTGTTAATGTAAATAAGTATAATATTATTATTATTACTATTCACAGAAATATTCATCAATGTTTTCAACAGTTTTTATTTACATGTTTTTATGTACTTTATAACTTAAGTTACGACAAATCTTATCAGTCAAAAAGATTTAAGGTGGTTGTATCATATAACCTCAAATACAATATTACAATACTTAGAATTTGTTATTTCTTTAAAATTTAACCAAGCAAACATGTATCTGTAAAAAACATTGTGTTGAAATTTGAAAACGATCTTGTGTTTAAATTTTGATATATTTAATTTTAAATTTGCTCTAATTTAATAATACAACTACCTTAAAAAGACGTTTTTCAAAGTTTGATAAGGAAAATGAAGGTAAATTTGAAGGATGTCATTTATTCAGTCATTATTCCTAAGTATAATTATATTTATGCTTTATTATACATGTTTTCCTTGATTTTATAATGAATTCATAACTGATTGAGATTCATGTTAATTGGTGCTGTTACAGAACTAAAGTGCTAATTCATTGTTTTTCACATTATCACTCATTTTTAGAGAGCTAAGTTTTGCTGTCTCTACTCTCCGAAACTCACATGGCAACTGAAAAATGTACGCTCCTTAGTCAATAAAGCAGATGGTCGAATAGTCCCTTTTCTTAGAACTATGCCAACGTCGCCGGAGAAAGTCACAGTAGGTACGACGAAATTACATACCATTAACAGCACGGTGCTGTATACGCTGCGCTATATTGCACTGTAACTTTGAAACGGTAAGTCGTATATAAAAAATGTTTGAATAAAAGTTGTTGATAAAAATGTAAGGAACAACTTTTGCATTTACATTTTTGCGTTAAAATAATATTTTCAGGGCGAAAAAGTGGAAAAACACTTTTTTGGATACTTTGGCGCCACTTACCGTGTGCATTTTTTGTTGTACAGCATTGCTCCAATGACATAAATTGTAGATTTTAACGTCTTCTACATTTTATCGTTAATCGATTTTTCTGTGAAATGCATAGCAAACGAGATAAACGCATTTCAAAAATTTTTTGGTTGTTTTTTTTGATTTTTTCAAAAGACCGCTAAGGGTTGAACTGGTCCACCCCCATGGTTGCTTAGTAAATCTCATTTGTCATCGAATAAAAAAAGATTCACGTCCTAGGCACTAATTTCCGTAAATCGATTTTTTTTTCGACAGATTTACTGTACTATTAAATTCGAAATATTTTTGGAGTTACAGCTATTTTTGTGACACACAAACTAACTGCCCAAAACGAGACTCCAAGTTTTAAACGCGTTTTTCTCGGAACTACTTTTCTCGATACGGTTGACATGATATCTCTAGTTGTAATCAGCCGATTTCCGTGAAATTTTGCACAAACCCTCTTGACACTATTGGTTATCGTCTGACGTAGGGATTTTTCAAATTTTTATTTAAACTATTTATTAAAAATCCCCAAAGTTGAAAAAATAAGGCAAAAAACCAACTTTTTTTTACATGGACGCCATTTTGTGAAAAAAAAAGTTTTTTCAAATCGCCTACGTCAGACGAAATTTACATTTTTCTTATTACAGGATTCACCAAAAACTTATGTTTCAGACCACCAGGAAGGTTGGAATCATGACAACCATGAGACAAGTTTTTTTTGATGCTTCACTTCGCCGGCCTGTATCTACATCAATTTTCATTTCTTTTATTTTAGAATACATTTTTGTACTTTCAAAATGTTAATTAAAGACTGGTAAAAAAATATATACAAAAAATGTTTATGGTTTTTTTTATTGCGTCCTTAAAATCACCTCAAAATCGAACCTCTAGACCAGAATACTGCCTTAAGTTAAACCGAACCTGTCAATTTTGTTTCGATTGGATGACTGCGCTAGAAGCTTCAACGGTAAAAAAAAAAGTTTTAGGGCTATCACCCGCAATTTTTTTTCAATTTTCCGAAACTTCAATATGTGTTGCTAGTTGCCATCGCAGGATTATTCCAATTTGCAAATTTAATGACAACATCGCTTAGTAAATAAATTTAAGAAAAAATTATGAAAATCACCATAGCTGGTTACAAAATATGGCTAACAATAAGGTCCATTTACTTAAAGGTGGTGCCAACTTAGACTCGGACCCCTATCTTGTTGGTATAGTTTTCAGAGCGCGAATTGCTTTGCACAGAAGCATTGCATCTGCGAACCAAGCTCCAATCAACACGGCTTCCTTACGTGATGAAAACACTAGTAACACCGTTGGTTTTGCGTAACGTTTCGCTCTCGAAGACCTCGATGGGGGGAGAGTAGGTTCTGGGGTCATGATGCGGGGCGCAGATGAAAAGTGGACACGCTTTGAGAATACTGCCATTGGTACTGCTGAAGCCATCTTAGGCAGTAGTCGCAAAAATCAGAGCGATTGACTTGATGATGTATGCAAACTAACGACAGGGCGTAGGAATGTTGCATATCGGACAATGCGGTAATCTCTTTGAACGCATGTACGCAAGGAGGAATATAAAGACCTCAGAAAAACAAAGAAGAGACTCCACAGAAGAGACTGCACAGAAGAGACTTCATAAATAGTCCGAAACATGACGCAGACGATACCACGCTGCAGGTACTGGAAGGACAAAGAGGGTAATCTGATCATCGATCCTGAAGGCCTTCTGAAGCGATGGTAAGTGTACTTTAGTGAATCGCTAAACGATCAGATCAACGAAGAATTGGAAGCTCCACCAATGCAAGAAGACGAAGCATAAAAGAGGTGCGAAGAGCCATAAGTCGGCTGAAATTTAACAAAACCCCTGGAGCCGACGGCATACTCGCTGAAATGATTAAATTTGGAAGGACCACATTACACCAAGCAATTCATGGAACTATACTGCACGCATGGGAGCATGGCGCAAAGGTATAACAAACCCCATAAAAAAGAAAAGAGACGTAACTATGTGCAGCAACTATAGGGATATAATATTGTTGAGTACCTCCTATAAGATACTCTCCTATATCCTGCAAGAATAGATAACCCCATCATCGGACAATATCAATGTGGCCTCATCTCAGGCAAATCAACACTTGATCAGATCTTTACTCTCAGGCAGGTAACTTTTTAAAGACTTTAAGACTTTTAACCAAGGTAGAACTTTATAAAGTCATGAGAGAGTTTGGCATCGCAAACAAACTGACACGATAGTGTAGGTTGCCCATGACCAATGCAACAAGCCAAATTGAAATAGCCGGATTGTTATCCATACCGATCAACATCTTCCATGGTCTCCGACACGAGGATTGTCTGGCCCACCTCTTCTTCAACCTGGCGCTGGAGGAAGCAATCCGAGACTCTGGCACATCAACGAGAGGGACTATCGCCACCAAATTCTGTCAGATACTGGCTTATAGAGGTAATATGGACATAATTGGAAGATTGAAACTAGGTGTACGAGAAACCTTCATCCAGATCAAACGAGCGGCACAAAAACTGGGGCTGAACATAAATGAAGGAAAGATTAAATACATTGTGGGAGTCTCTACAAAATACTGCAAGAGCACCTAGAGTTGGTCAAACCTTCAGCATGAGTTTGAAGAAGTGCGATCCTCCAACTACCTTGCATCAATTGTAGCAGCCGATAAAAACATGGAGGAAGAAATACGTATGTGGCTGCTAAAACCCAATAAAGCCTGTTACAGTCTATCAAGGCTCTTCAAATTCTGAAATCTCACCCGAACGTCAAAGCTCCAGCTGTAAAAGACCATGGTCTTGCCGGTGTGAATCGCAGACTTAGGTGGTCAGCAAAAGGCATTCTGACCTGTTAGCCACGTTCGAGAGGAAAGTCTTGCGGAGAATCGTTGGTCCCATATGTGAAGAAGGGCAATTCTGGAGACGCTACAACCATGAGCTGCGTCTAGGTAGTAGCAGATATAATTACTAAGATAAAGCTCGGTAGACTCCGGTGGGCAGGACAACTAGCTCGAATGAGTGAAACAACTGCTTGGAAAACCCTTTGCGGCAGATTTCACAGCAGACTGCAGTGTGGAGGACCTTGCCTGCGCTGGAGGGATCACGTTGACCAGGACGCTTGGAGTTTAGGGATGCCCAATTGGATGACATCGGTGCGTGATTGTGACCGATGGAAAAATTTGCGGACGGAGACCAGAACCAAGCCCCAGTTGTAGCGCCGATGACGATGTATGTTACTGGAAATAAATAGCTACTAGTACTGCGGAATCAAATAAATTATGACAGACAGAAATGGCAAAAAAGATATCTCAAGAAATTTAGATGAGAAATGCAAGAAAAATAATACAAAAAATTCCATCAAAAGTTACATGAAAAGATGCATGGAAAGATGCATAAAAATATGCCCAAAAAGTTGCATTGAAAGTTGCAGATGAAATTGTGTGCAAAATTCTTTGATAAAGTGCTGAAAAAATCATCCAAAAAGCGGCATTAAAAATTACATGAACAACTGCATTAAAAATTGCATGATAAATTTAATGAAACGTTACGTGAAAAATTACTTGTAACATTACATAAAAGATTATATTCCAGAAAAAGTAGCGTGGAAAACTCTACGAAAAGTTTTCCGAAAGGTTGGATGAAAATCAAAGCGAAAAATTGCATGTATAGTTGAACCAAACACTGCATGAAACATTTTGTAAAATATTAGAGAAAAACCGCTGAGTAAAAATCAATAAAATTTGCAAAATGAGCTATTAAAAATCGCATGAAAACCCAAAAGGTAAATACAAAGTTGCATGAAAATTTGAAAAAGTTGCACGAAGACCAGTCAGAATGATTCCATTGAAAAATGATTGAAAACTGCGTGAAAACGACCATAGATTTTTGCGTGAAAAAATGACAGGAAAGATTGGGTCAAATTTGCGTGCAAAATTACATGAAGATTTTGTAAAAATCGTAAAAAACACTATATGAAAATTTACTTGAAAGTGGCGTAAAAAATCACAAGAAAAGTTGCATGAAAAGCTAAATGAAAATCGCACGAAACTTTGCATGAGAAATTGTAAATTCACTAAAGCTGCAGTTACAATCAATGCATCACAACTTTGTTGCACAATAAAATGAGTTTGAACACATGTTAACGTATGAGAGCAGTTACAATAATGCAACACAACTTTGTTGCGCAGCAAAGTTTGCTCATACCTCAAACTTGGCATGGCAACAACATTTTTGAAAATATCCAATTCCACCTGTTTCTATAAGAGTCCGGGAAATGGGAAATGCCATATGTAAATGACAATCAGAATTTGTTTTGCTTTTGCTCATTTTTGCTCTGCAAAATACGTCGCAGCTTTTAAAGGATCAAATACTCACTGATATCACTTTCCGAGACTGTAAAGGATCCATATTATCAAACAACAATTTCGTTAATGTAGCCAGGGACAGATGACGGTAAATTTTGTGTTGCATTGATTGTAACTCGTTCCACCAACAAAACATGGCAGCAAATGTTGGTTGCATTGATTGTAACTCAAGCATAAATTGCATCATGGCAGCATCTTAGTGGTTCGTTTTGTGGTCTAAGCGGTTTCAACAATTTTATTTTTCTTCTTGATCACATTTCTCGGCTGATTACTTGGAAAATAATTTTCAAATAACAAAAAACATTTTTGAACTGAAATCAAATAATCTATACGAAAGCCATCATCCAAAATCATAGTAATATAAGTAGCATTCTTGATCAGGCGTCACTAGTCTTGAATTAAAACACAAAAAGCAAGACTCAACACTTGATTTTTATTATGTAATCATTATGCTATAATATCTTTCATCGCTTTCTTAGCTCTAATCTCTTCATTTTTCCTAAATTTGCTTTGATAATACCTACATTCACTCGCACAATGACATTTAATTTAACCAAAATATATTTGTACTGAAAAAAAAACCTTTCCACTCTAAGCTAAAAATAAATTTATATTCCCTGATGCTGAATGCCTGTCAATTTCAATAGCTCTCTCTCCATCAAAATTCCTCCAAGTTCATTGTCGAATGAAAATATTTTCCCTGTGGGGTTTCTGAACTAGTCGCTTGCCATCATTCAGATACTAAAATAGCTTGAATGAAAAATTTCGGCAATCTATTATATTCATTTTAATTTTTTTATTATTATATTTCCGCCCTTCCGGCCGACGGCTTCCGTCCCATCATATTTTCTTCAACTGTTCTTCTGCCTTCAATTGATTACGTTCCAATAATAATGGCTTTTAGATCAGAACAATTACCAAGTGATCCGACGAAAATACTGCGTACCGGGAAAATGAAAAAGGACCGAAACAAGAGCTAAACGACATGATGCTTCGGGCGATCTGTTGTCCTTCGAGCATATAGTAAAGTTATCTTTCGTTAAGTGGTGCGAGCCCGAATCCTTGTTCAAAAAGGGAGCCATTCGATTTTTATTAAATCGACTACTAAAAAGGTGGCTTACCTTCACTAGACAACTAAACTTAGTTAAATTCTGCTGCTGGCCTCCTGGGTGTTTTGTGCTGTCTTGCCATGGGGGTTAAAGTTCAGTGGTTGGGAAGCTATAGAGTGCGAGCTCAGCTGTATGCATATCAAATCGAGGTAGATTCTCTTTTAAGAAAAGGAAAATGTAGGATACTGGGGTAATGACATTTTTGTCATAAGCTCTTAGCAGGCTCCAAAGTAAATCACGAGAAATTGGCGTGAGCGTTTAAGAGAGTGCTAAGACGCAAATTTACGGGCCAAATAGAAATCAATCGGCAAAATATGAACAATTGTATTGAAATGCATTCCTTGAATAAGTTGCATTGACCTCATCAAATCATTGCGTAATATTCCTATTATTTCCGTCTCATTTTGGCTATTTTCAATTCATCAAACACCTCATTTTGCATTCATAAAAGCAAGCTTCCAACTGCTGTTTCATTTCAGGTTACAAACACAACGACCTTGAAAATGAAGATGTCGAAGGGTACGACGCCAGGAAGAAAAATAAGGACAACGTCCTCGGGTACTTAGCCGCAGGTCGTCGTCATACTCGTCTCATGCACTCGAAAAATAACTTGAAGCACTCTTATTGCCAGGGGAGTCAAACGAGCCGGCCACCACAGCAGCCGCTGCTATAGCAAAACATAGGAAGGAAGTAGGCGAAGAGATAAATGAACTCTGAACAGAGATAATAAAGACAATTTATATTTACGTAATTGCTTTATGTTTACATAATGCCTTTGTTACAAGGAACTTTCTCGTGAGCTGCTCATAATGGTGCGGTGCAGGTATTCTTCATCTTTTGGCCTATTTCTTTGGGTTTGTTTCCTCTAAAGTGATATTCATTCATTGACTGGCTCAGTTTAAGTGCCCGCCCGCTCTTGGCACAAAATACAGCAAGAATGGACAAAGAATATTTTCATTATTTTTGACAGAATATTTCGCATTAGAGGAAATAAAATAAATTTGGTGAAACTGGGAGTGATGACAGTAGTGGTGATGGTTGATAGTTAAGTTAAGATATTGCTTCTGAAATAAGAAATAACTTACCTAAGCATTGTGATATTTTTGGTTTTTGTAAGTAAGCTTTGTATGGTGAAAATCAGAATGGTTTCAAAGCCTATCTCAATAATGTGAAAATTTCAGGTTTTTTTTTACTTAGTCGTATTCCTGTGTTTTCTTTAAATTTGTACATAGTACAAACACCTCTCTCCGTGCATAATATGTAAATATTTGAGATTTTTTACTTAGTAGTAATTTTTCTCTTCATAGGCATAGTCAAAGCTTATTCTTCTACTGGCCATATAAAAAAGCAAGCTAATTTTCAGTACTCTCGTATCCAGATGATTCAACGCCAAAATTAGCGACTTTGGAAGAATGTACTATGTTTATTCGTCTTAAGAAAATCAAAGTAGTGGCCAATAGCCTGCAGGTTTGTGCACTGATTCTAAATAACACTTAAGCGTGGCCCAAGCCGCACAACTACCAGCAGTTTTGTAGTGAAGAGAATAAAAAGGAGTCCTAGCACCGATCCCCATGAAAATGGTATTTATGTTATTATACTATAGTAAATAGTAATAGTCGATGTTATTTGAAACTCGGAAAGTAAATATTAGTAGGTCAAAGTAATAAAATAGATTTGTGGATAAGGAAAAGTAAATGCTTTTGGATTCTTTTCCTCAGCATAAGGTCTCTTCCCGTACTACGATTAATTGCAATTAATTGCAATGAAACGTACTAAAACAGAGTTTTTTAGTCCGTTTTAGTACGCTTCATTGCAATTAATTGCAATTAATCGTAGTACGGGAACAGACCTATAGTTTGTAGCAATTGTGACCTGTTTAAGCATCGATACGTATTATTGTAAAAGCATCGATACGTATTACCTCTATATGACGGTAATGCGAGAATACGCTGCTGGGCTTTCTAAAAAGCTCTTTTTATAAAGTTATAAAGCTAAAAGCGGAAAGCCTAGGAAAACCATATGTGATAAAATTAAAAGGGGGTATTGATCTGTAATGCGCCCACGCGTGAAATGGAATACCTACCGATTTTATGTTTATGCGTTATTGTTCCCGTTGGAAAGAAAAAACGGGCCCAGGACGATATAGCAGAAACGGTAGATGTAGATGCCGCCCAAAACTTCACAGGCTGCCTCCACTAGCAATTTCCCATGGCATAACATTTGAAATTGCCAGTGGAGGTATGCAATATTTTATGGTCTGCCATAAATGGTAGGCAATATGGTATGCAATTGGCTTGGCAATCTACCTGGCAATATTTTAACAGTTCTTGATTTCAAAATGGCGCTGAACCGTGCGAATGCTTTATTTCTTACAAGAAAATGTAGAAATTCTGAATTCAAAGGGATTTTTAGATCTCGTTGAGCAATGAAAGTAGTCTACAAAATATGAAATGGTGGGAAATTGCGAAAAAATCGAATTTTGATGCGGAATAGTGAAATTATATACATTTATTTTATTGAAAAAAAGAAATAATTTCAATTTTGAACGATGAGTAAATATATGAGACTCCCTGTTGATGATTGGCGGATTTTTCAAATGACTTTTATCGCATTCCCCTTCGTACCCCAGCAAATCATATAATAGTTACAGTTTTGTCTGAAATTTCACCCGCTTACCCAAAAAGTAATTTATCTTATACGTGAAGTTTTCATAATTAGCAGAATTTCTTCGCTCTGGACTTCAAATAACTCCTTAAGAGCATTTGACACTCGGATACAGTGCACGTCCTTCCCGCTCAAAGGCATTTTCGAAATTAAATTGCATGCCATGAAATCGCCCACGCACAGATGGCATACCATAAATTTGACAGTCGCTACAATCGGATAAAGTAGGGTAAATTGCTAGTCGAGCCCCGGTGTTATGTGAAGTTGCAAAGTAGATCTGAGTTCCTCTGAATCGAGTCGAGGTGACGGTAGTTCTTGTTGATAGGCTAGGCCACAAAAAGCTGGAAGCTTCAATCCCAGTGGGGGGAACAGGGCTGAGCAAGCGTTTCTGATGCAGAGGCTGTAACATTATTTTTCGAGGATTGACTATAATTAAAATACTAAAGTTAGAAGCCTCAGAGTCTATCAAGTTTATCGGCCTTATAAGTTTTATGTGAACAATTTTCCTCAATGTGTAAAATTTTGTTAATAATCACACATTTACTTTGTGAATTCAGCAAGATAAGAATTTACTGCAACAGAATGTAAAGAATTCAAGCAGATTTATAATTTGAACCCAACCATACTTGAAACATAAAATAACAAATAACGTTATGTAGATGACGGGAGTTTTATAGTCTTATGTAGATGAGTAAATCAAAAAAGTAAAGATAATAAAAAACCAAACAAAATATACCTATGGAAAATAATATACCTATGGAAAATAATATACCTATGGAAATAATAAACCTTACTAATATACCTATGGAAAATCTACACTCAGAAAAATTTCACCACATAAAATTGAATAGATCCAAATTTAAATCAAAAGTTGAAACACTTTTACATAAATAAAAAACGAATCTTATTTGAATTAAATGAGCCCCACGTTCAATAAAAATGATTCCACTTTATTATACAAATGTTATATTCATATCATAATTTCCATAATTGAGTGTAAAGCAAAACATTTTGTGCTAAACAAAACCACTTTGATACAGCGTTATTGAAATGAAGGCAGATTATTTGAATTAAAAAGAAACGTATATGACGCCAAATCATATTTGAAAATATTTGATTCATATCTATTTTTTTTATTTATACAACGATTTTTTTCTGAGTGTACTATTCTTTCCTGAGGAACATAAATTCAGTCGTTCGTTCATCACAAGAAATTACAATTTTATTTAATCTTTTGAATTGTGACTAGATGAAATTTACCAACCATTTCTTACACAGCTTTTTTCACCTGTAATTTTCTTTGGCATTGTATACATATCTTTCAATACTAAAAATAAGAAGACAAAAAAGGATGCATAAATCGTCGCAACCGAAATTGGTAGAAAACAGAAGCAAATATTGCCAACATCCTTTTTTTAAATAATCATATACAATTTATGTAAAAATTAAACCGATTGAGGTTGAAAGTTGAAAATTCGGAAAGACTAAAGTGCGAAAAAGGTCCTGAGTTATTCATTCAATCTACTTGGAATGAAACGATTTAACTTCCTTCTAAAATACCTTTTTAAACGTATTGTGAAGAAGAATTAAAGAATGTTTATTAATGACTATTGTATTGAAAATTCTACAGCGTATGTTAAATAACTCACAGAAGGACTTTCAATCAAAAATTATCAAAAAAATCGAAGGCTACAGTTACGATAATAATAATTATTATATTTCAACCACAATCACCACGAGGCAACAATCTTAATAATTTTCCATTTGTTTTTCTTTATAGTCTTTATTAGTATTATTGTTATATATAATTTGACTATGGTACCTTAATAACTTGATTGATTTGATTTTTTCTTCGTGATTTTTTTTTTTTGCTATTATTAACAATATAATAATTAATGGCAAAATAAATAAATAAAATACTGAGTCGTTAAAACAAACATCTTGGGCTAATAAACCCGGAAATATATTTTCCTTTGCATGTAACGCCTAGCCTGGCTGGCTTATACTATTATAAGGTGGGACTTCTGATTATATTCTTTTTATAAAGAGCTGGAGCTAAAACGTGGTGAGCCGTAGGCTGACTGCTTCAAAGCAGCCCTGCCTCTTAAATGGAGCATTTTCTCCAAACTACACCTCGTATCTAGCAAATACACTTTGTCGCATCGGAGCTGAGTGCCAGATCTTCTTTTCGTACCTATCAAGCAAAGCCTTTCCATTGTGTTTTGTTTATATAGCGATTATTTATATTTATTGGCGGTGTTTGATTCAACAAATGACGAGCACGAAGTGTCCTGTTTTCCTTTGAACAAATCCACCCAATTTTTCAGTGACCAGTTTTTGCCGCTTAGAGCTAGCAAAGTAGCAAACTTGCATCCTTCTTATGTGGATTAGAGATTTTCGATGGCAGATTCACTTCTGATTTTCGGTCCAGTCGAAATGCGCTACAATCGTCCTTACTTTTGCAAACCACTATTGATTCTTGCACTGCAAACGAAAAATAGATTTTTAATTTTAACTGAAGGTTTATTATTTATATAACTGCGCCCAAAAAAAATTATATTCCTTACTGCGCCAAATTGCATGGAACCCGAAACAAGAAGATTATAGTACGGATCTAGATGATGAAACGGGTGATGATGAACTACTTTTATCCAATCGTTTGCATGAGTGTTAAAATATTTTAATATTCTCATAAATAGAAACTTCTCGTTGATAATTCGTTTGTTTTAATATTTTTGTGAGAAAGATTTCCAGATTTTTATCATTATTTTCACAGATATTCTACATTCAATGTTTTTAAAGCTGCATGCTAAACTTTGTTGACGGTACGATGGTACCTTTATATGAAAAAATGAAGTCCCTATGTTAGCTTGCTTATTTTTGGAGCGTAATTATATAAAATTATATACATATATTAAGCTGGAATAATGCGATTGGATTTAAACACGAACAATAGCTACTTTTATTCAGACTTCATCGCATTAGAAATATTTCAAGAGTACCACACATACTTCGTTGCATTATGTTAAAACGAAAATACAATTATTTTCCTCGCAATTATTTTGCAGTAATTGAGATTTTTTACTTCTCGTTGTCCCCGGCTACTAGAGGAAGTGTGAAGCGTAATTGCTTGTTCTCAACTTAGTGCGACAATACTGATGACTTCATTTATTGTGTCCTAAGAATTGCTCAAGATTCACGTTGTCGGCGGCAATATCGGAGCCTTCGTCTTGGTCTTGGCGTTCGTTTTGAAGCCAGGCAATGCAGAAGTGACGACCAACCAAGCAGTTGTTAGTGAGTCTGTGAAGAAACCGATAGAAACATAGTCGTTAGTTAGACCAGTTCTCAAGTATAATAATGCACAGCGTCCGACAGTGGAATGAAGGAATCCTCGCGACGTTGATGTCAGTGTCGTTGTCCTGCATTCCGACGAAGACACAAACAGCAACTGTGGCAACAGAACGGGAGCGAAATCAACAGCAATAACGGTATCACTACAATAATCCCCTAGCAGAAGCATCAGCAACAAAATTGCAAACAAGAAAACGATAAAGAATAAAAAGCCTTAATTGCTGGGTTGTGCGAGGACTGGAGCGACGACGTTTCAGAAACTGGTCCTTGTCAAGCAGTTAATTGAACTATTAAAAGTTTAGTGGTGTTCGTCGCTTCAGTATCGGGCTGTTATTGTAGCACCATCCATATTCTTTTTATTTGCGTTATATTCTGTTTTGCTTCAGATGTTCAGCGAGTTTCTCGTTGGTGGGTATCTGTTTACAAAGCAGGATTTTTTCCGCTTCTTGAAGTGAAGCAGATAGAGAAGCATTGTATTGCAAAGTCTAGAGATTGTTTGGAGTACCCAGCTAGAATAAATTTCACACTATAGAACTGTTTTTTTATTGAAACTTTTTTTTTTAAAGCGACCAGCAATTACTGGCTCAAGAGTCTTTGAAATAGATCAAATATTGATGGTAATCGATCGTAAATTGACGACAGTACGAAATCTACGATTCATCATTTTTAGCTCCCAAGCGTTACTTTACATAAAATCGTTAACAGCACATAAACGTCGTTTGTCACCTTCGCCTATACAACTACGGCATACACAAGTAAGTTACGTTCGCTTTATACTAATTTGAATAATTTCAGTGAAACAATGGAGTGAGTTTTCGTTTGAAACGAAAATTTTCCACGACGAAACTTGAAGGTTGTCTGGTGTCAATAATCTAAATTTAAATTAATTTGGGTCTAGGATATGCTAACGAATCTATTACTGACAAATGACAGTTCTATATCCACCACATAATGTGTCATTGAAAATGGTCTGCGACATTTTTTTTTACAGTTATTTTTCGTTTTGATTGCTAAATTGCTCCCTGTTTTCCAAAGCAGACCCAGAAATCTTTCCACTTTATTGCGTTTTTCTTAGTGTAAAAATAACTTTTCTGTGGTTGTGTATTATAGCTTCAGAAAGGTTTAAATAAAATTAGAAACGAAAAGATACCTTTCATGCGTTAGCGTGCTTGAGTGTACGTGCTATTAGCATAGAGAGTGCTTGATAGCATAGAGTTGACGAAGTAGGTAGAGGAGGCGGTCTAGTGATTTTGAATTATAAAGTTTCTTTTGCTATATTGCATCTTTCATACCTGATCCGACATCGAAAAAAATACGAATGTTCTTTTCTAGCGACAACAAACAAGAACCTATATTGGTATTTCTCTTCGTGACACATATACATACATATTTAATTTTAAAAAACCGCTAATATCTTACAGCTTGGAATTGTTTTTGCGGGATGATTAAAATTGAAAAAATTTTATTTATCTTGAAAATTTTAATTTGACAAAGTGGTTTCGAAAGCATGCACTGATTCTCATCAGACACCAGCACACAGTGCATACTTGGCTGGTGTGACCACTTGCAGTTGCAATTTGATTCTGCTTTCGGAGGCTTATTCCGCAAAATGATCGAGTTTCCCGTATCAATTATTCTCTGCTTTGATAAGCTTTAGAGACGATATACGTTGTCTATGCTGATTTATAGACAAGAAGGGAACCGTGATCACAAATCAATAACCTTTATGAGTAAAATATTTCCATGGATATAAGTCGGAGATGTTAAAATTTGTCACTTACAGCTATTTGGATACGTTCAAACCCAAGGCTAGTACTACACAGTGATACGGTCTTAATGTTACTAATACTAATGATACACTGCACATCTAACCCCATAAAACAACCAAATGGACCAAAAACACCACAGCACTAAATAATCATTTACGAAAAAAAATTCGCATTGTCAATCGAACAATCTATTGTAAAATTGAAAAGTCTTGCGCAACGGAATCTCCAGAAAATTGGTTTTCCTATAACAGTAGAGAAACCGTGTTGATTTTAAATGCAGGTTTTACCAACTTGCATCGAAAGTCATGAACGACTTTGATCCGATGACTGCACGCGAAACCATAGTGAAGAAAGATTTCCAGGGCAACCACTCTAGTGGGTTTCAAAATTTATGAAAATAAAACAGTTGTTACTTACATTCATTATATAATGTGTATCATCTGAAAATTTGTCAGCAGAACCTCCTCGTACAAAAATGATGAAAGCGCTCAGTGCTAACAACACTTTTTCAGCACTGTCAACAAAAGTCCAAAAGTCATCTAAAAATTTTCCAAAGCTCGGAAAATTTGATTATTTGCTATTTATTTTCATTTTAGATGTTTATCATATGAAAATTTTATTGTAAAATGTATACCAATCGTAATCATGCTGAAATATAACCGATTTTCGTTTTCTTTACTTATTTTTTCGATAGATGTTGATCCCACGAAAATATAGGAGTACTTATAGATTCACTGAAATTTACGATCGCCAAGGGGCTAATGATATGTTTTCTTTTATAAATTAAAAAGATTTATAATTCATAAGTACCAATATAATTTCAACTCGATCGGATTGCGCAATCCATGGCTCCTCCAAATTTGATGTTCCCAGGGGCGGATTTGACCATTTCGCCGCCCTAGGCCTCAGAAATATTTGCTACCCTTTTCGTGAATTATCTTATATGTAACAATGCGCGATTTTTTTCGATTTCCTAGAATACTTCGCTGTTTTTCGTTGCGCCCGAGCTCACAAAAAAGGAATATCAGAGCAAAACCGGCATCGGTTCGTTCGTAAAAATTCCCTATTATTGCGCCCTTGCCACACAAATAATTATTTAAAAATACATACGGTAAAGAACCTAAAAGTACCTAACAAAAAAAAGGAATCCAAAAATACCAATTTTTATCGCATATAATTCCAACGTTTTCACTCATATTTGTATAAGTAAGTTTACTTTTCCGTTCAAAGTTTGCTTCCGCACTTGACTGAAGATCAACTATGAATTTGACTACTGTAAATTAATGTTCGATGTGTTATTAGTTAAGGATGAATCCGAAATATTTTGACCTAGATTTAATTTTATAGAAATTAATTTCAGTAATGAATTACAATTTAAAAAACACTTCAAAAATAAAGAGATTCGCATGTAGTTTATATAGACTCTGTACTATAATAATAAAAAAAAATTCTCTGAAAAATCAATGCACGGAAATATTTACCTCTGATAAGCTTTTCCTAAATTGAAGAGGTATTATTTGGGTTCTTTTTAGGATCTTTTTAGGTCTTTTTAGGTTCTTTTTAAGTATTTTCAGATACTTTCACTTTTTGACTTTCTTTGGTCCTTTACCGTGGTCGCATTTCGATATTTATCATAAGTCAAACTTTATAATGTCCGTAAAAAATCATCAGAGGTGAAGTTTTGATTGCATTGATTTCTTATCTTTATCCTTAGTCCTCTTTACCTGTAAGAGCGGATAGCCCCATGCGGTAAAGCAATCATCAGATAACATCAATGCCACTTCATCACAGGGGAATCAACAATTGCTCAGACTTTAAATCTTAAGCAGGCGATGGAAAATCGTGTGAAATTCAATATTCCATTGTACCATCTATTTGTAGATTTCCAGGCTACGTATGACATAACAAACAAAACCAACAAACTGACACGATTGTGCAGGCTGACTTTGACCAATGTAACAAGCCAAGTAAAAATTGCCAGACTGCTATCCAGACTGTTCATTGTCTTCACTGGGCAAGAAGATGGTTTGACCTGCCTTCTCTTCAACCTCGCGTTGGAGAAAGGAATCAGAGACGCTGACATGTCAACTAGAGGGATTATTAGTCACCAAGTCCAACCAGATATGAGCTTATGCAGATAATATTTACATCATTGGAAAATTTAAAGTAGCTTTAAAAGAATCCTTCACCTTTGTTGAGCGGGTGGTGTAAAAACTGGGGCTGCACTTAAATGAACGATAGACGAAGTATATGGTGGTAGCAACTACAGAAAGAACTCCTTGAGTTGTTGAAACCATCAGACTAGTGGAGCATTAATTCAAAGTAGTGCAATCCTTCACCTGTATGGTAGCTGTTGGTAATAATAAGGAGAAAGAAATACGCAGGTGGCTGCTCAAATTTAACAATCTACTACTACAGTCGGTCAAGGCTCTTCAAGTTCCGAAATCTCTCCCGAACATCAAAGCTTCTGCTGTACTCACGTATGGAACCAAAAGAAACTCTAACTTCTTAGCAGCTTTCGAGAGGAATAATATCCGGAGAGCCGTTGGCACCGTATGTGAAGAAAGACAATTTTGGCTGTCTACCTACACGCATAATTTCAAAGATAAAGCACGGTAGACTCCGGTGCACACGGGAAACCTAGCCCGTATAAGTGAAGATGAACCTTTGTGGTAAAATTTTGCTTGCACTAGAGAGACGACGTTGACCAGTGGACTCGGAGCTTAGGAGTGCCTAATTAGATTACATCGGCTCGCAATCAAGACCTATGGAAAAATTTGTTAAAGGAGGCGAGGAACAGACTACTGTTTCAGCGCCAATGGTGTTGCTAAATAAATAATAATAAATAATTTAAAAAAAACTGACAAAGAAAACCAGTAATAGAAAAAACATGCAAAATACTTTCGTAGAGTTACTTTGAAATATTTTACTGTAAATAAATATCTCGTAAGGATATGCCAAAAATAAACACAATTCACAAAAATAAACACAAAAACTAATATTCTAGAAGTGGCCTTGCAGAAAAACTTCGGCAACCTCTGTTAAACCGATTTTCGACCGCTTCACAAAAGATGTCACTGTAAGACTCCATATCGAATTGGCACGAACGAATGCTTGTACGATAGGCATATTCCTGGGGCTTTGTGTGTCCTATGTGTCCTATCCCAGCCACAAACCGTGGCTGGGATAGGACACAATGGCGTAGCAGTACAATTCGAAAATTCGCTGACAATACTGGAGAAGGTCTTAATGATTGGATTCTTAAGAGCGTTGCGATTTTTTGAGCAAATTGATAAGGTTTTATTGAAATTGAAACCTTTCCGGCCAGCATGTGTTTCAAGCGCGGCCAAACGAACGTAGAGCGACACCAACGGTTGCATGAAGGTAAAATCCAAGTCCAAACGCGTCGCAAGTGGAGTGAATGTGCTATTAATTACCATGAAATTCGTGTTGCTTTTGAAAGATAGGTTTGTGAAAATAATAGTATCCTTGATCTGAAATTGGATTCTTGCAGTTAAAATTGAAATATAAATATAACACGAACGTCAATATACCGCTAGCGTTAAGTGTTTTGTGACTAGTATTTGTAAGATAACCAAATACAATTGCCTACGGCTCATATTTGATATTTTTCAGGAAGCATTTCAAATTGACTTTGGAAAACTTTTTTCGATGATCCTGAACAATAACGATATGGACTATTGTCAAACTCAGCCGCAATGGATTACAATACGGAAAATTGATAATCATTGTTTAGCAATATTTCGGCGACTTTGATGCACGATGGCTTTTAATAATTGGTAAGAACAACATTAACATTCAGAGATGTTAATCGGAGTTTATCTTAAACGATTAGTAGCAAACTTTTTTGTTAAAATCATTATGTTTTGTCAATAATTAAAATGTTTATGCAAGCTCACATTTGTTTTGTATAGTATTCGAATTGTTTGATTACGTTCTGAGTTATTCATGGTCTCATTCGCTTCATTATGGCAATTATAGCTTTTAATGTCGTAAACGGTTTTTAATTGACGAACGAACGAACTTTATGCGACATTAAATAGGGTAATGTTAATTATTTTCGTAAATTAAAAATAAATTTGCATCTATATTTCAGTCAAAGGTAAATATCAATTTAAATGGAACTTTTTGAGGAGTAAAGGATGAATGAAAGATATTTATATTCTAAAGATAATTCATTTCAGCAGGTAAAATTTTTTTGTAATCATAATATCTTACTCAGCCGCAGGATATTGCGATTTATTTCTCTCAAGATCATGACTTATAACATACAAAGGTGGGTCATGAAGGCTGTGGAATGAGTAGGTAGGTCATTAATAAGGGTAGTTTAATGAAACATAATGAATTCAGAGACTCATTAGAATCGAGCCCTTAATTTTTAAATATTGTCGACCAAGCAACTTAGGATGGCCAATCGAAATAACCACTACGGAAATAGTCGAAAAAGTGATATTGGAAGATGCTAGATTAAAAAAGAAGTAGGATGGAACCATCTGAAATATTCCTTCACTATCATCTAGGCATGACTAAGGTCACCGTAACATGGGGGCCGAGAATGCTCACTCTGCTTCAAAAACCACAACTCGTGTCGCGCGTTTTTGAACCTTCACGGTGTCACAGTCTGGTGAAAAAGTCACGACGACCGTTCTTTGGAACTCAGAACGGATCCTGTTGATTGATTTGAAAAACAAAGGCAATTTTATAACCAGAGAATACTACGCTTCCATTCTAGAGCAGTTGAAAGAAGCCATCAAAGAAAAAAGAAGAGGAAAATCAATGAAAAGTGTCCTCCTTTTGTAGGACAACGCGCGTGATCACAAGAGTCGTTTCGCATTTGCTGCCCAGCTTAAGATGGGCTTCGATGTTTCAGATACTCTAACCTACAGACCTGAAAAGGTTCCAGCGATTATTTTGTTTAAAAAAAAATTTTATGAAAGTTTTCAAATGATGAAGAAATGAAAGATGTAGTTTCGGCTTACTTTTCCAACAAAGATAAAACACTTTAGTAGGAGGTATACACAAATTTATTGAAAGATCCAAAAAAATATATTTTATACGAATATATTGAAGAAGCCAAAAATAATTTTTTTTGCGCTTGTTAATAACTTAATGATCCACCCTCGTACTATATGGTGTCTAGGACTTATCTTGCATTTTACAAGCAGGACTTTCAGTGTAGAATTGAATTTGGCGTTGCTGGTTTTTGTTTGAATTTAGGCTCAGCATTTACTGTTAGTTTTGTTTGTATACATATACAAAGACCCAAAAGTATTGAATTCTAGCCAGCAGGATGATGGCTTTAGTAGTTAAGTAAACATAATTTGTAAATTAACCTTCATTATTTTCAAACATCATTGGACAGGCACTATACCCCTTGCATTTTCCGAGAAACCGCAACTGTTTGGGATGGGCTCAAGTCATTATCATCCCCAGGCTCCATACTTCAAGAAAGTTACTTCATATTTCATTGCGAAATTTGTGCGATCTCACAAACATTGGTATTTTTCAGTCAATTTGTTCCTCTTATAACGCCACGTCTTCCAGCTTTTCTTTCTTTCCTATCAGAAATTTTACCTCTTTTTTAAGTATGTAGGGGCCATGTCGCTTGATCAGAGTTTCAGCGCTATTTTCCTTTTTTTTGTACAGCTCATGGATATTGATGTTTTTGCAAAATGTTCTTTTGTAACTACGTTTCAAAAGTCTTGGCAATTGGTTTATAATTTGTTATCGCCAAAGTACAAATCCGATTTATAAACATCTATGTTCAAAATTTTTGATACAAAATTAGCCTAAATCCTCATCAGCCCTTTTATATGTAAGCAACTTCAAATTCATTCCACATTCAATAACAAAAAAAAACATATATCATAATGTGTTAAAGTTAAATCAATTCAAAAGCTGTTTCTCCATCTACCTGCGGTTCATCGAACTTTGCAATATAAAAATCAGACGCTCCAAACTAAATATTTCTAATTAACACTTTTACCACTGATTTGTCTTCTAGTGCACAAGATTTATTTATTTAGCCAGGGACAATCCATTCAAGTTTGCCCTTCATCAAGCACAACTAGTTGCGTGTTATGATGGAACTCTGTCTTAGACAAAAAGCAATTTCATTTTATATCTAGAACATGATTATAGATTCTGCAAAGTGTGTGAGTTCGTTGGAGATATGCAGGCTGTTTTTAATAGCTACAATTAATCTTTGAAATTCGACTTCACCTTGATTGCTCCTCATGTCTTCCTTTTTTCGTTGATCCAAATTCAGGACCTCTATGAGAAATACTGAATCAT
The DNA here is from genome assembly GCA_963978885.1 of Nemotelus pantherinus. Taxonomy (NCBI): domain Eukaryota; kingdom Metazoa; phylum Arthropoda; class Insecta; order Diptera; family Stratiomyidae; genus Nemotelus; species Nemotelus pantherinus. Next base: position 22,570,995 of record OZ022264.1, on the reverse strand, counting down.
CAGTTTGGTCAGTCTGGAGATCTTTATGCCGAAACGGTGTTAGTTCAAAGGATTTCGCGTCAATTTTTATAAAAATCGCATACATGTGTTTAAGGCACGAGTTTGAATTTGAAAAAGAGTATCCGTCATACCGTCATACATTTTTATCATGCTCTATAATGGCTCCTCCAAAATGTTGGAATCTAGCTGAATTAGTTTGTGCAAGTCGGGCCTCGTGGTTGTTGAGGTTGTGTGGTGCTATTTTTTATTGTGTTTCGCAAGGAGAAATCGCTCACACCACTTGTTGCTAGCCAGATGATTACCGCCCTCATTCGCACTTTTAGCCTTTGCTTCAAGCGATTCGGCACTCTTTAAAAATATCCATTCATCGACTCATTTTACGCATGATGTGTAGAAATGACAATTATTGAAAATATGGCCCAACTACTGGCAGTTGCAACTCAGCGATCCTTCGTCAATCTATAGTTGGCAAACTAATTGAGTGTTGTACATTTTTGTATTCCTCTCTGAGACAAAAATATTTATTAGTTATAGCTCACGTTTCCCATTTTAAATAAGAAGAGATCTATCAGAGAATTTAGCTTAAAGAGCTTCATTGATTTTCTCCGATCTGAGGTGATAGTCTAAATCAAATAACCACGTTTCGATTCTTTCATTTCAGGATTATGTGTCGTATTTCATTTTTCCTGCATTTTTTCTGCATTTTCCGTCTACGTTTCGGGTCATATCACAACAGAAACTCTAGCTCCTTTTATCACGATAGATGGTTTTATAAGCTGTTAGGAAGGGAGACACGTAAGACAATCACACTACTCTTTTCACCATCACAGCCAACAATGGCTCAAAATAAACTCATCATTATAAATATATATAGTAAGTTTGATTGTTGCACCGAAAGGCGCAGGTTTTTCTAAATCAATTCACAGAATTTTAATCAAAGCTATAAAATAGCTTGTTTTTCGTCAACCTTAAATTGCAATGGAAAAATTGTCAACAAGTTCCTTTTAACCCATGAAATTGTCTAGTATGTTGCCTAGTATGTCTGGTATTCTTTGACTGCTAAGTCCTGCAAAACACTCTTTGATAGAGAAACATTGCCAAATTTAGATATTTCAAACAAATCAACACAGTACATAGCACTATAACAAATTATTTCTACACTTTCCGCATGATACTATTTCCTCTATCGAACTTAATGGACTCGAAAAAAGTTTTGCATATCCATAATTGAACAAATCTAATTGAAATCGTTCATTTAACGAGGCAACTTTTTTTCAATTACTCACCGTAGCCACGTTTGTATTCAGTCTGCACGCTGCGGAAATTACATACTATAATCTTTCACTTTTTCCACATCAAAACCCATTCAGTCTGCAAAACTCATTTCGACGAGTCGCTTCAAAGTCCGTTTCATGCAGAAAATTGTATAACATTAAAATTAAAATGAAAATAGTGCTGAATCTGGGAGCGCGCAAGCCAAGGAGGATGTTACCCAATCGTTTCGTACCGGGCGTTCCGGGCCCTAAAGAAGCCAGTCGGTTCCAGGACAAGATTATTCAGAGCGTAAAAGCCATATCATAACGGGCCCCGCAAACTTATGCAAATCGTAAGTCGATATGATTAAACAAGGTTACACTTGGTAGCGTTGATGATTGCGTGCCGAGTAAATTGGTATTGTTCGAGTACATCAACCTGCACTGCACCCTCCGCCCACAGACTTGGATTCTTGGGCGCTGCAATCGTTCCGTGTAAGTTAGGACCGAATCGTCATATGAGTTTAACAGCACTTGAAATAATTGCACCTTTGAAACGCGTGAGTGCAGTTAGATGATATAAACGGTGTAAGGGCGCCCACGGCCCTCGCATAACTCAATTTCCATACGCCAGGCCATGGATCTGGCCAGGAGAAGCATTGAAAGTCCTCGAGCTGGCCGTGGCTGCGGAAGTAGATCTATGGACTTCATAAATTAAAAATTCCCAACTTGAAAGAAAATCCTGCAACGGACAATAAAACTATGGCTTGCGAAATTGCAATAACACCATAATTCGTGATGAAAGCGTAGTTGAGTAATTGCTGAGAACTTTTGCGAATATGAAAAAATGGCATTTGCATGTTCAGTTTCATGCAATAATCGTTGAACCTGATGGTGTTTTTATGATTCGCATTCGGGACTCATGGTTCATAGTTGTTTATTGAAAGTAATAATATTTTACATAGTACCAATTTATTTCTATCTATGTTTACTTCAACACTTGACGCAAAAAATGAGGCTTACAGACAATGGATCCAACGTGCGGCCAGAACCAAAAAGGAAAAATATGACGAGCTATGGCGAATATCCAATAGAATAATTAGGCATAAGAAATGGAAATACTTTGACGAGCAGCTGCTGAATATTAATTTCAACCTAGTTAGTAAGAACACGAGACAAGCGTACAGACTAGTAAGCACAATCAAAAATGGCTACCAACCCAGGACAAGCCTCAAAGAACAAGGAACAAAGCGCTGGGTGCTGACGAGATTACAGCTCAATTACTGAAGTCTGGTGGGCAGGTTTATTAAGTGCGCTACTTAATAATATGGGAGAATATGGGAGACTGAAGTGATCCCAGAGTAGAGCTGGGCGTTATTTAACGTAAAGCGCAAAATAACATAGTTCCGAATCTGTAACATGTTCCCAATGGAACTTGTTACTGGAAACTACATGTTATTTTTGGAACGCCTTACCCATATCAAAAACGAGTAAGGCCTAACGAAACGCTTGAAAAATCATAAGCGGCCTCAAGAGCATGCGACAATCGTTTCGGTAATTAGCCTCTTCTTTATGGTACTTATTCGCCAGCTCACAGCGCCGAAGGAAGAGGAAAATTCACTGACGATGATTTGAACAGGAACGCACAAATACACGACGCTGAGCTAACTAGATAGACAGTTTGGAATGCTCTGTAACGTATTAGTTATAGTGCGTTATGTTGGAATGCGTAACGTGTATGACAACACATGTTGTATAACATATAACTCACGGGAAGAACATCGTTCCTAAAATAAAATGTTACTGGAATATGTTACTCGTCGGAAAATGTAACGCTGGAACGTGTTACTAATGTTTATCGTTATTTCCCATCTCTATCCCAGACAATTGGCGCAGAAGCATCATCTGTCCCATACATAAAAAGGGAGATAAACTGCGATGTGAGAATTACAGAGGCATCTCCTTAGTCTGTACGGCCCACAAAATTCTGTCAAAAATCATGGAGAACAGAATTAAACCGTTCGCGGAAGAAATCATTGGCGAGTATCAAGGTGGTTTCAGATCTGATCGTTCCACTATCGACCAGCTCTTCACGGTCATGTTAATTTTGCAAAAGTGCTGGGAATACAACGTCAACGTATACCAAATCTTTGTCGACTTTAAACAAGCATATGGCAGCTTCGACCGCGGCGCATTATATAGCATCATGATGCAATTTGGTGTACCAGCCAAATTAGTGAGACTTATAAAGATGCCGATGACCAACTCCGTCTCGCAGGTCCGGATCCAGAACAGACTGACAGAGCCTTGTGAAACTCTGGTTGGCCTGAAGCAAGGCGGTGGAATAGCTCCCACCCTCTTCGACCTGGCACTTGAGTTCGCTATTCGGGTAATGCTACTTTTTAAGTCAACACAATTGGCAGTCAAGTCAACACATTAGCATCATGGTTCAAGCAAGTCAACACATTAGCATCATGGTTCGAAAACTGACCGATGCAGAAGCACTTCTGCTTAGACTTGACCCCGAAGCAAAGGAAGTTTGACTACAAACCAACGAGGACAAAACGAAAGCTATGATGCAATCTAGGACAAGGACGCCAGCGCACAAGACCATCAACGTAGGAGAACGGAAAGTTCTACGCCGGATTTTCGGGGCTGTTCGCGACCGAGATGGATGGCGCATCCGGTACAACAATGAGCTGCCAAAACGGGTCATGAACGGAAGACGAGTCGACGGAGCGAGACTGAGAGGAAGACCAATAGCTCATAGGGAGAGCTCAGTATATGCGGACGCCGAGCAGCTATTGAGGTTCCAAGACTGGAGGATGCGGTCACGTGACTGAGATAATTGGAGGAGATCTATCCAGGCGGCCAAGGCCCGACGCCGGGCTGTTGTACCACGATGATGATGATGATGAAAAAAAAAAATTACGATTAGTTTGAATATTCAACTTTTGTAACGTTTTGAATTAATAAATGAAAAAATTCATAAATTCACCAGAATCCTTAGCGCTTTTTGTCTTTAAACGTAAGTAAATTATAAAAATGTATGGCATCTTAAGCCCTTTGTTTTTAACAAAGTGTAAAACTGTACTACGATGATTTCCGAGGCATTAATTACTCTTTGGAATATCGATTTTTTAAATTTTAAAGCAATTCAATATTTTGAAGCTTTGCTGAGTGTACTGAGACAGACAAAAATTATCTGCATCTGTTATAATTTCACATAGCTCAATTCTTTTTTGAAACCATGTTAAACCATATGATCGATGGCTGACATTACAAATGTCCACATTTATTTTTATTGCATGCTGAGTAAGCGTTTAATTAACGCCCTTCAAATTTTATCATAAGCTATTCATTTTTTCTTATCAAGACTCTGACAGCAAATTTATATTTATTCCGCCACCTACTGCGCGGGAGACATATGTTCAGGTACTGCAACGCAACTGTACTCGAATATATGTACTCGTACGTGTATCGTTATAGCTTTCCAAGCATTTGACAGGACCGAAACGGTACAAATATGCAGACTTAAACATGCAGATGGAAGCCTGCATTACGGGAGGGGATGGTTTCATTCAACCATTTCCCATCCATAAGTGCAGAGCTGTGCATAAAGTTTTACCGACTGACAGTTTGTAAATACCAACACCTTCTTTTCAACATACATTTTGCATGTTAAACAAAACTGTGAAAAGACATGATCCTGAAAAATAGTTTTATTTCTGTCGGAAGTGTCCATTGCACTTTTTTCGTGCATAGTTCGATGCATGACAGTAGAATGACAGAGTGAGTGTTGATGAGATATCATAAATGTTTTTTGGTGAATTTTTTTGTTTTTGGTATTTCATGGATATGAAACGGTTTGTTGACCCTTTAAAATCTCCAAAAAAATACCGGTCTATTATGCTTGAGGTAATTTTTAGCCAAAATGATATTTAAATTTAAGGACAATGGCTGAGGGTTTTCGATAAATATAGCTCGAAGAAAAGAATTTTCGAGAGCTTGTTTCGATTTTCAGACGACTGTAGCTTATTCAATCCAATGAAGACGTAAAAGCTTTTATGAATTGATAATTTACTTACTTCTCGTCTGAGTACCCCAATTTCAATTCACCAGCCATCTTTTGCAGGGTTTCAACGAAATTGAAGGTTGTAGCCTACATGCATAAGTACAGATCACATTACTCATTCAGTTCATCGGAGAGTTAGTTGGGAAAATCCGCCAGAAATATTTTAAACCCTTCAAAACTTTCAGCATAGTTCTCCTGTAGAAAAAAGTACTTTACATTCGGCCAGCACCTGGAACAATTCGAAACAGAACGGGATGGCTTTCATTAGAATAATTATATTAAATTATGCAGTAGAGTTACTTTTGTTATCGTTGAGCCCAATCGAAACAGGATTAAGTTTGGAAAATGCAATCGAACTGTTTCAGGACAGCTAGTCGATGATACTACAGTGGATGATACTACTGTGACAAGAGCAATTGCTTTTTAATTGCAGATAATGCAAAATGGAATCTCAAGTAGATTAAGAAACTGAAATCCTTTTTCTTGTTCTGATCTCTGGCCCATAAAATCAATAGACTATGTGTCGCTTCCCATCAATAGTAAAGCAAAATAGTCGAGCTTAGCATGTAACTTCTTGGTTGATTTTGTTTTAATTTCATCACGTATGAAAAGTTCCAAAAATTAGCTAACCTAACCTAACCTAGCTTCAGAAGCTTTGAAGTGAAGATATCTCTATTAAAATTCTTTATTTTATTTGTCTGAAATTATGCTATTCGGTACAAATACAACTTACATGATATTTTATTTCAGCTCGCACACCAGACTACGAGTTGAAAACCAAATATTCCTTTCATCCTGTAGATAGAGTTTTGATTCATATCATAAAAAATCTGAATCGTTATTCTATAATTGAGTGTTGAGATACATATTTATAGGAAAAAATAGGAAAAACAAAGGAATAAAATCGACACTAGGAGAGGAAAAACAGAATTAACTAAAAATATGGCTGTTTTTGCAGAAATTGTTCATTCGTTGGCATTGTCACTTTTCGCAAACTAAATAGTAGGGGCATAAATACTGTCACACCATTGAACGCACGTACTGTGCCATGAGTATTGAACACATGGCCGCTTTGACTTATGAAAATTGACAGATGGTCTTTGTGCAGTTTATACAAAAACAAAAATAACAGCAATGCCTTCTAGAAGTACGGGCCGTCAGGCTACGTAATCGTTCTCGCCGTGACGTAATGAGTTTAGGAAATTTGACATTTCCACGAGGCAGTGCCGATTCTACACGGAGTACACGGAGATTTCACTTGCGGTTTTTTGGCTAAAATATGAATAAAACGTTAGTTTTTTGTGCGTGGACGCGTTATAATAACAATATTTAGTCATAACGTACACTTTGTACCAATTAGTTGTATCGCGGCAGTAAATCGACACGAACCATCACATAACCTAACACCAACCGATAAACATTTCGTAGCGAATTTTCCACATTATACCGCACGCACCGCATTAATTTGTGTTTTAGCTGTTCACTAGCACTGTTCCGCATATACCACTTTAGTTTTCATTTCACTCACTTTAACACAACCCTTACAATTAACATTTTCCCGCGGACGTCCCATAAGACTACGTGTGTTTTTCGCGACATTTGTCCCGATGCTCTGACGTCATCATTCTGCATTACGGCCCGTACATCTAGAAGGCATTGATAGCAGTCTCAGTCAACGCGTTACCATGGAGGGGACAGACAGAGAAAACCGCATTGCAAAGAGAATACTCGCAATAGCATAAAATTATGGCGCGAGAGATGTATGGGAATCTGAAACCCATGCGTCGCATCACAAAAAAAGACTTCGGTCTGGGGGCCTACAAAACGCCGCCATCACCCGGCCTCAGTCATGGTTTGGTAGGGACGTAGTCTATGATGGTACCACTGAGCTGTCTCTTTGCGAAAAAGCGTGAAAACCTCCTCAAATGTCTATCAACAGACAATATTGAACTATATTGCAAAGCCTCTCAGCCAACATATGTTTCAAAACCAGCATTGGTTTTTCCAGCAAGATTCGACGCAGACTCACAAGACCAGTACAATCCAGGCCTAGTGAGCAGCCCGTACCTACATGTTCGAGCTCACATGATGAGCCATCTGGATTGGCCCGCTGGACTACAAGTTACGGACGGTTTTGGAGGACATGGCCTGCCATAGAAGTTACTGCAAAAGATTCAAGAATAGATCTTCAAGAAGAAGAAGCGTTTCAAGAATAGATCTCAAGCCAACATTTTTTGTTTGAAAAAACCCATGTGACAATATTTAAATCCCTACTATGTACATTATGAAACAAAAAAAAATTAGGTTTGAGTTATTTTTAGTTCGATTGTTGCTGGAACAGAAATTTACAGCTTTAAATTATATTCTAGAAATAAATAGAAAAATCAAGATTCTACCGCCTTCAGTCACTCCAAACCAATTTTTGAAACCGAAGAAACTACCGTTAGTTACCGCACTCTATTTTCCTAGATATCCCGGAAAATTGCTTTCAAAGCACTGTTGCTATTTTTTTCTGAAAAACTAAGCATAGTTTTTAGGATTCCAGAGAAATTGTTTTGAACCCTGAACCTAAATGTGACCACTTGTAGTAGGGGTTTTGAATGCATTGGTCTTGATAAGGACCAGGTCTGATAGAAGTGATAGTGAAATATGGACAACTATGTGTCAGGGCTACCATCCTAAAAAATCCTGAAGAAAAACAAATGGGTTTCGCCCTATCAATCCCAATCCAGTGGCCAGATTTTAATGAAATTCACACAGTAGCTGGACTTCGCTCTAGACCAAATTTGATAGAAATTTGGTTAAAAAATCAGGTCTGTCTATAATCTTGAAAATTCACTCAGAAAAATAAAGCCCTAAAACTTCTAGCGCAATCATGAAATTTAAACGGAAATAATCTAATAAACTAATACTGTAACGTCAAACTTGGTAGGTGTTTGGTTGAAAAATAATGTTTCTTACAGTACCTTCAAGTTTAAAGAAGCGGGCAAATAGATAGTACGTTTGAAGGGCATGCAGATTCGTTATTTTTCCATCACAAGCAGGCAATCACCTACTGTCATTTGTCATCCGTATAGAAAAATCGGGAGTAATATAATTAGTGCCTGTGAACTATTTCCTATTAACACAATTTCTTATATTTGGGTTTTAATCACAAATACCAATGGAATCATTGAATAACGTTGGATAACGCACGGCAGTGAAGTACCCTTCTCAATATGCTCAGTGTATTATTTCTGATTTATACTTAAACAGACGCCTTGCAATAAGTTTCCGTTCTCTTCCTAGTTTACGCATGTTTTTTTGATAAGTAAATTGTTACTATTCGTAGTAACAAATATCCTTGCAGAAGACTGTATAATACACTTCGAAAGGATTATGTCACTATAAGTCGGAGATATTCCAAAAGAGAGATAACGTTTCAAGACAACATAACACTCATAGTGGCTATAAAAATGAGTTTTAAAATTTCGTCAAAAGAGGATAAACCATTATTCATATTTGCTGAAGGCTGAAAAGCTTCAAAATATATTGAATCCTAAATCACTTGAGTCAAATACTCTTTACATACTGCTAAAAATATGTTTCCTTGAATAGTAGTATGCTAGCATTTTTTCGACTGAAACTTAGTGCGAAACGAAACCTCGCGGGAACCGCCATTTTATTAACTGAGAAATAAAATTACCGAATAGTACTGTACATCGAAACGAAATTTCATCAGCTAAATGAAATTTCACCGCAGGCTCATTTTGTATAGGGTATGAAATTCAATTTTGCTCCACGCAGAGCCAGTACTAGACTTGAGCTTGCTATGGAAACAGCTGTTAGCAGGCGCTACCACAACAGGAGTATATGGCCTGAGCTGTTGACCGCTACGTTGCATTTGGCGCCAATCATATGATCATAATTTTTGTAGTAAAACTCGCTTTTGCAACGATAACTGGCCCAAAAGCCGGGATTATTCTTTACGTCGTGTTAGATTTACTCCTTTGGTGATGATTTAGCAAAACGATCAAGCAAAAAACCATGCTTATAAGAACAAACGCTCGATGAACTGTTTCAAATGCTCCGAATCCCCATTTTCACTTTTCTAACCTTTCCAGATAACAAACAAAACTGTTCATCAACAAGGCGATGCATTCAATTACTGGCGGTGTCTCCGGTTTTGGAAGACAATAAAGCTTGCAATCAGAACGACCAATTGGGAAATTATATCACTTACGGCACCACCGCTCAGCTAAAATCTGTGTCTAAGTATTAGCTACACATTTTCTACGGTAATTTGCAAGATGAAAACATTCATTATGGCTTTTTCGCAAATATTAAAAAGAACTATCTAGGATTTGATCGACAAAACCGTCGACTGAGTCACAAAAAAACTTATTTTTCTATTGCTCTGCTCGCCAATTTTCTAATCCTTATTGCAAGAGTTGAAGAAAACAATGGTTTCCTGCAGTACTGCAACCGCCATCGCCAACGGCTGAAAACAGACTCCACGATTACTGTATCCAACCAGCCAATTAGTGCCGCTACTGGCAGAGTAACGATGGGTTATCGCAATAATATGCAGAGCACTGTGTCTAATAATGGCATTGAATTAGCGCAATCACAGTCGAACTGCATTCTCTGCGGTTTCTAGCTGCACGTAACATTATTTAAATATATAATATTGTCAAACTTGCAACTTATGCGCAGGAATTTTGTGAAGAGCTTCGAGAATGATCTATTTAGTAAAAGAAGGGACCAAATTTGAAAATTATTTCTAGCAGCTTTGTGAGACTTATATGTTATCTGGAGGGTTAATGATTAATTTTTTCATATCGATATACCTATAAAAGTAAAGTTCCCTGTAGTCATACATGTTGTTTGCACCTGTATTTATTTTCTTTCTGTTGATTCAATCAGGTTAGGATATTATATTTTACTACTGGACTGCTTTGTGATTACTAGCTGTACATGTTGCTAGCTCTTAACATTTTCACAGATGACTTCGAAAACATAATACATCCTAAAATACATTCTTCGTAACGTATCCAAATAAATTTTAATGAACAACACACTGTGTATTGAATGCACTTTTCAATGGTTTGGCTTTCGACAGGATTTCGAAGTCATATGTGGATGTCAATTCAATTAGGGTTTATGGACGTGACAAACCATACATTGCTGCATTCCAGGAAATCATTCGGGTGCTCATCATTTGACTCCGACCATGCATAGAACGCCGTGAACACCATAATACCATACGAAATGACAAGAGCTCGACACCTCATAAAGAAGATTTTCATTATAGCTTTTAATGAGGCAATATAAGGCCAACCTCAAAGCTGACAATTCATTCAGTTTTCTAGTATTCTCAAACTGACTACCCTCAACATTATCTACACGCATCCGGCTCTGGGTGAAATCTGGTAGTTCCCACGGCCTTCATTATTCGCAATAGCATTGACAGGAAGAGGAACAGCTGCGAAAATGCAAAACCATCACAAAGCCTGGAATTCACAACAAAATTCTCCGGAATACACTCGTTCATATTTAGCACACACAAACACAAAGACTAACAAAACAACGAGCATACTTTTGCTCCTTCTGACTTTTTTCGCTATGTTAAAAGGAGCAAAAGACGACTCTAGCGGGAGCAAAGAAACATCGTTGCGATGGATAATATAAGCACAATATAGTGCCATAACCAGAGCGGTTGTGTTTATTTGAGTACAAATATTAAACTTTTGACTTACTAAGTTTTGCTGACGGCGCTGCGCAAACGGTGGCAATGAAGATCGCGCGGCAACGCCAACAACCGCAAGATTGAAAACTTTAAAGAAACCAAGCATCCGGAAAAGTACTTTTTCTTTCGCCCGCGTCTCGTCAGAGAGGAAAGCGAAATTCCATTCGACGAAAGGATTCGAATTTCTTTTCGGGGTGAAATAAGCTGAAATTATATTTCGGAGTACGCGGCACTATAGAAACGCTGTTTTGGTTTTATGAGGTGGCGGCGGCCAAGCAATTTCTTAGCAGTTAGTTTTCAATTTGATAAATTCTTCGTCAATTGGTTGGGAAATTTTCGGTGAATGGTTTCATGTAAATTTTAGAGGATGTTTCAAGTGATTTTTTTTTGCTTTTTTCCGATGAGAGATATCCAGGTTTTAGTTATGCAAAGCAAATACAGATTTCTAGTAAGCCAATGATATCATCCAACAGTGCTACCACTTTGAATATCTTTCAATCAAGTTTGAAAAAACCTGGATTTGGAAAATCCTCCAAAATGGATACTTTTTGTGGAAAAAAATGAATACTTCTTGCTCAAAAGCGCGGTTTTTTTTCAATTACATTTTATTTACATTTTATTAAAAAAAATGTATGTGAAGAATATAATGTTACCATTGCAAAGCACATGTTTATACCTTCAATTTTCACATTATTCTGCATCAATTACAAAAAAAAACTCAAATCAAAATCCACACACCGACATCCAAACATTATTTATCTTCACATAACAAGTCATGTGAGTTGCTAATCATTTAGAGGTATACGTAACGCTTCACAAAATGTCTTTAAAATCCCGTCACATTTTTTTTCGAAATTAGCATCGAAATATGCAAGGGAGCTTTTCATTCATTCATTTGATTTTTTTTAATTAAGGACTCATAACACAAGCAGCTGAGTGACATATTAAAAACATCGAGATCGATTTTTTTAAATATCAGTAAATTTCCTTTTTTTTCTATAAAAAACCTTCAAGTGCTCTTCTTTGAAAAATGACATTTCAAATGGGAATCATCAAATCATTAATTGAATTTATTGTGACTCGTTAAGGATGGATTTCTATGAGAACTCCTGCATCTATATTTTTTTGTATAAATACCCGAGCTAAGTGAAGTATAAAAAATTTCACTTTAAACAAGCCCATGCTTCTCAAATCCATGAATGTATCCAGGATAATGATTAGTTGGTTGTTATTGTTGTCTGGTGCTGATAATCATACTATATTTTTAACATAATTATTCCTAAATCTCAGCATATTGAATTAATGCATGCTTCATATGTATGGACAAATAAGTGCAAAAGTATTCAAATTATGGGACTTTTGTGACTCTTATTATTAGTAATAATAGTGTTTCTAAAATAAGGAAACAAAAATCAAAACAATTCTAAAGTCTTGAATCTTTAGTTTTAAGAAAAAATGAAAACGGACCTATCTGTGACATGTGCGCGATAGCCCTTGTTGCAGCTCGTGGTATAAGAAGTCGAGGAACATATGGACAAAAGGTTTGATGTAATGTTGGGCGATTGTAAGATGTTTCAACATTCAAAGAGTGAGGGCTCTACCTTTGGAGCTTATTGGGCTTAGCGTTATCATCTTCTTCTATACAAAAATAATAAAAAAAAAAAAACTATTTATATTTCATTATTACTTACAGCTGTAACATGTTTAATTTGTCTTCAATTTTAGTAGTAAAGATACATAATAAATAGTTTAGTTCCTATAACTGTTTAGTTACCCTAATAGCTATTTCCCCAGTCACTTGGAAGCGACTATCTATTGATTCTATCTATTGACCCATAGCACTTCTCTTGCCTTAAAAATGGCTCATAAGCTAATTTTTTTATATTTTCTAAACTTACATGGTGTTAGACTCCCAGTTTTTTCCTATCATCCTCTGATTTTTTCTAAGCTTCTGCAATGTCTTCCTAGACTTCCGAGGTATTTTCTAAACCTCCTCATTTTCTTCCAAACCATCCATAATTTTTTCCGGATTTCTTGAATTTTTTCTAGTCTCTTGATTTTTGCTAAGGTCCCAATATCTTTTGTTATACTCTCGTTATTTTTTCTTGACCCCTGCTGACTTAACCTTACCTTCTATGATTTTTCCTTAGCTTCCATGATTTTTCTTTTGCTTCCATGATTTTTTCTTTAGCTTTCTTATGATTTTTATCTAGGTCTTTCATATTGTTTTGAGACCTCCTGCATTTTTTCTAAGCTCCCTTGGTTTTTTCTATACTTCTAAGAATTTTTCTAGTCTTTTAGTTTTTTAAAGCACATTTAAATTTTTTTAAGCCTCCGAAATTTTTTTCATTATCTCCCGAAATTTATCTACACTCGTTTTTCTACACCTTCTGAATTTTTTCCACATTTCCGAAGCTTCCATCATTTTTTCGTAGACTTTTAGAATCTCTTCTGGAGTTTTTTTATTTTTTCTAGGCTTCCATAATTTTTTTCTAAGGTACCCGTAATTTTTTCTTGATTCTAAGCTCCCATATAGTTTTCGCAGACTTAGTTTCAATGATTTTTTACACTACCACTGTATTTTTAAAAGCATCTGCTGATAAGATAATTCTACACATTAATTAATTTTGATATGGATTATTATATTAATAATAATATTATATTAAAATGTTGATATGGATCAAAATGTTTTGAAACAGGAGCGGGGCATGTTAAGTCTTTTACACGATTCTAAGTCGGTCACAGTTTCATCCTGAGTCCATTTTATATCTTTTAAAAGTCAGCGAAAAAAAATGATAGGAACTTAGGGAAAATCAAAGGGGCTATGAAAAATCTCAAAGTGTCTAGGCCAAAAACATGATAGCTTAAGAAAAATCAGGGGATTTGAGAAAAAATCCCTAGAGTTTTAAAACACGGGAGCTAAGATAAAGTCAAATAAACCACTAAAAACCTCGAGAGGCTAGGAAAATATTAGGGGGCTTTAGAGGAAATTCTGGGAGTCAAAGAAAAACTCATGTTAGCTTAAAATAAATCAGAGCACCTTTAGGTAAGAGTCATACAGAATTTTCTGGAGAATGGCGAGTGATTTCGTTGAAAAATAGTCTGAATTTTAAAAAAGAAAACGAGGGATTCCTGGAAAGACTATAGTTAGTCAACGACGCATATAGCCTGCCTATATTTCACGACGTATGTACTTATGTCTTTAGTATAGTGAGCTTACCTCATAGTTCAGCGACCTGTGAGAGAGTATTTTTGCATTTGAATTTGCTACAAAAAAAACAGTTTTCTGATAAAAACGGCTGTCTTTACTATTAGCATACAATTTGAAACAAAAATATTTTCAACTTCTGCGGAATTTAATGCATTGGATTTGTTAAAAGCTGAATGTATTTTTTTATTAAGTTTTTGATGTTTTTTAAAAGTCTATCTTCAATTTTGTTATACAGGGTGGAGCGCCACAAACAGATGGATTTGAGAGTGGGGACATTCCTCTTGTAGCATACTTGGGTGGTGGGGAGTGGGCGTGGCGAGTGGAGAGGATGGGAGGCAGGGCTGCCAGGTGTACGGTTATTACCGTATTTGTACAGTAATTTCAAACACCGTACGGTTAAAGGTAATAAACTATTACCGCACGGTAATTTTGGCTGTTTCTATAAATGGTTGACTTGATGTATGTTTGTGCAATTTTCTGTTACCTGATCTTATTGAAAATTCCACCAAATAATATTATTTTAAAAATTATTTCGAACATGCTACGCACTTGCAGTTTCGTATACTTCGTGTAATTGCATCCGTAGCAGCCTTAGCAACGAATTGTGCCTAACTTTGCTAACAGCTGTAAAAAAAAACATTCCGTCAGGTGATTCCCCAAAAAAATTAAATACTGTTCACAGGTGTCAACAGAGATATAGTACCGATTTGGTTTTTGGTATTACTTGGATATAGATCCTTCTATGAAAGAAAAATTTCTCCCCTTAGACAAAACTTAGTGGGTGCAGCCAGTTTTGAACAGGAGAATCAAAGTTTTATCCGGAATTGCACCCAATTTTATTAGATTGCTTGCGTAGAAATGAAAAAGCGATTTGATTTTTGCAGCCCACTTTTGGCTGGATTGCATATTTTAAAGCCTAAACTGGCAGTAGACGTCTCAAAAAGAGACGAATACCTCTCCTTGAAATACTCATGCAGCTTTTGTCCCAGAATATGGAATGAAAGAGATATTCAAGACTTAGGTGATGAGTGGAAAAACCTTCCAATTTTCCCACGATTGCCGAATGACGATGAAATTTGTTGTTTTTGGGTAAAATTTAGGTAAAATTGTAGATGAAGCTGGAAAACAAGAGTTTGCTGTCCTGTCCAAATTTGTGTTAGATCTTCTTTATTTACTTCATTCAAACGCTAATTGTGAAAGGATTTTTGCCGAAACTTAATTTGATCAAAACGGAAAATAGGAATAAAATGAATTTAGAAATACTGAATGCAACGATATTAACGTCAGAATGTATTGGTGAACCCACTTGCATGAAATTTATCCTCCAGAAAGTATGTTTAAAAAATTTAATCAAGATGTTTGCAAATAGGTACTTGCCTAATATGTATAAACAGCTTATTGTACTTGTATGGAAGTAAACAAGTGCCTGAATCAATTTATGTTTTCCGTATAGTAAAAAGATGTTAATAAATAAAAAATAAAAACATGTTAATAAAACCCACGATCTCTCTCTAAATCATTATTTTGTTTTTGTATTTCGACTGAAAATCTAGACTATTTTTGTAGCCGCGTTCTGTTTCCTTCTTGCTCAGAAGTTGCAAAATGAAAAACATTGACTCTAATAAAACTATATTATAATTAACGAATAAAAGAATCACATTCATGGAGAAAATGAATATGCTATCTAAAACTCAAGTAATTATGTTAACACAAATAGAAAGTAATGGCGTACGGTAAAAACGTGAAAATCAGGTAATTTTTGTACATTCATAAGGTAATTTAAGCCAGAAAACCTGGCAGCCCTGATGGGAGGTTTGTGTTGTGTCCCCACTCAGCCGCCAGCATGGAGTGGTCTGTGCAACAGCGTACGTTTTGTGTATTTTGAAAAAGCCCATTCAATCATCCGCGTACAGCGTGCCTTACGTTTGAGGTTCGATATTGCCCCCCGCGGCCGTGTTCCCCATCGAAATCGCATTGTTTCGTGGGTTAATGCATTCGAGACTACTGGAAATGTGTCGTCAATCAGAAGGGTGCATCAGAACGGCCCTTATTTTTTTGAAGAAGACAACCGAGCCGTTTCGGTCAATTCAGCTCGTTACATGACCATGATCCAGGATTTTTCCTTGCCTCAATTGGATTACTTTGAACTGGAAGACGTCTGGTTTCAGCAAGATGGACCCACAGCCCACACAGCAAGAATTATCATGGACTTTTTGAGTGCAAGGTTCCACGGACGCCTCATCTCTTTAAGAGGAGATTTGAACTGGCCAGCGCGCTCTCCTAATTTGGCCCCTTGCGATTTTCTCCTGTGGGGATACCTCAAATCTAAAGTTTACAATTACCGCCCTAAGACCCTGGAAGCCCTCAAGAACAATATCCGAATCATTATCGCAGAAATTCCTGTCATAATGCCTCAAAAAGTGCACGAAAATAATGTGACAGTGTATACGGGGGGAAGGAGCACATTTGAGTGATACACTATTTTAAACTTTGTAGCTTTAAATTTCCATTGTTATAAAATAGAGGAAAAATAAAAAATCTGAAAAATGTTCAGTAGTTTGTGATTTATTCATTTTTGCAATCCTTCTGTCTGTGGCGCTCCACCCTGTATGATGTGGTGTGAATCGCAAATTTTAAGTTAATTTTCTAGAATGAAATGTTATTTTTCCAAAAAAATGTTTTTATAGGTTCATGCAGAGCTATTACATACATATATCTAGGTATCAATTTGATACTCAATGCTGAAACCTTTGATGTACGTTTCACTTATTACACTTATTACAATATGAAAACTCTGAAGTAGGAAGACTCTATCAATCAATAATATCACGTCTTTCACAATGACAAACATTTTATGTTTTTAGGGTGCCATCTTCGAATAGCTGTTTTATATATAATAGCTTCTATAGGCGAAAAAAATTCGAAACAGTAGCAGGTTGCATGCATAAAGTTTTTAATATACACATGTTAAAAAAAACATGTGAAGAACTTCACAAAAGTTTCGGACGAAGGACAGCTAATCTAACTGGCATGTTCTTTTGTTTCCCGAGACACTTAATAACGGACACGACTTAACACGAGCGTCGGGACATTTCCTTAATAAAGTCCCACGACACCTTTCCGATCGCCCTTCACTCGCTCGCAACCTGTCACTCAAACTTAACACATTCCCCGCAACTCCAGTTCGCTAATCTGAATTTTCACGGCCTGCGACATGCAAATGTGCTAACAAAATACAAGATAGTGTTAAATTTTACACTGTCGCTCAGCAAATAGCAAGGCGTCCAAAACTAAATCACATACGACATTTATTAATGCCTGTACACAAGCTTGTGCCGAGATAACATAGAGGACGCTGAATGACTGTTCGCCCGGGCCGCTTTACTGGCCTGGCATATCTCGCTTGGATTTAGCGCAAAAAGGATATACTATACAGTTGAAACGACGACGAACAGGCAAACGGACGAACAGAAAAAACGGTTACCCAGAACAACGCTAATTAAACATCACGTGATGGATAGCTTTTTACATCGCTTCGCAGACAGAGAACAAGATTTATGGACTCGGGTGAAATTCAGGAAAATAACGGAGTTAGTTCGAGATATGGAAGAAATTTCTCTGTCGGAAAATTAATATCATAACATCTTCAGAACGCGAGCAGAGGATCAAGGGCAGTGAAGGAGAAGGTATGTGACGGGGAGTGCGTTGTTGATGGGCAGCCTTTGGTATCTTTGGTACTTTTGATACTACCGGCCTCACTTTAACGGGAGACGGGTAAACGCAAATTTAATAGAATTTCCCCCTGGATTTTCATTAGTTTTCATGATAGGTAAAAGGAAATTCATTGCGCAGGCAACCCGGAATGAATTAATTGGATGTGATGAGCATAATGACTGGTAATTTAATTTGATTAGTGTGTTTAATGTTTATATTTTTTCCTCAAGGTTTTATGGTTGTGATGACTACCCGGAAAATATCGGCTTGAAAACAAATTATATCTTCGGGTTAACATTAGTATTGTGCATAAGATCAATTGATTTTATTTTGTTCAAACCTTAAGGGGGGAAATACATGTAAAATCGAAAAAAAATTGCTAATTTCAGATTGAATTAAAATATATATATTGTTCATTCAGAAAATGTTTAATATTAAATCCTTAAAATACATGTCTCACAGTAAATGAAAATCTTTTTTTAATAATTTTTCAACACGAAATGGCGGCGGTGCGAGCGAATAAAAAAAACACATCAAAAACTGCCTCGTACAACTTAACGCCTTTTCCGGGGAACTTGCAACATTCAGAGAGAAAAAAATATGCTAATGAAATATGTAATTCATAGGTGAACCAATAAAATTTATAAAAATATTTTAAATTTTTACATTAATTTTAGATTAAACATAAAAATCGATTATTTTTCAAAAAAATCACACTTTAAACATTAATAAACAAATTATTTTTCTGAAATTACAATAACATTTAGGTTCAACGAGGAGATAATACTCTTTTGTAGATGTGGTATAAATTTGAGCCGGATCGATTCAATATTTTTTGAGATATCTTGTACGGCAGTTGAAAAAGTACTACTTTGAGAAAAACGCGTTTAAAGTTTTAAAGCTCCACCGACCTGGGGAACGCCGCGCTGCCTTTAACTGACTATAACTCGAGAACTAATACGAATATCGCTTCAAAACTTTTTTTGGTTTATTTTAAGAGCATTTCAAACATTTTGATGTAATAAAAAAAATCGATTTTGTTTTTAGCAGTTACATGTATCTCCCCCCTTAAGTAGCTATTTTGAAATTTGAAAGTATATTTGACCAATGAAAAGTCTCTGAGCTTTATTAGAAGAATATACCTAATTCGAATAAGATCTCAATCAGAATTTCTTCATCGCTACATCAAATTGGTAAAACAATTAATTTAACATCAATTTCTTTGTCACTCAAACTATCGATTACTTCAGCCAAATCCAGTTTATGAAAAACGTAAACTCTTCGCGTCGAGAACAAATTGCAATGAACAAATGACTTCAACCTGAACATGAAATTTAATTGGAAATCACATGGAATATCCTGTTCATGTCAGACACAACGTCCCACGCGAAAAAACAAACCACCAAACAATTACAAACTACTTCACTCGTTTTCTATCTACAGGATATTCATAGCTGTCATATAAGCCTTAGAAATTCATTGTTCAACAGACATCGTGCTGCAATTGGCTGTTTTGTTCATCCTGTTTCAATGGCACGCGAACTTTTCATTTTCCGAGAGAGAGAGAGAGAGAGAGAGAGAGAGAGAGAGAGAGAGAGAGAGAGTCAAAATATTTCGCTAAGGTGTGCTTCAGGTGAGCACCGTCGCTCAGATAACAACGCCTTTCGTGCGCCTCTATCCGTTTATCCTTCGAATTAAATTTTCCGCTCTGTAATACTGTTGCATCGACCTTCCTCGACATTTATATGCAGGTGCATATTTTTTTCTTTGTTTTAAATGATAAATCCGGTTTTTTTTTTGGGTGACTTGTGCGACCGCTATTTTTCTGAACAGAAAGCGTATGTAATCCGATTTTGTGGTTTCGAAAAAGGACATGCAGCTGTTGTTATTTTTACGGTAGCTTTCATATCGTCGGACTTTAATTGTAAATATGTTAATAATAGTGGCATTAATTATCATTGTTTATCTGTAAGTGAATGTGTGGTTTGTGACTCGGATAGTTAAAGAATAAAATACAGCATGCGGAATTTCATGATTTTATCTTTGGTTTTTTGGAATTGATGGCTGCGAGCTGTATGGCGCTGAATATACGAATATGTATATGAGAGTGATTATCGTCGCTAAGCTAAGTTGATATGCAAAGATGCATAAAAAGGTCATGTTCAGATCGGAGCACATGTCAGAAAAAATTGAATGAAAATTAAATCGCATGCATCAGTGTTTGTATGATTACTTTAAGTTGACTCAAATACTTGATATAATTTCAGTTTTAAGCACAGAATCAAAAGCCTATAGTCTAACCACTAGATTCATACGAAAATGCATAGGAGAACAAACTCCCAGATGCTCTGCTCGAAAGCAAGTAGTTGCTTTTAGCATTTCAAGACGTTCTCTTTACCGAATTATACATAGTGACCATCATAAAATAATGGTGGTGAAACATATGTACGTATTGGGCATATTGTGAAAATATGCTTGTCTCCATACCCCGTGACGTAGTTTTCAGATGAAGCTCATTCCGACATTAGTGGGAGCGTTAACAAGCAGCATATGGAGTACCGTAGCGGAAAGTATCACGGGGAGCTTCAGGAGAAACCCTTGCACTTGGATCAGGCCACTATTTGGTGCGTCGTATCTAAAGTAAAGCATGGTTGGTCCTTATTATTTTCAACACAACGGAAATTGAGGGTAAGTGGTTTCAACAAGATGTTACCACAATGCAAGAGTTTTCATGGAATTCCTGAAACAAACCTCCCTTGGTCGGCTCATCTTTTTGACACGGTAGCTCAACTGGCCTCCACGCTCTCTTGGTTTGACTCCTTGCGATTTTTTTTCTGTGAGGTTCTCTGAAATCAAAGATGTATAGCAATCGCCTCCGAATCCCAGAAGCAATACAGGACAACATTCGGACGGAAGTAACCACTATACCCATCAAAACGCTCCAAAAAGTGCACGAAAAACGGGTATGCTAGTGTGTAGCTTTTTATAATTCTAACAATTCGAGATCTCCTATAATATATCATTTGCAAAAATAGTCAAATATAGGTTTGGAAATGTTTCTTATTTATTTTTTCCATTTGCCAATAAAGCTGTTAGTCTTATGAACGAGGTGGCCATTCAACTAGATCATTTCTCGAGACTACAGGGTCACTTAAATTCCCGTTCAATATATCAATTGTTTGATCAGCTTTGTTACATGTGGCACCATATTGTTAAAATTACATATCACTGATGTCAAGTTCATCCGATTTCGGCCAAAAATAGTCTCGCACCATTGCACGATAGCAAACTTCATTGAAGACATCGCGATTTCCATCAATGAAAAAATATAATAATAATAATAACAATAAATTTATTTTTATAATTATATAGTGATTAATATAATAAAATAGCAATCACAGTTAATGAGCAATCACAGGCAGTAAAGTAGAAAAAATTCGTACACACGAAACAGCGATCGCAACTCTGATTAAAATCACTGCTACTTTGTACTGCTCTTTGCTCTAACTGCTCTCTGTGATCTCTGCTCAGTTAAAAGAGCCGTTTAGCATATCTCTTGGTGGGACTATTATTGCAACCGAAAGTTAGAATAAGTGTTCTTAAAGTAATTTTTAATAATTTTCAAACGTTAATCGTTCAAGAATGTGTTTGTATTAAAATACCAAGTTGGTATGTAGCTGTTGACAAACCTTTAACTTACTGAGTATAATCAGAGCTGTATTTGGTCCCCAGCACAAACGGACGGAACGCACCTCACGGTGTGTGCATAATCGCTAGCTTAAATGAGTAAAAATTGGAGTAGGGGCTACCCAAAATCCAAACTACAGAGCCGGTCATGCTGAATTTCAAATTTTTCCCTGCAAAAAAAATTGGAAAAATTGGGTTTACTCCCAATTTTCCGGGCGTAAACCAATATTGCAAATTCATTTGAGGCCCAAAAGCTTATGTTTGAAAATATGAAAAGCTTTTACAAGCAGAAGAACAAAACATTTTGCTATGGAGACTCCTTATTTGTCTTCTTGATTCAAAGTGCTCGATATGAGTTTTGGTAATAAAGCTTAAAATACTAGTAAAGTATTATTTACCCCAATGGTTGATTGTACAACTAATTCTTTAAAAATTAATTGTGTTTAATGAGGGGGTACCACAGATATAAGAGAGAATGGATTAGAAATCAAATGAGAGAAATGTTTTTTGTAGCCTGGAATGCGGCACTTCATTCTCGCACTATATTGGAACTCTCGACCTCTAATTTATTCAGGAAACCAACACATATTATCGCGCACTCACGTAGATTTATGTTTCTATGGTACACGCCGAACAATTTCAAAATTTTCTTTGAGAAATTTTGACTTAAAGTCAATGTTTTGATTCTCTGCCACTAATCAAACTGACATTGAAATATCTTTCCGTGTTGCCCGTTGCACACTTTTACCCCGATCTGATATTCCTCACATTTTTCGTAAATAAGAGACAACATTAAGGCTTTTCGGTTGTGAGTGGGGTAGGAAGGGGTACATTGTGGGGAATTTTTGTGGGAGAGCAATGTTGTGCGTGTATTAAAAAAGGCTAGCTCACATATGGATACACGGGTAGCCATTTCGTATCCATTTTCTGTTATATATGTGGTGGCTTCACATAGGATCTATTTTATACTGATATTTTACTGGTTATTAAATTTTGTCGATCGCTTTTTAATTGTTTTGTCATTTTTATATGAAATGGATATGCAGTGGACCATTAACATAGTCCCCCAGATCGTGCAATTTGATTTCACTCGACTATTCCGTATGAAATTATATCAATTTTTACGAGTGTGCAGATAAAACGAAAATTAATCAGACATTAGAATCCAATATTTAGTACACTATTGGTGTAGGATTCATCAGATGTGTCGATTATGAAACCGGATGTTAAAGGTTAGTTGAGTTAGCTAAAAAAAAATTACTTTAGTGCATTTAACTAATATGTGAGACTTGGAGCTATTAAAAGTTATCCTGTCTTGTAGATTTGTTCATTTCATTTAAGAATGTTTTGATTTCATTCGCAAACAACCTTAATTTCCTTTAAAAAAGTATTAGTAATATTAGCTAAAAAAGTATTAGTAACATTTCAGTAACAACTTAATTTTTTTTCATATGGATATATTTTCATGGCGGAAGGGAGCATAAATCATAGAATGAGTAATTTACCGGAAACATCAGACTGCAAGCAATAGTTTTAGTAAAAACTAACAGGTTACATTACTAGGCACGCAAGCGTTATGACATATGCATACAATCCACTCTTCCCAAGCACTTTGTTTCTAAATCCTCTGTTGCACTTGTAGCCAGTTCTTCGTGGTTTCTATGCGCTTCACAGTAACTTACGAAACACTACAGTTTCGCTATCCAAATCTAGAGCATGAAAACTTACCGAAATGTAAACTCAAGGCCATGAAAGAGAAAATAGGAGTGCACCTTAAACCACCTGGTTCCCGCGTGACCATATATGATATATCATCCAATACCCGAACATACCTACTCATGTATTCGTAGAAGTCGTATGCAAACTTATTGCAGACGAATCCAATGAGCTCTTATCCTTTTATAGTCAAGATGCGAGTATAAGCAAGGTAATTGCTCCTTGAATAAATCTGGCTGCTTGCCTGCCAGCCTGGCGGGCTCCTCAAGTTTCCACTCGATCTCAATCCTAAACCCGAGCCAGATTCCAATTCCACTCATGAGCTCGAAATAGAATATCCTTCAAAGTTTGTGGGATAATTCGCAAAACAGAGCATAGATAATGAGTACAAAGGATTACTGTTATTCGGATACAGTACATGAACCAGAATACCTGAGCAGATTAGAATCAAAGTAAATGTTTGTGCTAGGGCTTACATTCTGTTTAAGTTGTCGAGGCCAGCACTTCATCTTGATTTTCATCTAGGCTCGATCACAGGCTGAGTGTTGTTGCAATTGGGTATATCTGAGCGCGTTGTTTTGATTTCAAAGTAAAAATTATTGCAGGTAAGAGACATATCTTATTGATGAAATCCCATGTACTCGTACGTAGACTGTTTTCGATTCGCATGAACTAACCTAGAATGTATTTTGTAGGTGCATTGAATCGTAGCAGAGCGAGCTAAAATTGAATATAGGACACATTAAACACTTTATTCCGAGAAATCCAGTTATGACAAGTTAGCATTATTGTGAGGGTAAAATGGTTTAATTACATTGATTACTCTTCTTCAAAGTCAAATTACGGAGAGCCGCATTCTTTTAAGTCACTGTGAGCTCTTTATATTATATATTTTTTAATCGAAGCTCAAAATAGTTTCAACATTTTTAGAAAATACTGAGCGTACTTCAGACCCAACAAAATTAACTTCTGTATTTGGAGCTTTCTGCTGGTTACGATCTGTTTAGAATAAAGTATCTCCACCAACAATTAAAAAAGTGTTTTTGGAAATGTGGATTGCTTTAAAATCTGAGTGTCAAAAGCGGAATCGTGATGAGAGTTCAAATTCAAAGTGATGACAATTCACGATATAAATATTATAATTTAAACAGCTTAAATGAATTGATTTAGTTATAAAGACAGTTGTGGTGGTTTTTGTTCGCTGTGGCGGTTTTTGGGCTACAAATAAAAAACTTTCGCTATATTGGGCTATGAAAATTTCAAATTGGGCTATATTTTCTCCCAAATATCTGGCCACACTGATTGACCGCATCCTGTAGACTTATGAGCTGATAAATGAAGGCTCTGTAACAAATAAATATTGGCCAAAGCCAGACCAACTGCTTGTACACGAAATTGCTTTGACTCATGCATGAAACCTACTGCGAACACCGGCCAGTCCTGTCAAAGCCACTAGTCTGGACCGTCCACATGCTCGACCTCGCCAGCTTTGGCCTGGGCTCGGCCGATATCTATTTGCTACTTTAACGTTAAATTTCTCGTATTACATCCAAATAGAGCCAATTATTGAATACATTTAATGATAATTTACCGGAGCTAATGGTCCATTGCACCACAGATTTTATCAAAATGAATTGTGTCTCATCCGTGAATATGCATAAAAAACAAGATGCTGGAATAAATGATTTGGCAGCCATCATAGTCGTAAATCGTTTAATGTCTGACAAATTTTAATGACAAAATCATTTCATGAATCATTAAAACTATTAAAATAATGAGTTGTCGTCTGTTCGTCTGCTAAACAGTTCTGAAAATTGCTGAAATTCTATTTCAATCTACTGTTAACTCTATTCAAATCGAAATAAAAGCATACCAAGCGAAGATATCGATCATCATTCTTGAGAAACAGTGAAACAGTACAATTACGAGTTAATGGAGCCAGTCGACCGGATTTACGTCTGCTGAAGAATAAGATTGAAGATTTTCCGAAATTTGATTTGTTGGTTTTAAGTGTTTCCTTGTGCCTGGAAAGGAATCGTAATCCTGACGGGGCATTTGGAGATTGCGGAAAAATACTGACACATCCCTGGTAAAAAAAGAGAGTTGCGAGATATTATTGTGAGTGATTTGGCTAAAAATTAATTTGATGAAAAATTTCATTCCTTGCATCGATATCTTATTGATTAATGTACTAAAAGTTAATGAATGGTCGTCTACTTTCGATGTTTTTGTAGTATTAACATCAGAATATATGATTTCAAGTAAGCCTGATGATATATTTTTTCTTTTTTTTTGGGTTCAAAATACAATTCATTTTTTTTATCGAAAATTGACACTTTTTAACTTGTTGTAGAGATAATGTTTTTCTTTAAGTTATGATAATTTATTGAACACTTTTAACCTGTTGTGGGCGCTAAGTGCCTAAATGTAGGCAAAGAGATTGTGCGGAATCTTGGATTGAATTAACTTCCCCCAGACTCATCAGATCATTATGAAAGTTGTAGAATAAATATTTTAATTTATATAACAATTTATTATTCAGAACTTGGATGTATTTCAATTTCATGTCAGATACCGATATATTGAAAGTAACCTGTCCTCTTCTTCATTGTCAAATCGGTCTTATTGATGATAATTGATGTGCACAAAAAATTCGCTTGTGTGGGCAACCCTGTAGCTACGGCAGGTATGTTACCAAAAATTCTTCAATTAATCGAGATTCCTGATTTGTTTTTGGATTTTAGGAAAATATGTAAACGATTTATAAATTCTATGCTTTGTCTACATAGTAAGTTTAAAATATTTGTTTCACCAAAATACTGATTTCTAACACCCCAAACATGTCTTCACGAGAACTTATGACCCGGTTATCAGATCGAAATGAAATTTACAGAACATGTTGACCTTAAGTAGGACCAAGTCTGATAGAAGTTTAATGAATGTGTGGGCAACTCTGTGGTAGTGGTGACATTTTCAGCTAACTTTGAATGAAATAAAAGCTATAGCTCAATAACGTAGTCATCAATTATAAGTGAAAATCACACGGTAGCTGGACTTTAGTGTTAGTCAAGCTTAGTAGAACTTCGGTTGTAACATTAGGATAGGGGTAAAAGCACAGGAAAGTTCAGTATTTTTTTTACCTAGAAATACTAGCTTCAAAATTTCAAAGATAAATGATCTTATTATAAGTATATGAGTATGCTTAGATTTCAGAAGTTTAGAAATTTTCACGTGTGGGAACTCAGCAAATCCTTGTTAAACTATAGCTCCTGATGTACTTAACGGATCAATATAAAATTCCGAGGGTAAATTGATGTAAACGTAAAACAGATTTGGAGTAATCTTGATTATGGTGCTAGCAAATTGTTGGCAGGATTCGTAATTTTTCTTAGTGGAAATAGAAAAGATTTTTTTATTGAGATCACTACCATGAAATAATTTTGTAAATATTTGTGCACTTGCTGTAGAGTAGAAGGAAGCTTCTTATCATCAATTTGTATTATGGAAAACAATCAAAAATCAATTTTGATAAATCAAGTTGGGTAAATCAAGAGAAATAGTTACCGGTATCTTTCCAGAATTTTTCAAGACTCATTTTATAGCCAGAAAGCGAATCAAAAGGGTGTTTCTTTCACCTGATCACCAATCTCTTCATTGCAATACGGTCGAGATATTGAAGTATCCAACGGAAATGATAACGTCTTGATGCCGATGCCCAGCCAAATTTGGCAATTGCTAGACCATAATATCTGCATAAGTCAGTATCTGGCTGGACTTGGTGACAAAAGTCCCTCTCGTTCCCGTGCCAAAATCTCGAATTACTTTCTCCAACATCTTGCTTCAAACAAGCTACTTGTCGGAGCCAATTGAGGATGTTGATTGATTGCTACATCGCCTCGCAGTGCCTACTAGATTTGGAGTTCACAACTCGCATTCCTGGTAGAGATGAATGGCGTGATGGCGTCACCCTAGAAAGTGGGCTTGTCTATGTGTACACTGACGGCTCAAAGCTAAGCAATAAAGTCGGGAGTGGTGTATACTCAGATGAGCTGAATCTCAAGCTGTCCCTCCGTCTACCAGACCACTGTAGTGTCTTTCAGGCGGAGGTTGCGGCTGTTTATCAGGCAGTCGACTGGCTTCTGTGTAATCGAATATTCGGGGTCAATGTTGGTATTTTCACAGATAGCCAAGCGGCTATTAAGTCCCTTGCTGGTCCTAGTACAGTGTCTCTGATTGTTGTTGAATGCCGTGCATCTCTTATGAAGATGTTGAGACATTCGGCTGTTCAATTGATTTGGGTACTTGGACATAGGTTGGTGGCGATGAGCTAGCAAGGCTTGGAACCTTGTTGCTGGAGGTCTCTTGCTCCTCAATAGGAATACCGATGACATCGGCCAAATTGGCCATCAGGCAGAAATATCTTGAGGACGCTAAGAAGTCCTGGGCAGATGAATCATCCTGTGCGATAGCAAGGCATTCCTACTT
This sequence comes from Nemotelus pantherinus, assembly GCA_963978885.1. NCBI lineage: Eukaryota > Metazoa > Arthropoda > Insecta > Diptera > Stratiomyidae > Nemotelus > Nemotelus pantherinus. Next base: position 22,543,126 of record OZ022264.1, on the reverse strand, counting down.
AGCTATGGGTGCGCATCGCACCAGGCAGCTGTTAGGATTAACTCGAAGCGCTCTGCGTTGCACTGTGGGCATTCTAACGGGCCACTGCCTCATAGGGCGACATGCGCAACGATTGGGCGTAGAGTTTAATGATTTCTGTCGGAGTTGAGGCTCTGAGGATGAGGAGGAATCCGTCCTCCATCTCATGTGGCAGTGCCCGGCTTTGGCAAGGAGAAGGCTGGCGGCACTTGGAGAGCCCCCCAACTAACAATTTGTTGAATATTTTGGGCGTGGATACGTTTCCATTCCTTAGGTTGCGCCTACAAGGAAACCAATGTTTCGAATCAGCGACTTTGTGGTTACGTCGTAGGTTCGAATTTGGAGCAACACCGTTCAGTAATGACATCGAAACAAAGTAGTCATTGCATGGAAGGAGTTACGTTGTAGTTACTTGTTCCTTGTGGCGGCATTATCACGACACCATTTAGTAATGGTTTCGAAACATTATGCCTTACGTGCGACTAAGAATATGAAACTTATAGTCGCTATAACGTAACAGCAACGTAGAATCTTAGTCACAATTTTCAAAAAGTTTCGTACAAAGAATCCTCTCAATCCTCCCAATATCTTTCTCTTTCACGCTCATAGCTATTTATAAGATATACGAAGAGTTTATACAAAATGATCATGTATAGTATGTGTTAAGTATTTATATGATGAAGACAATATTGTATTTCAGCATATGTTTAATATTTATTATAGTGACTGAACATTTTGAATCCTATGCAGATAAAACACAAACGATTCAAACGTTACTGCAAAAGTGGTGTTGAAACTCCATAAAACTACCAAGCGCTAGCGATTTTATCAAGCTTTAGCTAAAATAGGTCTTTTATATTTTTGATAAAATATTCAATGTCTTTTTAAAAATTAAATTCCACACTATCAAACAAGTATAACATGTCCAAACATGAAAAATCTGTGCTTATAATCCCAGTTGGTGCCTATATCGGCGATTTCAAGGCACTGTTGACACTTTGCACAATTGGATGTTACCGAATAGTAATTTTGACTATATCGCACCTTCATAGTAGTTTTAAGAGGTCGTCGTTACTACCTAGTTTCTAATCTGAAAGGCGCTCGAAGCCTTAGACGAAACAGTTAGTTTAACATAAATTTGGCCAATGCTTTTTGCGTTTGCTTTGCGCCTCTGTCAAGAACTGGTTAAGAAAGTAGCTTTGGAAACTAAAACATGTGGGACAAGATTGTTGTTGTTTTAATGCTAATATAATAATTCGCTCTCGATAGAGGCACAGAAGAATGCTACTACTGTGTTGAAATTTAATTGAAAGCAAATCTGCACTTTCATTTAAGTTCAAATATATACCATACAATAAACCAAGTAATTGACAGCAGTTCGATATTATCTTCAAAAGACTTTGAAAAATATTTGCAAAATTTTGCGATACCAAGGATCAAGCAAAACTTACAAAATATAATTTTGTTAAACCCTCTTAATAATTTTGCCATCGCATTCTTCTCTATCTTACTGTTCGTTTTTTACTCTTTGACTTGTTTTTAAACACATCAACCCATTCTGATCTCCGGACTCCGAAAGCAGATACTCTGATTTTTGAATGCACATATCTGAGCCGTCCGAAAGTGTAATTCACTTACTGTTGGTTTTTCACTAAGTCTCATTTCGGGAATACTGTTACTTAATAATGGCCTCAAAGTAACATCGAACGGAGATGTGCCCATAGTGTGCCTACCAAAACAACAAATAAACGCATCTTGTGACATTTGTTGTAGTAGCGCGCGAAATTCCGTTAAAGGGGCAGGTACACTTAAAATTTTGAGAAAATCGATTTTATTTTCTTTGCATTTTCTAAAAGTAGCATATTTCAAAAGCATTCTGAGCAAATTTCAGACGAATCGGACAATTCTTTATAGAGAGAAATAACTTTGAATGAAGTCGTCTCTAATGCATAAAGCCCTTTTTTGCATGCTTTCAAAGCATTTTTCTCGAAACTATGTTTTCGAAGTCGGTGATCACTGTAACTTGAAAACGGCTTTATCGATCAGCATGAAATTTTCCTCACTTATTTTATATGTAATTGTCCCCCGGATGAATGAGGGATTTTTCGATTGGACGATATTTTTTTCAATAGCCGAAAATGTGAGTGAAATATTGGTCGAAAATACAATTTTGAATTTCAACAACCGCCATTTTTCGAAAAATTAAAATCTGTCAAACTCCTTCGCTCGTCCGGAGCACTATGTCATTAACTAATATTCCGCGATTTTTTTTATTTTATTTCGAATGATCCAGTGGCAAGCTACAGTGATCACGGCAAAACAATTTTTTTTGGACCTCTCGAAAATTTACTCTATTTCGACTAATTTTCAACCTGTTATCTTAACAAAATTACAATAGCTTCTACAAATATGTCTTTCAAGTAAAAAAATATTTGTTATCAATTATTTTAATGTAAGTCTAAAAAAAACTCCTAAAAAAGAGCTTTTTTTGGACGTCCCAAGTGTACCTTACCCCTTAAGTAATGTTAAAAGTAATAATCGCAAACAGTACCATCTTGTCCCAAAAGCGTGGGAAAATAAAAATTTTCTCTACTGGCTATCTCATATGAAGCGTACCAAAAACGGATTGGCTTAAAATGCCATATACATTTAAAGCTATGTCCTATTCTGAACTAATTGTCCTGAACGGTCGAGACTTTTTTATTAACCCCGCTTTATGGGATTCCGTATTGACGTTTAAAGATTTGTGAGAACGAAATCATTATGGGTATAGGCGCCACTACGTAACCATTACATGAGAGTTTCCTTGATAGGCATAGGCGTATTAAAGGAATTTTGTGTGGTAACTTTGACGTACAATATGCCTTATTGGGATTTTGATTAAGTCGCACTGAAGTAACTAATCCCTTATGAACACAATGCCTATAAAGACGCGTCAGAAGTAGTCTTTACCACTTCTTTACTAAAATTTTGCCTATCAAGGAATTTTACTTTGAAGGAAAAATGACGAAACAACTCCGACTTGACATAGTATTCACAAGGTATTCGCGTCAAAAAACTGCATTTAGTAACATATGGGCGCAAATTGTTAGTTGGGCCTTTCTCTCAAACCTGATGAAACTGTCTCTGGTCAATTTAAAGGGGATAGTCCGGTTTGTCAAAGGAAGCAGATGGTTTCCTGATTACAATGAGTAGGAGAGAGTCACTAGTTTATTGTGGCGTCACAACGGGCCTCTCTTGTGTCTATGTGTGTCGGTCGCCAAGTCTCTGGAGAGCGGCAGCCACGTCAACCTAACCTAACCTATCTACATATATCATATAAAACTCGGGCCATTTTATTACAGTACTTAAGTTTAGCATATTCCGAATTAAACTTGCGGGGAAAGCAGATTACGCAGCAAATTAAATATCTGATTTCAATTTTACATGTTACGGTCCATTCAATTATGGAGCATACCAAATTCCACTTTCCAAACTTATCCAAACACTTATCCAAACAAAAAATCAGCGATTCTTCATCTTTACAATGCCTTGAGAATGCTTTAGAAGTTTCAATTGCTGTTGCAACCTCAGAAAATAGATTTCGAAACACAATTAAACAATCGATTTTATGAAAATTCTATTGTTGCCGGAGATGTTTTTAAAACTACTGAATGATATCATTATTTCTTCATTTTCTGAATCGACCAAATCGTATTTACTTTTGAAAACAAAGGAAGAAAAGTAAAGGAGAATTGTTATAAACTGCTAAATATAAAATTCTGGTTGCGATTTCAACTTGCAAGCTTGGACTTGCCTGAAATTTACTGAAGACTGAATAATATAAATTTTTTAACGATATACAATGATAGATGCCCAATACAGCTGTTTTTGAATTAATTTTTATATTACATTCAGTAAATTGGATATATTTTACTAAATTCTGAAACATTTAATAATCTTGTTGTAGTTTTAGAATGTGTTATATTCATTGAAGCAACCAGTTTCTATTATGGAACCAAAAAGAAACTACGGCCATTTCTCCCACACATACCTTTATTTTCATAAGTTTCAACCAATGATATTGTATTGAGCTGTCGTAACAATTATTTCAAACAATGTAAACTGGCCGATACCGGAACTGTGGATGTAAACAATTATTTATAGTATCTTCTCGATAGACGATGAGCGAATCCAGTTAGCTGAGTAATCTCTAAAATATAATTTGCAGCAATCTACGGTTACAATACACCAATCGAAGCAGGTTATATGCTACATTTCCATATCGGTAACCTCACCATTTATGTGAACTTGCTGACATTATTTCGAACTGTCATAGCATCGAAATTTTGAGCAAACTTCATTATTCGTTACCATGTAAATTCTTATCGAAATGTTTCGTATGTTCGAGTTTGGCTGTTGATAAGGCCAATAGTTATTTTCTTGTGTATTGTCGGAAAGAGTGTTATTGTAAACGAAGTGATTGTCTACGACACTTTCGTTGATGATTTAGCGAAAAATAGTGGCTGGTCATTAAAATACTTAAGGGGGTATAGCTCAGTGGTAGAGCATTCGACTGCAGATCGAGAGGTCCCCGGTTCAAACCCGGGTGCCCCCTCAGCCCATGGGGATACTAATTTTTTAGCCTATTTTTACACAAATTTACTCAAAATATTGCTATTATATTGTGCTAATAAACATATGAGTTACAGAATTTAATGATGTAATACGTATTCAAATATGTTTTTGAGCTTTTATTCAAATTGATTTTTCAATCGTCAGTGCTTAACTACGGAATAGTGTATCTCATCAATGAAAATATGCAGCAAATATTAATATGAGCTTGTGATTTCTAGTTTAATAGCGTATTTTTACTTTTACTGGCTTATTGCTAACTAACTAGACTCAATAGTATTTACTATTTTAATCTGTCCAGCTAATACTAGTAATTTTCCCATTTACAGTTTCGACCCATAACGATCTCAAAAAATACCAATCACCTCTTAAAGCCTTTATCGTACGAAAATGAGCTTTATTAATTTCCAGGAAAGAATTTAAAAAGCAAGCTACTCATCCTCAATCCATCCTTTTCGCGAATGCATTACAAAACTAATTAAAATGCATAGGGAAATATTTCGGCAATGCCGTGAGTACCGTAATAGTTCAACCAGTTAGTTGGTGCCTTCATCGCCGACAAGGTTCTCATCGAATTTATAGCGCAAAAGGAAGTAAGCACCCTTAATCTGGTAGAAGTACGAGGCACTGGCTGGTAGGGGCGGCAGCTGTGAGCGGAGCCAAGAGATGGTCTTACGGTTCATGCTTAGCGCCTAGTACCTAGACGAGCCAACCAACAGACTAACTCACAGAAAACAGAAAACTTACGCTCGACGTCCTTAATTGATGTTAATTACGCCCGAGCACAGAGGGATGAAATTTTGTTGTTCTACCTAAGCACCCCAGGGATTTCAGTTGGAATCGCAAGAGCTGATAGCACGAACCGGTAGTATGGGGAATACGTAGTATTATACGTAGTATACCTTCTATCGGGAATGAAAATAAAATTTTAAAAGAATTTTCGTGTTTGGGAAAAACTCCTGCAACTTAAGACTTAAACTCACCTTGGCCTGCGGAATGATAACTATGCTCCCCGGGCGAATTAGTGTCGTAAGTTGATGGATAGAGCGAGCATAGTGCTCAAAGACGATGCTGGCGGTGGCGATGAGGGGATAGATGCTCAGGACAACGAGCAACGTGGTTACATCCATGACAAACTGAGAGCATCGATAAACCCTTGAAACTTGCAACAGGGGAAATAATTGCAAAATTATAGTCGAAATTCACTGAAGACTCAAAATAATTAATTCAGTATCCATGTCGACATGTATGAAACGAGTGAAAGTAACGACAGGAGGAAAGGTTGAATGCCTTGTTATTTGGCCGAGAATCGGAATGAGTTGCGTTCGTAATGCGAATATTATCTGCGATGTGCAGAAGACGTTTCTTTAATCTGTTTTAATGTAACGCTTTGAGCGTCTTAAATTCGCGAAAATCGCAGATGGCGAAAGTGGAGAAGACAGGCGAGCACTTTAAGCATTGCCGGTGTATTATTTGTATTCAAGCCTACAGAAAAGGTATTCTTACACATGATTGCGCTACCTTTTGTGCTGCTGTAGGCGTTTTTTAAGCCTCCCGGCATCGTTACAACGTGGATTAGGATAAAGATTGGCTTGTGAGACATCGTTCAAATTTGAGAGAAAGCATTATACTTTAAAATACATTGTTGAGCAATTTAATATTAATAAAACATTGGTATGTAAACATTTTTAATTAAATTTTAGTTGTCTATTATTGCGGAAGACTATTGTAGTCTATATGCCACGATGAAGTCGAAAAGTGAAGAAATTTCAATCCAGTATCATTTCGGAATTATGTTGAACTTTTATTCGGCACTGACGGCCTTTGCTTCAAAGCTATTGATAACATTGATATTATTCTTTTATCTCTTCAAAAGTGTTTCCATGCAGTAAAGGTTGAGTTTAATCCAGATTTTTTTCTCCACTACCAGAATTTGCTAGTATTTCATTTTTTGCAAATTAAGTTTCCTTTCGATTTGTTTTGTTCATTTCGGTTTGCTCTGCTGCCTCAAAAAATGGCCAATTATAAAGTAACGCGGCGAATATTGCATGATTTAATTATTCAAAATAACTACAATTGTTTCGATTAAACTTTATGGGTAGGGATGCAAATCAAATAAATAATACTGTCCGACATCATTTGTGTCAAACGAATTTGAATAATCATTTCCACAGCATTTTTGTCTGCTGTCACGAATGTGATCCAAAATTTGGCTATCACGTCACAATATTGATAAAAATTGCGTCAGCAGGAAAAAATTCTAAAAATTATATTTTCTTCAACACTGTGGCACGATAGGCGGATTTGGACAGCGGTTTCGTGTTCAGCCAGCAAAAATACTATGGAAATGATAAGTCACACTCGTTTGTTAACGAAAAACTTTTTTTCCTGACAATGAAATTTTCCAAATTTTGACCCTTTTTGGAAACTTTTTGTTAAATGTTGGAGCCAACACAACCCCAGAAATGGATTTCCCATGTTTGAAACCCAAGAAACACTCAATTTCATACATCTAGTGGTTCTCATGAATAAAGTTCACCTTTTTCGAGAAATAGACCACTGTGCGCCGCTTCTATAGGATAATAATTGCCCGGAAAATGTGCGTATATGAGAACGCTTTAAAGTATCTGCGCTCAAACTAGTCTAAATGTCTTCAGGGTTCGTGATATACCCCATAGTCTTCGATGTCGTGCTTAAAATCTTACAATGGTGGTTTGCTTTGCTGAAACTCTCCACTTTTCTAAAGAAAAACCTCCATGAGGCGCTTTTTGCCTTGAGTATGGCATACTTTAAATCTCTCAGCTTCGACCTATACAGCGACCAGTCATTAGATCTTTTCGAGCTATTGAACTCCCTGCTACACCTCTCCGCAGGGTGCTGATCTCCATATTTCACCAGGGGGGCTTGCAACTCATCCTGGCTGTAGGTGGATTACATGCTGCCCTAGACACGGTGATGAGAGTACTAGTAAGGGTATTAACCACCTGAACTTATTCATGATAGCAGTCAATGCTTCTACGAGCAGTTTCCAGTAAGGATCGGACCAGGGATTGAAATAACTTCCAGTCCGCTCTCTTTCTGTTAATAAAGGCTACCTACTCAGCTGAGCTGCGGCCAGCCATATTGAATTATATTTACCTATGATCCAAAAATGAACCCTCCTGCGAAACCCTCCCATCACGAAGAGGATGCGATTGTCGCCCACTGACCATGGTAACGTCAAGAACCTCCGTACGGTCTGAGGTGAGCCACCGGCTGCTATCAGTCTGTATCTATTGGTGCGTAAACCACAAACCCGGTTGTTGTCAGCCCATGGTTCTTGGATTTGGATTAGCTCTTCTTCTGTCCTAGACAAGCGGAACAGCAGGGCAGGGATTGGTGAAGGTTCACTTGAAGTACCTTCACCATTCTTAACTATTGATTAGGGTTAGGTCGAGGACCTCCCCCTCGGACATAGAAACCGACCCAGCCCCCTCCTCTGCATCTATAGACATGAGGTCCTGGCAGTCACCCAGCTCGGAAGCAGTTCTGACTCTAACCCGATCTACATAGGGGGACTCCACATCCAATTTTCCTTTAGATGTCGCCCTCCGACAGGTGACATCTCCCCTTTCTAAGTGGCTCTATTGCTGTTAGAGCCATTGATTTTGGGTCAAGTTTTGCAAGTATCTGATCTCCCGAGCAAGAGCTCTTCAGCTTGTTGCTTTGGTAAACCTGCAGAGCCAGTTCCTCAACAAATAATGGCAGTGCCTCTTCATTATAATGCCATTGCTACTAGCCAGTAAATGCTACTAGCCAATTTTTGCAGCCCTCCAATCCTCCGGATCCTCACTGGATACGAATGGAAACAGGAAAACCATGTCCGGCATCTTGGCCGACTGAGAATCTCATCCTTATGTACCACCTTTATCTTGGCGACTGGTGAAAGTTTGCCCTGCTCGGAGATTGCCCACTTGTAGTAATCGGCTGATCGTTGGTCTCCACACGCAACCAACTTATTCCTACGCCTCGCGTCGTTCACCGTAGGTAGAGAAAGTGAGTGAGCCTTCTGCAGCTTGCAGCAGATTCCGAATAAAACATGCCGTATCTTTAGCTAGGGGTAGCTCTACTCGCTAAGGTAGCTCTGCTCGCTAAGGCGTCAGGCCAAAAAGTGGTGTGCTACGGGGCCTGTGGGATCGAATCCCGCCAGTGCCATGGCTGGAAGTGTAAATGCGTGTGATTGTCTATGAGGGTAGTAAATGGGCTCAAAATGGTGGCCTAATGCTGGCCGCGTTCCCGGCAGCTATCTTCACTAACCTAACCTAACCTATCTTTAGCCAGTTTTCTGAGGAGATGATTCCATCTCCCTTGTTGGCATTAATTGCGGCCCAAAAACAACACTCTTTGGATATTTCATAAAATTTCCGAGCTATCACTGAAGGATAGTTTGCAGTCCTGCGTGCCTTGGTTCTTCTACTCAGCTTACCTTGGTCGTTTCTGAGTTGAATCTGCACAATTTAGAGGGAGCGGATGCTCCCCAATTAGTGTTTTTACCCATTGAAGGGACTTTATGTCTTTTTTGGACATTGTATCAGGGGGGACGTTTTTTAACTTCCTCAGAACTTTGAAGGCTGCTCTTCTAGGCAACACAAACCCCAGATTTACCTGAAGCAGGAGTTAAGAATGTGCTGGAGGCTAGTAAAGCTGACTCATTCGTCATATCTCCACAACCTTCTGTAAGCTTAGCAGCTGCGCTGATAGATTGTGGAGCTGACTCATTCGTCATGTCTGCACGATCTCCAGCAGCTTTAACTTTGATCCGCGAAGCTGGCTCATTCGCCATATCTCCATTTCCTAGAGCTTTAGCTGCAACCGAAGGCACAGCCATCTTAGCCACTCCCTTCACATTGGATTGAGTTTATTTCCAGGCTTATGCCTGATGAGTTTTGGTTTATTTGACATATTTTTCATGCCGAAAGAATCCCCACTCAAAGCCGCTTGATGATCACATGGCTATCTAAGGCAAGCAGGGAGGCCATGCGATGTTTGCCTCAAGCCTCTATGGGGACAAGTGGTCAGAGCAAGATCGGTGCTCATCAGGAATCCACCTCAAGTGAACCTACACCACCAACTTAATGGCGACAAGACTGAGAACTTACTCCGAGGTCTGCCAGGATTTTATTTATTTATTTATTTATTTATTGTCCGAATCTACAGAATAAATCCAATTATAGATTAGACAAGAAGAAAAAAAATGAAATACAGTAAAAGATTCAAAAATGTTCAAATATGATTTGGCTCCATATACGTTTCTTTTTAATTCAATGATGAAAGATTTTGATTTGAAAATAAAATGTTTATAATAAAGTGGAATTCAAATAAGATTCGCTTTTTATTTCAAAGTGATTTCAACTTTTGATTTACATTTGATTCGATTAAATGACATTTTTCTGAGTGCACTACACTCGTCAAGTGCTTTCGTGGGATTACCTTACTTTATCCGTGTAAAAGTGAACCGAAACTCATAAGAAATAATAATGGGCTTGCCTTCTCTGGAGCTTCTGTGTTTCAATTTTTTCAGCCGTGAATAAAAGACATAGTGCAAACTGGCTAAATATTGTTTTCAAAATTCGCCATTTTGTTTGGTAATCATCTTAACTGCTTTGCACCAAGCCATATTGATTTCCGCCAGTAGTGTATGCGGTGGAGTGTGCTAGATTTGAGTACAATATTATGTGGTTGATGAGTAGAGCAGCCAACGAGGACACAAGATAACTATATAGAGTTCTTAACCCTAGAATGGTACAGATGAGTAAATTTTACTCACATAGGGTATACATTTCGTCGCGCACCAGCCAGTTGGCCACTCCGACTGCCATGAGGATAGAAGCTATATAATCTTTTTATGTTTAATGATAAAATAAAAAATGTACATAATACTATTGTTGCCATCTTTTTAGTAAAAACATGTACCTAAAATCATGCAAAAATTTACCGTACCATTCCAGGGTTAAAGCACCCCACAAAAGCCGAGCAACTAAAACTGTATTCGACGTTCAAGTATTGTGTGCTTGAATCATTACCAGCTGATGGAACTCTCAATATATAAGTAGCGAAGTTCAACCAATCATTAATACATAATTCAATCGACTTGTGACTTTTTCAACCATCTACTTATCTCATTACATTTCTGCTTGACCTAGTTCGCAACATTTGCCATAAAAACCATCACCCCCAAGTAAACTGACCAACGATTCATATCCTGCATTGATAAATGCAATTTTCTTCATCTTGGAGATAACAGGAGCCCCAAGTCCAAAACGAACGTTCAGGGATTTTTCTCTCAGTAAGCTTCACTGATCCAGCAATCGAATTATGTGTAACGGGATGTTGAAGCCAGTAATTAGTCGAGGAGCGACATCACGTAATTACCGCAAATACCAATCAAATCCGTTGCAAGAGGATATTTATACATTCGTGCATCTGGCCCTGTAATCGAATAATTTATACCATCCTTACGATTTGCCTCAACACTGTTATTCTGGGATGTGTATGCATGGCTGCAAGCGGTATCAACGTTGATACGTTAGTTCGTGGAAAACTGGGCAAAACACAGTAAAAAAAAAACAAGAAAAAAACACAACTTGCCTTCAAATGCTTCGCGCGATATTTCCGTTTCCCTGCATCGAACGCTTAAAGCCCATAGTCACCTTCGATTTCGTTCCGTTGCATTCCCTACGACAAAATATTCAGTTCCAAGTGCTGATGTAGTTTATGGTAACGGTGAAGTGTCCTCTTACTGCAAAACGGGTCTGCCATTTTAGATAGATGGATGGCAGCAAAATCGAAACCAATCAATCAAACGACTCTCTAATTACACGTTGATATTCTCGAAATCATTTTAGTTTAATTAAAATCGATTTACGCTTGAAAGAAAATTATTTTGTCTGCAGTCAACATTGCGATGTACTCGTATGTATGTAGATACTCTGCGTGCGTTCAATATTATTATTGTCGTTTTTGTTGATTAGCATGGGGTGCTCAGTTCGCCGCCAAATTGCGGATAATTTTCCATTAGAGGAGTGTAATCTGTAGAAGCTTGTAGGACTTGATGAATCCTTTAAACTATTTCGAATCGGTGACTGATTCACATATAGAGCTGTTTGATTAAATTGTTTGAATGGTAATAAGACTCCAGTATCAAGTTGCTATGCAGTAAAAGTAAACGATTTTTTTTAAGGAAAAACACATTTTTTCCAAGGTAGTGACAGATAATCTCATTTCTAAATATAGTTAGTGCATATATTCTCACCGCGAAGTGTACGTGCATTTTCGTGTTCGTATTTTCTACATAGAGGATGAGCTGCAACTTAAGTCAAAATTTTACATTGTTCCTAACATTCAGTAGGTTCAAGAACAATATTACCAGAAATATACGTAATAATTCTGCCCAGACGATATCTTCCGTGTCGTTGGACGAAAAATTCACGTTGCTCACCAATTTCAAATGATTTTCCATCACTTATTCGAGCTTTTCATCTTCCAACGTTTTTTTAAAGCAAGAACATGATACATTTCGCACTTCCCTCGGAAACTTTCGGGCAGTCCGAACTGTCAAATACCACATGTTTTCGCGCAGCTTGTTTACATCGTGTGATACTCCAAAGTGATTCGAATCGTAGATTTTCAAATTGGATTTTAATTTAAGTTGTTTGTGTAGTCGATAATTTTAAGTGATTTTGTACAATGGAATTTCATACTGTAACGTCTTATTGTCGCAAAGGCTATTTTATTTTGGGTGCCGTGGTGCCAAGAAACATAGTAAATTTAAAAAGCGGTGAAATCTATGTAGACAAACACAATTTGCTATTTGCTTGTGATTATATATTATTCCGGTGAGTAAATGGTTTCTCGAGATTGATTTGGATGATTTAATGATCGTATTTGAACAAAATAGGCACTACACGGAGAATACCATCAATGTTAGGGCCATGAAAGAATTGAAAGTACATCTCAACACGACAACGCGGGAATATATTTTCAAAGTACCGTTGGTGCCGGCCGTCTCCTATTACGAGGAGAAACTGCAAAATGAGGAAGGTGCTGCGGCTAAAATTGCATTGCCTCCTATTAGTTACCTTAAAATGCATCGTGTAACGGATATTTGTATGCTTATGATCAATGGTAGTTCAGCCAATTTTGACCGAGTATTCAGCTATGGATTTGGATGTAGTTATTGTGAGGATACGATCAACTTAAGGGTAAGTACAGGCAAAAGTGATTTCGCGGTAGCATGTTAATTTAGCGGTTTTGTGCGTTGAAGCGGTAAAAATTGGTTCAAATACGAAGTTTTGAGAATTTTTTCTTGTGCGAAGTGCGATTTTCGTGCGAAATCTAACGGATGTTTTCATGTTGGCGCATTTTTGTCATAAGCTACAGTTTAATAGTTAATATCCGTTACTTGAAGAGGAACAGTTATAAATTCGAAAAGTGTTTTGATAATCGCTGAAAGAACGCCGTTAGAGTATGGTAATATACACTATAAATTGGCCATTGTTCGATAACAATGCAGTTATGTGACCAAAAAGTTCAGAGTTGGTTTTTGTGCTACAGGTTTGTTTCGTACTCTTAACGGACACCATTGCTGTCTCCAAAATTCTTCAACATTTTCAGTACTATTGAAACTTTTGGACTCGTGAAAAATTTCAAATGAATTTTTTAGTCAGCATGCGTTTAAATCACTCCTAAATACAATAAAACGAATCCACGCAAAATAGTTGCTAAGTGAAGATTTAAAACAGTTATCTGATTAAATTGCAATATACCGGTTTTTATTTAGTATTCGGTACGAACCACTTGCATCAAAAATATGTTTTCGTTACAAATATGCGTTCACCACAAGAAATCAGAAAAGTTTTGTGCGTGCATTTTATCTTTTATATATCTTTAAAAATATTAAGCATAACAAACGCTCGTTATTCTTGAAATAAATAAGAAGAAACAGTTCTTCTTTCTGGAAACGCTCGTTGTTTTAGCACCTGAGTAGACAAAGACTTACGGAAAGAGTCTACACAATCCAAAATGTTTTGATTTTCAATTTCCTTCAGCTGGATATATGAAGCTCGAAAACTTCTTGTGGAATTGTGAATGCAAAATTTTCTGCTTCGCCTCCTCGCCCTAATGACAATCCTTCTCGTGCGCCGCTTATGCGCTTCTTGAATCTGATATGTTGCTAGGTAGATATTGTTAGCATACTATACCTGTCGCCAGGTATAGTATGCTAGGGGTAGTATACTATGCTTCATCGCCAGAAAAGCCGTAATTAACGACGAAGCCAGCATTTTCGAAACTGTTAAATATTACTCTCGCAGAATCTTTTCTCTAGGCCACATCCAGCATCAAATAAATATATTTGCAGTTATTCCTATCAGACATTTCAATAAACTTAAAATCAGTTTGTTTCGTTAGTTAATTTTTTGACATAATACCTGAAAATTGAATACGGATTATTTACGGATTATTTATACCTGAAAATTGAATACGGCGGCCAATATAGAGCGATATTGTTGAGTGGATGCAAAATAACTTGAATCCCTCGAAAATCCTGTAAGTTTGGATGGGCAGAGTAGTTATAGCAAGTAAATTTTCCTTCATTTCTTTACCAACTCGTTACTCAACGATTTCATATACATTTGTAGTTCGTGAAGATGCCTGAACTCTGTAATTATGTTCGCTTCGTATTTAACTGAAAGGTTTGGACAGTTCCTCAAACATCAAATCATTTTCGATTTGGATGTAACCAGCTGCTTCTCGGAACCCTTAATGTGCGCATGAACCCCAATTGTTATGCTATCTTTAGAAACTTTCGCATCCGAAAATGTTTCAACCTTATATTTTAGAGTTTTTTGTAGCTTTAAATTGAGAAATAACCTAATTTCACCCTTATTGACAGTACCACGGGTCAAATATAGATTTGAAAAATTATCCAGTAAATCAAATTGTGCCTAGCCATGTGGTTCTTTATCAGTCTTGTGTTGTTTCATTTGAAACAGAAATCGCTTCAACGTGAAACGTTCTACAGCGAATATTGAGCCGCTTTTTGAATCGATCGATACAAGCTCTGGTATAGCTTAAGGTGCAGATTCCTTCCTCAGCTATTATTGAAAGCAATTTGTTAGCCCTTCTGGTGGATGTCTTCTGAAAGAGGTACAGTTTGAACAATTTAGCTATAACACTCCATCAATATCTTTGCTTTTGGTATTACGTCGTCCTTCAGCTTTTGTTCTGCCACGTGCGAGGGATCCACCAGCCAGGACTCACCGAAGTATCGCAGTCTGGTTTTCCCCAGTGCCGGGCAGTGACACAGGAGATGCTGGATTGTTTCTGAGACCCCCGACTCTTGACACATCCTACAGGTGTCGCTCGTTAAGAGTCCCATTTTCATAGCATATGCTGCTACAAAACAATGGCCAGTAGTGATACCAACGAGTCGTTTGCAGTCAGTCCGCGTTAACTCGAGGAGATACTTAGTCGATGCAAGATTCCATGACCCCCACATTTTACCAAAAAATTTTCGCTGTGTCCCCAATTTGTAAAAACAATAGTTTTGATAATTTTGCAACCTGCTTCAATTTCTCGAATTATAGTTACCCACATTGTTCCATGTACATAATTGAACATAAACACATGCTCAAGTTGAACGAAACGATTTTTATCAAATTGTATCTATATATAAAAGTGTATATTTTTTACAAGCTTAATGTATGCAAATTAAGTAAAAATTACGTGATTATACTTTAAATTCCACTTTAATTTTCAAACATAACTATTATTTCATTTTCAATACACAGCAATGTCTTCTAAAGATTAAAAAAATAATGTTTATACTAATAAATTGAGTAATAGATGTGACCGTCTTTAGGATGTATATCAGCTTGCCGATGAGGTTTTATCGACATTTCTATTTATTTGTTTTTAGAAAAAGATAAAAGAATAAGTACCCAAGTCTAGTGAGTCCTATATTTTCAATGATTTTGGTTAGAAGGGGTTCCATTTTTTCAAGTTCATTCGATAAGTTCTCGATCGGCTTAAGTTTGTGGACTGTGGTGGAGTGTTACTTAGAACCATTATACAATAATCATTCTCAATCTGTGTGCGAAATTTACTTCAGATCGTTATCTTTTTTGAGGTGAAAATGCGAAAATAAATGAAATTTTTCTGAAAATCAACATTGATTTCTTCTTAGAATACAAAACTATGTCATTTTGACTATACACGTTTCAATTGATTCGAAATTTCAAGCCCCATTTGCAGTCCTAGAACACAATATATATACTGACATCACATAACCACCACCATGCTTTATCGTTGGACAAAGAGTTTTCTTTACAAGCTCCGTGTTAGGTTTTTTCAAACTGTTTGCCGTCCATCAGAACCAAATAAATTGGCTTTAGATTCTTCAATGAACAAAACATTCTCTCAAAAGTTGGGAGGCGAATTCATGGGCGTTTATTTGATTATTAGACGCTTAATTATATGGTTTTTCCCAGAATGTTCTACCAACTGATTCGGATGTTTTTTAATTAGTATACCATTTAAATAAGCATGTCAAACTGATTCGGATGTTTTTTTAATTAGTAAATATACTTAAATCTTAAACTTTGAAACACTCGTTTTAAAATCCATCCTTAACGACGCAGAATGAGTCGTTTTCCTTTATATATATTTTCCTTCTTCTTCCAGCCCTATTCTTAAGGATTCCTTCATATTTCGACTTATTTATAATTTTTTTTAACATTCAGCGAACTTCATTAACTTCTTCTGTTACAATTGTAACTTAAATGTCAAATATGACCGGTAGGTTTCCAAAGTGTATGCTAAATTTTGTTTGGGTGAAATATTCATTTATATATTCGCTAGTTATTCTATAACTAGGTGGAATGATATTAATTTTTTGCATATTTCCAATTATGTATGATTGTCATAAAACATATTTTCAAAATATAAAAATATTTTTGCAATAAACTATTGTTGTGTCTTTAATTTTCAAAGGCATGTAAATTTTCTGTGTATGTACAATCAATTTTGTGTATAACTGTAGTTACAATCTTGTTTTAAGCTATAAAAATGTTCATGAACTGTTTGAAGATTAACATGAAATACCATATATTTGTTGTGCTAGCCAACATTTTGTGCAAGCCAAATTTAAATTGATTTTATTCGCGATAGTTCGTAATATACGAATCTGCAGCGAAAGAATAGTTCACCAAACCTTTATTTGACAGAAAAAATTACTTGGAATTCTAGCATTCAGACTAAGTTCTTTCAGTCAGCGTCCTTCCACTAAACTTTACATACAATAAATATACATAAAGAAATTGCGCAATTCTTTGTGTAGAAATGGCGCAATTCTTTTCTCTTACCACGTAAGCTTAGTCTTCCGATTTTTCCACCAGCAGTTGATGTTGTCCATCTTTTTTCTGTTGCTTTGTAGCTTTTGAGTCTCCTTTTATCCCTTCCAAAAAGGTTGAAATGCCCCCTTGGTCAAGTTTGCACCAATTATTCTTCTAATTTCTTCATAAAGCCTGACTTTGTCACGTATCAGCTTTTTTCCGTCGCTTCCTGTATGATTAGCCAACTATTAATGCCATTTCTATAATTTTATAGCATGCAATCATTAAATGGCAAAACATACTAAAAACAACCAATTTACTAGCAATAACATACTGATAGATAATCCTTTGAACTCGACTGTATTCGAACTTCGACTGGAATTTCAACTAAAATTGAAGACGAAAACAATGCTCATCTGTTGCCTGCAAAGCTAATGTTGAAAAACGCTAATTGAATACTGTTTACAGCAATTAAAAGATGAATATAGATTGAATCTCTATTCCACTGGGTCGGATCCTTGGAGGATAGAAAATAGAAAGATGCCTGCCAAGAGTAGAAAAAACCGTTCCGGAAGCAAAATATTTGTTTCAATTTTTTTAAATATGTATTTCCTTAGTTGATATTGTCTGTAATGTTTCACAAGTAATTTTTTTTGAAAAGTTTCGTTTTCACTCTTAAGCATCTTGAACATTACGATAAAATACCATTCTTGTTCGAAGTTGGGCTATGCGTTTCTAGTATTGTGAATAACGTTAGCTTTAGCGTTAACGTTTGAGTTTAGTTTCTGAACTTTTTACAGTTCAACCCACTTCAGCGAGTGTGTTCAGTCCTAAGTAAATTTCAGAAAAACTGCATGATGAAGATACCCTAATAAAATTAATCAAAAATCCTCCTCAGGGCATTAATAAAATTATTTCTCCAGAATTGACCTCTAGTCTTTTTTTTTTAGAAAAAAATATGGAAGTTTTCTGAGAAAATTTGAAATTTATGTACTTAACGCGGAGTTTGTTTCTGAAAGCTATACAATTAAAAAACGCTGTATCCCGAAAATTGAGCTAATTCTAGAAATATAAGTGTAAACTTGCCGAAAAGAGTGAGTATTTACCTCCATTGCAAGAAATGAAAAAATAAGATAAAATCGGTATGAACATTGCGTAATGAAAATTATTTCGGATGTAAAATGATGTCTGCTTAAGTGCCCTACTAATGTAAAGGTAAATATCTGTCTTGGAACTGCCACAATACAAGACAATCGAAAAAAAATTTGATAATTACTCATATTATTTCAATCATGTGTTCACCAAATCACATTTAATGCACAATTTGTGTTTAATATTTACACTATACCGATAAAATATACGTAACTTACCATCAATTAAAATTTTTATTTCCCTGTTAACCCCTTTCGTGAGCAGTAAGAAGTATGCTTTAGATCATTTTCAAAGAACTATAGCAGGAAATGCAATGCATTTCTTGATTCCATAAACTATGTCATCTAGTGGTATGTAGATATAATTTTTGTACCAAATCGTACATAGTAGTTCTGTAATTCCTTTTCAAACAATTCCTTGTGAAATAAAATTACTTCCTGTATCATTGTTATAATTGCATGATATGAAGCAAGCCTCGTAGAAATGTGCCGGCGAAAAGATTAAACAAATTACTCTATTTTTTTTTTAACTTTTTACAAGTGAAACTATTTACAACGAATCATTATTGTATTATATTATTTACAAATTTTTTTTTAAATTAAACTAAAATTTACTTCAAAAAATTGCCCGTACATTAAAAAATTGTACATATATTTAAAAATTAGATATCTCTTCTGCCTGTAATAGCGAGTATGGAGCTCTTTTGATGAAAGTGCATACTTTCGGCGATTGTGTGTTGAACCGATTAATTTTATAACAATTTCAGGTGTTATTTATCCAACGCCCCCACTCCACTAAAATTGCTCTTTTCAGGAGAAAATTTTAATGTTTGTCAGAAATTTTCGAGATCATTGTTGTGTTCTGGCAGTTTCGAATCTGTATTTCAAACATTTATACATCGAAATACGTTTTTTCTTTCCCAACATCTGCCCGTTCTCTTTAAAATAACTTACAACAATGACTGCCGTACACGGTTTTTTTTCCATCTATTATCTCCTTCCTTCCCAAACTTATAACCTTAAACTTTCCCCCACTATCGTTTCAGGCAACATAATATGTCTTATTGAATCCTGGTTGCCTGGAGATATCTTCAATAATGAAATTTTACCTCTTTGTACTGTCTTCAGCGAGTAATTTATCTAACTGCGGCGGCGTCTTATCTGCGGTTTGTAATACACTTAACGTGACTTCGTGTACTAACTCCGTCTGTTAAAATGTATCCTTGTTCGTATATTTATAACTTTATCCTCTGTACTACTGGTATCTTAAATTTATATCCCATGGTTTAACATCACTCAATAAGTCTCCGGTCTAGCTAAGAAAAACAATATTTTTTTTAGAAATTCGACTTTATTCATCAACATACTCTCCTTCAAGAGTGATACATTCATTCCAACGCTCCTTAAACTTTTCGATACCTTTTTTGTAGAATGATTTGTCTTTGCTCTCAAAGTCTTTGCTCTCAGTTTCGGCAATCACTTCTTCATTTGAGCCAAATTTATTTCCCTGGAGCATCTTTTTGATGTCTGCAAAAAGCCAGTAGTCGCTGGGGGCCAGATCTGGAGAGTAGAGTGGGTGGCGAAGCAATCCGAAGCGTGATTCATTCAATTTAACCATCGTTTGCATCGACTTGTGACACGTTGCATTGTCTTGGTGAAACATAGCTTTTTTCTTTTGCATGTGAGGACGTTTTTTCTTGATTTCTTCACTCAATCGATCCAGTAATGCCATGTAATATTCGCTATTGATAGTTTTACCTTTCTGAAGATAGTCGATGAACAAAATACCATGCGCGTCCCAAAATACGGATGCCATAATCTTGCCAGCTGACTTTTGAGTTTTTGGTCACTTTGGACGACTTTCACCGCCTACTGTCCACTCAGCTGACGATCTTTTTGATTCAGGTGTGTAGTGGTGGATTCATATTTCATCCATGATCACATACCGACGCAAAAAATCCTTTTTATCTCGGTTGAACAGCTCCAAACAACGCTCTGAATCGTCGACACGTTGTTTTTGGTCTGGTGTGAGCAAACGCGGCACCCACTTTGAAAGCAACTTACGCATGCTCAAATTTTCGTGTAAAATAGTAAACACATTACCTTCTGATATTTTTAAGGTGTAAGCTATGTTATCTCACGCAACTTCACTTTCCAAAACTATTTTGTGGATTTTTTTTATGTTTCCGGAACAACTGCCGATTTTGGGCGACCAGAGCGTTCAGCATCATCGGTGTTTGTACGACCGCGTTTAAATTCAGCACACCAGTCAATAATAGTTGATTTCCCTGGTGCAGAGTCTCCATATCACTTACTAAGCCACTGTTTTGCTTCAACAGTATTCTTGCCCAGCAAAAAACAATGCTTAATCAACATACGAAATTCTTTTTTCTCCATTGTTTTGAAAATTACGAAACTGGTGTCACTAAAACCACTGTAACCTGTAAACTAATTGTCATGAAATTTTGTCACGCATCGTTTAAAGGTTGGTACTACCTAGAAATCATATGGGTCTGTCAACAGTGTTACAATATATGTGTCAGACCGGAGACTTATTGCATTATATGTGCGCTTTTATGGACGTTTCTTAATTTCTTAACAGCAAATTCCTCTTATTTTTTGTTGTTTTATGTGATAAATTTAATATTCCCAGCTTAGACTGGGGTGCGAACAATACACACAACAATATTTATATGGCTACATCTTCGTTTTTCTCTCTTTTTCCCTTTGCAGTTCAATAATGTTTCTAATGTTAATTACATAATATTTGATATTGTTCTTGCTAACTTTCCTTTGTCGCCTGTTCGTTTAGGTGCTGCTCTGTCACCTTATGTTATTCCTGATCCATATTTCTCTACTCTCGCTATATATTATTCCTTTTTCCATTTCAAAGGAGGTATCAGTATTGTTTTGCTTTTTTTCAGAGGTATAAGTGTTGATAATGGTCTTCATACATTCTATGCTTTTTTATCTAATCTTGTTTTCTGTTACGCTTTCAATTTTCATGCTTAATTTATTCTCTCTTCTCTTCTGATCTTAATAGTTTTTGCTACGAACCCTTTAAAAGTCGAACGTTTGATTGCTAACCTAGGCAGCCACAAGATATGTTCCTATAGTTTACCGATAACCTTGCAGCGTCTCTCCTCATCACTGTGCTTCTCTATCTGTCTCCTTCAATCTTAGCATTCCATCCAGTACGTTTCCTTCTTCCTGGAAATAAGCTAATATTTTTCCCATCACTAAAGTCGGTGAGTCGTCTTGCGTTACCAGTTACTACCCTATATACCTTCTATCTTGCTTCCGTTAGCTTCTCGAAAGGGTTAATTACAATAGAGTATAGCCGATAATTCAAGGTATCTAACAGTATCCAACTAACTATCTTTTACAGATGCTGTTGCTTTTTCCATCTTCCAGCAAATGCTAGGGGATGTATTACATACAAATTTTCCCAAGGCTATCATCTCTGTAAATCATGAATTCCTTTTCTGAAAGCTCGATAGGTTCAGTATCTCAGATATGCGTCCCTGATTTTTCTCATATCTTTGTGATCATGGTTGTTTTGTAACGGCGAACTTTTCTTGTTCTTCCTCCTTTCATCTTACTTCTGGTGTTTCACAAGGCTCGATTCTCAACCCTCTTTTCTTTTACTCCCTTTAATAAACAATTTTCCTTCCATGTTTAACTCCCCGTGTCTTTTGGACACTGACGATCTAAAAATATTTAGGTTGATTGAATCAGTGGATGACAGCCCCCAGCTGCAGGATGACTTTTCTGCACTGCACAGCTGGTGATTTGTCAAATGTATTAATCTTAATGTTGCTAAACGGTCCCAGATATCCTATACATGAAAATTATCTCGCATCGCGTTTTCTTATTCCATAATTCGCTTATTCTTGTGTACTGTTAACAATTTAAAGGAAATTGGTGATGTTTTTGATACTAAACTTATGTCCTACGAATTTCCTAAGCTTCTGTAGTCAGAAGAGTAGATCACTGGCAGGTTCAAATCCAACCCAATCCTGGACGACCAATCAGGCTTTGATTTGTTCTAGCCGTGAGTCGTGGATTTATCCACTCAACATTCGTACATTTGACTTTACTACCTACTTGAAGCTCAAGATCCATACCAGGTTGTAATTGCACAATTTTATTTTTGTTTAATAGATATGTTAAGAAATTTAATACTGATCATTTCATATGTATGTAGGATACACTCCGCAACATCTCACGCGTCAGCGATCCGTCCCGTATGAGCCCCATACAAAGGCTTTTCAGTCGAGAAATAGATGAAAAGGATGACTTCAGTATTGATCAGTATAAAGCAAACTATGCAGAACTTCCACTTCCAGAAGGCCACGAAAATCCCATGAAGTTTCGTTACAAGTGGAGTGGTAAGGCTACTCGTAAATATCGAAATAAATCAATTTGTCTACATAAAATGTATTGCAGATGTCGCTTTAACTGATAGAGAACAATCTGCTTATAAAACTCTGATGGATCAGCCGTTACGGTTAGAACCGGATCATGAAAGATTCGCAGAGCATGGTCTCATTGAGTTAGTTCTTGCCATTTGCTACGATATTCGGTAGATGTTTTTAGATTAAATTTTCTCAAGGGCAAATCAATTTTAAAAAATGTTTTTATTTCAGAACGACGCTAAACGACCCAACATGCGAATCTGGTTGGACTCGGGCAATATTGATGCCAATGACGCAGTATTTCGAGTCAGCGTTCAACTTGTACATGGTGGTAGAAAATTTCTTGCGACGCTCGATCACATATCCTCTGTATCGCAATTATGAACTAAGCCGACAATGTGTTGAAGATGCTATCGATGCTCTAAGTCGAGGCCCTGCATGGATCTTAAAGCAATTGCTCGTCACCTATGATCTGTTTCAAACAAGTGATGACGATCGTACGATATTCAACAGATACTTCATTGAAGACTATATCCGGTTCATTAATACTCTTGAAGATAATTTCTTCAAAGTTTTGTCAAAAAATTTGAAAAATGCGTTCCTGAGTGTTACAAAAAAAGATTTACGGTTGAATTTGCCTGAAATTGAAAGTGTTCTTTTAAGGGAGCTTTTAACCGACATGCATTTAGGAGAAACTGATGACTCTGATGATGAATCTATTGAAGTGATACCGGAAGATGAAGAGGAAGGCGAAGTAGAAGAAGAAGATGAAGAGGAAGAAGGCTGCCAGGCGGCTTGTCCACGTGTGGTGACTAAAAAAACCATTCGCAAAGACGTCAAAAAAAATCCTGACCAAGAGGGAAAAGAAGAACAAAAAGATCCAATACCTATGGCAGAAAACGGTGGCATTCGCCTCACGGATCCTCTCCTTCATCCAGAACATCTCCGCTTCCCCGATCCTCCGCAGAACGCCGAGTCTCCTAGGATTGCTGAGTCCCCTCGCAGCGTCGATCCTCTCCGGAACCGTGGCCAAGTCAGCTTTTCCGATCCGCTCCGCCTCTCAAATCAGTCTGAATCTGGAGCTAAACAAGAAACCGCCACATCCGTAGAAGAAAGCGAGGCTAAAGAAGAGGCCTGTGCTCTACCTGCTAGTAGAAGTGAACGCGCGAGAATGGTCAAAACACCTTCAGCTGAAATCGAGAGAAAAAAGCAATCGCCATTGTCCTCAGGAAAGCGTGTTGTCAAAGATAATAGAAACATCGCGAAACCCACACCAAAACGCGAAAGCAAGAAACAGGCGTCTAAATCTGCAGCAGGCAGTGACGATGTGAAGAAAGCCAATGAATCAGCGAAAAAAGGCGATGGTAATAGTAAAAACTAATGGATAGTAAATTATATTTATAGGCGATTTAATTTCAATAAAGTTATATATTTTGTATGAAGCATAGATCATGTGTATTTTTATTCAATGTTTAGAAGAAAAAAAACCGCGTCTGTAATACCTATTGCATACTCCGCCGATTCTTAAACGCCTCTTGAGCAGCAGACGGAATACGAAACCTTTCATATATTAAGCTTCTTATGAATTCTTGTAAATTTATTGAACCCTTGACTCGCAAGTGAAAAACCTTAAGCTCACCCGTAATCGTCAACATTATAAACCCTTTATGATTTAATCGTCTTTTGGCGATGAAATTCTATCGCTATTAAAAACGGGCCGGAAAGTAATAATTCAAAACGCAACCCTTGTAGTTGAAAGAACCCATTCGCAACGAAACATCATGCAGCGACCAAACACCAGCCAGAACATACACACAAGTGAATAATTACGTCGAAGGACCCGAGTCATTGCTTGCCGTATGCATTAATAAACACAGGCAAGCGAATGCAGAGGAGTTTTCGAGTTTTTTCTTGTTTTCACACGTTTCCCGGGTCCCACTGTCTGTTTTTAATTTACAATTCTATTTTCTCAACAAAATATTAAATCCTCGAAAGCCTAGTAGTCAAATCTACAGCGGCTCCTGTGAAGGTACGTGGTGTAGTGGAGCAGTAGCAGCAGCATCAACAAAAAATTCTTAAGTGTTCTTGACTAAAAACAAAAGGGTTGTATTAAAAAAAGAAAAATAGAAGAGGCGCGGCGAATGGCAAAGAATAGAAGAAAAAAAATAATAAAATAACGCAAATATAGAAACGCATATACTCTTCAACCTGGCTAGCGACGGAAACTGGAAGAAAAATGAAAAGTCTCCCTGTTAGGGTTCATGCACTTGCCGCAGAATGAAACTTGCATCGCTCAGTTTTCAATTCTTTAGCAATTTTCCGTTTCTACTTCTGCTATTACTGAACAGTTCTGTAAATTGCATTTGTTGGAGCAGTTCCGGTTGGGGTTGTTCTGTGCACTCGCTCACTAACCTGATGGTAGTCTGATGTACTTTTTCTATACATAGTGAATTTCTCGAAAATCTCGAAACACCACTTCTTTGCCCACTCATCGTAATACTTGTGCAGCGGCTACGTTTCGGGAGTTCTTCTTGAGTAGTTTCAGGCATGTGTGGGATTCGATGTGTACGATGAACTTTTGAGAGACGATGGTATGTATTGGTACCGAGGGGAGAAAGTGGTAAGTTGGGAGTGTGAGTTGTTTTGGGCATTCGAACTTATATTCCAAATATGATAAGGTTTCAGGACATAGCTCTTGCATTCAATTTAGTTACAAAGGCACAATAAACTCAAATATCCTGAATGACAGATAAGTGAAACTGATTTAAACCTTTTAATCAAAGGAATATTCTAAAGAGAAGACCTGCAACAAGTGTGCGTGGTGGATGACACACTTATATTCAGTCCGAAAATGATATAAAAGTTTAATAACATGGCTCATTGAACCTGGTGGATGAAATCTTTATTTTCGATGTGTAAGTAGGCGATGATAAGTTCTAAAATTTAAGGACAAAAAGATTGAGGATGTTGACATCCGAAAATATGAAACCGAAATGTTTTGAAGGCAGAAAGGTGAATGCACTTAAAGTACACTGGAAGCCGCAAACCTGTGAAGAATTTCACTCGAAATTCAATTCAATCTTTTGGAAGAAATAAACTAATTATTAAATAAGCTTTATTCAATAATAGATAATAGAACAAAAAAAAATGCGTATCGAGAAAAATCTTTGTATTGTGACAATGCAAGATTGCAAGATTTGATTGATTACGTCACTTTTAATAATGCTTTATTTAGAATTATAATGCTAATGAACAAGAAATAGTTAGAAACTTAGCAGTTATTCTTTGTTTTATGATTTAGATACGGGTATAGTTAGGGTGCAGATTTCAGTCGAAGTTAAATTATTTTCTATTCTAGCAGGGAAGGAAAACGTGATAGTCAGGCTGCATTACTAATGCTCAATAGGCTGTTGGACCCTTCGAAAACGTAAATAGAATGTGAATTTTGTTGCTTTATTAAATTTAGAGCAGCTTATGTGTATCTGAGAACACTGCTGTGTCAAAGAAAACGATATGCATATATATCTTGCACTTTAAGAGGATTTATAAATGCGGGAAGATTTGCGGCGACGAGGATTGGGTTCGTTTGAAACTAGTGAAGTGAGTGACCCTTACCTTTGACCCTTTTTCTGAGGTGTGAATATGTCAGTATATTTTGTCGAAGAGCTTTAGAGCGTTTCTCAACTATTTCGATCCTAAAGTCTTTACGTATGTATGTCCACATTTCTAATGTACCATGGAATTCGGAAAATTTTCCGTAATGCAAGTTTTTGGCAGTATTATTTAGGTTTTGCTCGTTAATCTTTGAAGCTTGCTCGAATGCAGTACTTCCGTATAGCAATGCCAGTCTTAGAATTTGTTTGTAAATTAGTGAACTCTCTGTTTTGTTTAGTCTTTGGGATTTCATGAGAGGAAAAAGGGCTTGAAGGAGCACGTCGAATTTGAGTTCTAATTATTTACTAGGTCCACTGGGTTTTGTCTAAGTTTATCTTTATATTCCATTTTTGAAAGTACCCAAAGACCGTATTATTGAAGAATCACATATTTAAAGTGACGGCTTCTGCTTGCCGAGCCTTGTGGAAGATGCATTTGACATGGGAGAATAGTGATTATTTAGCTACGGACAGCTTAGAGATGTCTGCAGTATATATATTAGGCGTGTTTTTTTGCTCCTCCTATCTATAACAGAAGAATGCTGACGCATTGGGAACAACAACAACTCCCCCTTTCCATAACAGGAGTTGTTGTTGTTGCCAATGCGTCTGCACTGGTTAGCATTGTTCTGTTATGGCTAAGGGAAGCAAAAAATGCACCTATTATAAAATAGCGGGAAAACAATGGGAATTATTGGAGAAGTCCAGCTGCGAATCGCTTCTCGGATGAGAAGTGCTCGTTAATTCTGACACAGAGTTTTCTGCGCTTGAGAAAAGATTCAATAATCTCGATAAGAGGGAAGGGTATTCCAGATTCATGCATTTCGAAAATTAGTTCTGCAATGCAAAATTTGTCGAAGCTTTTCACTATATCGAACACAACTAACCCAGTCGATTTTGTATGATTTAGCTCTGTTCGGATGTGCTGGGCCACCCTTGCTCGCTGCAGTTTTATGGGGTGAAGGGGCTTGAAAACAAACTTCTCTTTCGGTGAAATTTTACTCTCGGAGACTTTTTCGATCAAGCCAGAAAGAAATTTAACAATTGATGACAGGAGAGTTCCGAGCGAATATTTAGTGTTTACCAGGTATCGGCAGAACGATAATAGGTCTGTTCGCGTACCTGAATCTATTATAATATATTAAAATAAATTCGCAACAAGTGATTTTGTGCTCTTGCTACAAGACAAATTTTGCCGCAAAAAGAAGCCAGCAGCAAAAATCTTTTGCTGCTGCAGTACGCGAACGGACCTAATAATGGCTGCTTTCCATGCATCTGGATTAGGGATTCCAATCCCGAACCATTTTTTCAATCCCGGGATTACGGGATTAAAAAATCTCAAATCCCGGGATCCCGGGATCCCGGGATTCGAGATTCAATATATAACACAACAAAATAAGTCAAGTTTTTAATAAACAGATTATATGATGTGCCATCATTTCAAAACTACAGCAATAAGTAAGCTGAAAACTGTATAATAAATATATTACTGAATAATTACTAATTTATTTAATTGATGCAAATAAAAACAATAATTTTAATTATCCGAGACGTTGACAGTATGAAAGCAAATATTTAAAATTACAACTATTACAAATTACAACAACAAATCACGACAAAAAATCACAACAATAAATCACAACTCTTAACATATAAAATATTCAACATATAAAAATTCTGCCAAAGGTCAAAGGGTTTTTTTCGGAAGTAACATTGAAGCAATAGCAAAGTATCCAAAGTATCGTATCCAAGCCTGCTTCTAAATTTATTCCCGATGTTGGACGCCGCGGAAACGGTCGATAAATATTGGTAAGCCTGCTCCAAACTATGCGAGTACCACCACTTTCGAAAAGTTTCATTTCTTTTGCAATAGATTTAAATAGATTAGTTTCTTGCGGCATTTCACGATTGATTATTTTCATAATTTTGCAGCTCTTCTTCTAGCATCAATTGACGACTACCTTGTTCTGATTCAATATGGGTATCTACTGGGTTCTCCCCATATCTTTGGCTAGCAAGCAAAGGGTTCAGCATCTAGATCAGGGGTCTCCAACCCGGGAGCCATAGAGCCACATATGACTCTCTGAACGATTGCGAGTGGTTCTTCGAACGATTCACCGTTGATTTTTTTTCGAATTTAACAACTTCAGAAAATATGAATAGATAAATGCGAAAAAGTTTAACTTGAAATCGTTGATTGAATTAAGAATTTAAGTTTAACAGTATCGAAAAAATGCATGCTTCATACACACATATAAATAACCCAAGACATTCTTTCTATTATTTTTTCGTTGTTTACTTATTATATTTGAATTTCCCATTTTTTTCCTATTTTGAATGAACATTTTGATATTTGCTTTATCGAAGATAAAAACAACGATAAAATTCGTTTCGCGTTTTTCTGATTTCAAAAACCATGATCTTGCATTCAAATTTCTCAAAAGTCCATTCGATTTCGATTCAGCAAAAGCTAAAGAGTCATCGGAAATTTTGGTAGTTAAAAAGTCACACCTTGAATTTGATATTGGGTTAATTGCACAGAAAGTCATTTGAAAAATTTAACGTACATTGAAATGTGGAAACGGTTAATTTCAGAAAATTCATTTTTAGTTTTGAATGATGTTGTGCCAAAATATGTATGCAAGTTTAGTACTACATATGTATGTGAATGTACATTTTCAAGTCTTGTACGCCGTAAGTCAAAATATCGTACTATGATTTCTCAGAAGAGCTTGGAATCAGAAATTCGTTGTGAATTGTGCAAGACAGAACCACATTTTTCCAAAATGGCTAAATCCAAAGAATGTCAACCATCTCACTAAAACATTGAATAAAACAAAATAAAGAAGAAACCCTATAAACGTAATTTATAGCTATAAAAAACATGATTTTTTTTTTAACAAACGGAAGTGGCTCCTTGAAAGAATTCGGAGCCACAAATTTGGCTCTTCCAAAAAAAAGGTTGGAGACCCCTGATTTAGATCATTGAAGTATTTTTTTTTTTAATATTTGCGTTGCTTGGTTTCCAAAATAGAGATTCTATTTCACTTGGTAAATTTTTGCTGGCACAATGTAGATTCTGGAGATAGCTTAGCTAACCAGATAGCTCAGTACACGGACGCTCTTTTATTCGGTCCAATATTGCAATTTTCATAACATTCACAAGAATGGACCGTTTTTCTCCTAGCAGCCTAAATAAAAATCTTGACGAAGTATTAGAAGTGCATAAATTTGCATCTTTGCGATTTAAGGCCTCCACAGTCAAATTTACAAGGAGTCAAACTTTAATAAGTTTCTGAATCGAATCAAACTCAGTTCCTTTTAATCGCTCTGGATATTGCAGGCCTATTAATGTATACTATTTTTCAAAATGGAAAACCGTTTAAACATTGTCAAGAGATTATTTGATCTTGTTTTACAATCCAGTAAATGAGACAATTAAATGCCTTGCTCGGATTTGACATAGTTTTGAAGATCGTTTTTATTTTTCGTTGGAGCATTTTTTAAATATAAAACTACCTTACGAACTTTCTTTATGCATGCGCTGATGTCCTTCGTCAGATCTAGCGTGTCTTGCAAGCTGATTCAGGAGCGTCCAAATCTTCGTAGTCTTCGTCCAGATTACCAGCTGCTTCATCAACTCTTTGATCTAGAATGGACCTCCTATTATAGAGAACATCGCAAACTGCCAAAAGGATGCTATGCGCCAAGCAAATATGTTGCTCTGTATTAACTAGTCTGCCTACTTTTCGCATTTCATTTGACCCATCAGTTATGATGGTAACAATGTCTTTTCCTAGAGAAACATCAAACTCAGTGAAACGTTCTTTTAATATATCTAGGTAGTTTTCAACTGTCATTGATATCCTTACTCCCACCAAGCTCCAGTAAGAATTCACTAAGTAGATGTTAATATTTGTGTAGCGCCTATTTGTTGTCGAGGCCCACTCATCAAACGTCAAACTGAACCGTTCACCTGAGATACTAGCCTGGCTTATCTCATTTTTTATTATTTTTTTTATCCTGCTTGCATAGCCCACAGCCTTTTTTTGATTGTTGTTGAGGATTTTGGTAAATCTGTGTATGCATTCGCTAGTATTAATTTCCTCAAATCATTCGAAGTAACGAATGCACTAAATGCGAAACAGTCCATACTTATTTACTTACAAACCCCTTTGTATTCTCTTATTAACTGTTACATCGGTTTGTTTTGCTCTATTCTTTACACATTTTGATGTGAACCTGCATGTTAATTGCTTTCTCATAAATATGGGTTCTATTTGCTCTTGTCGAGTCTTGCCGTAATTTGATTGCCGATTATGCTTGACTCCCGGCCCCGGAATCCAGGCCAATTTCTGATCCCGAAAATCCCAGGATTAGAACTCATCAATCCCGGGATTTTCGGGGCTAGAAATTGGCCGGGATCCCGGGATCCCGGATCCCGGGATTGGATTCGCTAATCTGGATACCTCCTCTTAAGGGAGAGAATACATGTAACTGCTAAAAAAAATCGATTTTTTTTTTACATCAAAATGTTTGAAATGCTCTTAAAATATACCAAAAAAAGATTTGAAGCGATATTCGTATTAGTTCTCGTGTTATAGTTAGTTGTAGGCAGCGCGGCGTTCCTCAGGTCGGTGGAGCTTGAAAACTTTAAACGCGTTTTTCTCAAAGTAGTACTTTTTCAACTGCCGTACAAAATATCTCAAAAATTATTGAACCGACCCGGTTCAAATTTATACCACATCTACAAAAGAGCATTATCTGCTCGTTGAACCTAAATATTATTGGAATTTCAGAAAAATAATTTGTTTATTAATGTTTAAAGCGTGATATTTTTGAAAAATAATCGATTTTTTTGGTTCATCTAAAATTAATGTAAAAATTTAATTTTTTTTTATAAATTTTATTTTTAATTTATATTAATTTATTAATAATTTTATTAATAATTTTTAATTTTAAATTATATTTCCGAATTGAAAAAGATGCTTAACAGTGGAATTGAACACACTTATGATGATCAGATATCCGGTTTCTGAAGTTTCTATTCGATCACTTCCATTGTACCACTGGACCGACTCGGACGTAGTCTCCCCGCGCCAAAGTTTAAGTATTGATATATTAATAAATAGTATTAATGGCTGTTTATTCCGGTTCAATAAAGTGATAGTTTAAAAGAGTGTCGGTGTTTGATTCCACAAAACGTACTTATACAACAGTGGCGACGAGGATGGGATTGATGCAGACGGATTTCTAAGAGGTAAATTGTGGAAAGGCAACCGCGCCGGGAGACATACATTTAGGCTAGCTCACGGGCGAGCTCGAAGAATTGTGTTATTTACAACATCGACAAAAACAGGTTAATCATGCCGGGGGACAGTGCGCACAGTGCGACGACAGTGCATTCCACCTTCACCGTCGACCCATACACGCCGCAGCTCAAATGGAGTAGATGGGTGAAAAGACTCGAAGTGGCATTTAAAGTATTTAACGTCTCCAATACGCTTAAAGTGCCCTATTTGCTACATTACATGGGGGTCGAAGCTTACGATACGATATGTGATAAACTGGCACCAGAGCTTCCTGAAAATAAGACTTACGAGTACCTAGTTGAGGTTATGGAAAAATTTTATAATCCAGCACCACTAGAAATTGCGGAAACATTTCGGTTTCACTCACGAAAGCAGCAGGAGGGAGAGACAGTGCAGGAATATTTGCATGCATTGCAGAAGTTGACAATAAATTGCAATTTCGAAGGGTTTCTAAAGCAAGCGCTGAGAAACCAATTTGTTTACGGGCTGCGTTCTCAACGAATCCAGGGTCGGTTGTTGGAGACACGTGACTTAGATTTAGATAAGGCAGTAGAAGTGTCTACGGGAATGGAACTTTCGGAGAGAGATGCCGAGCAGTTGCACCGAAGGGAGCCGGTTAATAAAGTATACACAAAATCAAAAGCACCAAGTAACCAGAAATTTATTAATAAAAATAGAAATACAAAGTCAAGTTACCCTTTTAATAAGAACTCTTGTTTTAGGTGTGGTAGTACGAAACACTTTGCAAATGCCTGTCACAAAATTAATGTGATTTGTAATTATTGTAAACGGAAGGGACACCTCCAGAAGGTTTGTTTGAAAGCGACGCGAGATCGGCAAACAAATTTTACCGTGCAACAGAACGCTGTGGAAGAAATCATGTGGATATCCGAAGACAGGGTGAGGCGGCAACGTGAGCGGTTTCAGGCTACTCTCCTTATTAACGAACGAATAGTTAGGATGGAAGTTGACAGCGGAGCAGCCGTGTCCATAATGAGTCAGGTAAAATTTAAGGCATTATTTCCAAATTTAAAACTGAAGTCATCTGACATTAAATAGCGTTCGTATGGTGGCGAACATTTAAAGGTGATAGGTGTATGTTGCGTACAAGTAGTTTTCAATAACAAAAGTGCAGAGTTAGATTTATATGTAGTAGATAGTGACAATACACCATTATTAGGTAGGGAGTGGATACGAGTGCTGGGAATAAGTTTATTAGAAGGTAAAATCACGTAGTGCAGGTGAAATCTCCACTTTCCTGTTTGTTAAATGAGTTTAAAGAAGTGTTTGAAGAAGGTATTGGGAAAATCCAAGGTATACAAGCTTCTCTGTCTCTAAAGCCAGGCAGCGTACCCATTTTTCGAAAAGCCCGACCAATATCATTTGCTATTAAAACTAAAGTAGAAGATGAAATTGCGAACTTAGTGGAACAAGGAATATGGGAATCAGTAGATCACTCCGAATGGGCAACACCTATAGTTCCAGTGATGAAAGCATCAGGTAGCGTACGTTTGTGTGGGGATTTTAAAAGTACGGTAAACCCATGCATACATGTGGATGAGTACCCACTGCCAACGATCGAGGAGTTGTTTGCAAATATGGCAGGAGGGGAGAAATTTACTAAAATCGACGTAAGCAAAGCTTATTTACATCTCGAAGTTAGAGAAGAGATGCGCCATATATTAACTTTGTCAACACATAGGGGGCTGTATAGACCAAGTCGTTTAATGTTTGGTTTAGCAAATGCTCCAGCTATTTGGCAACGTACGATGGAAATTATTTTGCAAGGTATTCCGAGCATCTCTGTTTTTCTCGACGATATCAAAATAACAGGTAGAAATGATGCAGATCATTTACATAATTTAAGATTAGTGCTAGAAAGATTGAAGAAACATGGTATAAAAATCAACAAAGAGAAGAGTGTATTTTTTAGGGAAGATATTGAATACTGCGGGTATAAAATTAATAAATGGGGAATTCATAAAGTTAAGGAAAAAGTACAAGCTATTCGGGATGCTCCCCGGCCTACGGATAAGCAGCAAGTGCGTGCTTTTGTAGGATTAGTCAACTACTATGGCAGGTTTATAAAAAATTTGAGTACGCTACTTCATCCCTTAAATAGGTTGCTATGTAAGAATGAAACGTTTGTTTGGGATGGGAAGTGTGAAATGGCATTTCGAGCAGTGAAACAACAAATGCAGAGCAACACTTTCCTAGTTCACTTTGACCCGAAGGTACCACTTTGTTTAGCTACAGATGCTTCGCCTTATGGAGTAGGAGCTGTCTTAAGTCATATAGAGATGAAGAAGTCATATACAGATGGTTCTGAAAGGCCTATACAATTTGCATCGCAAACTTTGAACGAAACCCAGAAAAAATATTCACAGATAGATAAAGAAGCATACGCCATAATTTTCGGCATTAAGAAATTTCATCAATATTTATATGGCAATCATTTCATTTTATATGTAGACCATGCACCTTTGGTTCCAATTTTGAACCCCCGAAAATCATTACCAACATTAAGTGCTACTAGAATGCAACATTATGCATTATTTTTGCAAGGCTTTGACTACGAAATTAAGTACAAAAATCAAATTTACATGCAAACGCAGATGCAATGTCAAGATTACCGGTTCGTTTTGAGAGATCGGAAAAATGGGATGAAGCTGATATTTTTGAAATTAAACAAATTTATTCACTACCAATTACATTGGAGCTATTAGCGCAAGAAACAACGAAAGATAAGAGTTTACGGGTGCTACTTGAAGGTTTAAAAACGGGCAGAAGTGTCGAGAAGGAATACCGGTTTGGAGTAGATCAGTCTGAATTTAATTTGCAAAGTGGCTGTATTTTTAGGGGGCAAAGAGTTTTAATTCCAATGCAATTGCAAAATAATATTCTAAGAGAATTACATGAAGCACATTTCGGCATGGTAAAAATGAAGGGCTTGGCGAGGAGTTATTGTTGGTGGAAAAATATAGATATCGATATACAAAATTTGGTTAAAAATTGTTTTGTATGTAACAAATTGGCTAGAAATTTGCCACTAGACAAAGGACACCACTGGGAACCAGCTGGTAAACCTTTTGATCGAGTACATGTAGATTTCGCGGGGCCATTTAATGGCGGATATTATTTTATTCTGGTGGATGCGTATTCACATTGGCCTGAAGTACATTTCATGAAAAATATTTCAAGCGAAGAAACGATAGGGGTTTGTAGGAAAATATTCTGTGCTTTTGGACTTCCAAAAGTATTAGTTTCGGACAATGGCCCGCAATTTACATCACATAAATTTCAACTGTTCCTCAAATTAAATGGCATAAGGCACAAAACTTCAGCGCCCTACCATCCCGCAACAAATGGTTTGGCGGAAAGGTTTGTTCAAACTATGAAAAAGGGGCTGAAAGCTATGCAATTGGAAGGGAAACCAAAAGATATCGCTCTAAGTCAACTATTACTTCAATATAGGAAGATGCCACATGCAGATACGGGGATTTCTCCTTCTAAGTTAATGTTAAACCGAGAGATACGATCAAGACTAGATTTAATAAAACCCAAAATAGAAAAGAAACAAGTAGATTCTAGATATCAAGAGAAGCCAATAGCTAAAATACTGGAGGTAGGTGCACGAGTAGCGGCAAGAAACTACCAAGAAGAGAAATGGAGATTCGGTACGGTAACTGAAAAGCTTGGTAAGCTTCATTATAGGGTAAAATTAGATGACGGTAAAGAATGGCGTAGGCACATTGATCAGCTTCGTTTAATAGGAATGAGTACCCCTGACGATCTACCACGACTAGACTTTGAACTTCCTTTACAGACGACGCAAAATACGCATTTTGACAAGGACACAACACCTTCAATAGTCCCAAGCGGAAAATTAGGAGTTGATACTAATCAGACACTTGAAAGCAAAGGGGAACCGTTAGTTAAGCAGTCGGATAATCGTCCACACATAAATCTATCAAATGATGATTCATCCAGGCCGTTGCAAAATTATGGTAATAACGCAAACACTGGCGGTGTCCCAGAAGTACGTCGATCATCAAGAATTAGGAAACAACCAGATCGACTTAATTATTAATTTATCTTGAAAATAACTAATGAAGTTCAATGTTGGTTTAATTAAATGATGTGAATTTGCAAATCACTATGAAATAGAATTATGATCAAAATTATGTACTAAATTATTGGAATAAATTGGCAAGGGGAGGGATGTTATATTTCCGAATTGAAAAAGATGCTTAACAGTGGAATTGAACACACTTATGATGATCAGATATCCGGTTTCTGAAGTTTCTATTCGATCACTTCCATTGTACCACTGGACCGACTCGGACGTAGTCTCCCCGCGCCAAAGTTTAAGTATTGATATATTAATAAATAGTATTAATGGCTGTTTATTCCGGTTCAATAAAGTGATAGTTTAAAAGAGTGTCGGTGTTTGATTCCACAAAACGTACTTATACAACAGTTCACCTATGAATTATATATTTCATTAGCATATTTTTTTTCTCTGAATGTTGCAAGTTCCCCGGAAAAGGCGTTAAGTTGTATGAGGCAGTTTTTGATGTGTTTTTTTCATTCGCTCACATTGCCGCCATTTTGTGTTGTGAGTCATGTACTTTAAGGATTTAATATTAAACATTTTCTAAATGAACAATATATTTTAAATCAATCTGAAATCAGCGATTTTTTTCGATTTTACATGTATTTCCCCCCTTAAGCAGTGTGGCGTTGATTAGGACTGTTTTGGTTTCCAGTATGCTGTCTGGTAGGTGTGTCAAGAAATGGTGTTCATGTTGTCTACCCCAGGTGGGTTTCGACGTTCCAGCTCGTTCACCAAGATCTTCACTTCATCAAGGTCGGCAGACTCTAACGTTTCTACCTCCCGATGTTCAATACTGAGGATTGAGACTTCAAGCTTGTCCTCGAATGAATTCGGAGGTGATTACCGGGTTTCACGAATGCTTCTTGTAGAAGCATGATATCCATCCAGGACACCTTTTTTTGGAGGTAATTTTACGTGAAAATTGAAAGATGATTAGAGAAGCTAATTTGCGTATGTTTGGTGAGTTGTGGCAAGTGAACAAAATTTGAACTATTTGTCACTATTGTTTGTAGTTGTCTTGGATGATGGCAAAAAACTGACCCATGTACTCGGGAGTGGTTAGAATTGGTGAGTGCGGTTGGTTAGTTTTGGCTGCGAAGTTGAATGGAGGCTTGGCTGTAGTTGTGATAGGGTCTTGGGACAATGGAATTGGATTTCCTTTTTCCACTTTTGCAAGTGATTTTCGGAAGTTCTTTGTGTTGCGTGTCAGTTAACATACTTTGACTCTTCTTGCCTCGACATTTTGGAGACTGAGAAACGGTGACTTTTCTTCTTTCCGTTACATTTAACGCAACGAGTCTATGCATGACAATTGCTGGTAGACTGTCTAAGCTGCTGGCAGTTGAGACACTGGGATTATTCACCTCGTGGGTTTTGTGCATCCTTTTTGTACATTATATGGTAGATGGCCTGTACGCAGTATATGTCCTTTTCGTTTGTTGGGAGAACTTTAAAAAGCTTTCAGGGATCTGAGATTATTTTGAGGAAAAATGCTACGATGAGGTGGAGGCCCTGACGTGCTAGGTCTTCTTTTATTTCTTTTGCTACTTAAACGTAGACCCTCTTGGGGAGGTAGTATGTGTGGTAGTCTTTCTTCAGTTGGGTAGTTTTAGTAGTTTCTTCTGCCAGAGATTTTAATCTGGTATTTTCACCGCTTCAAATTTGCGTACCGTTATGTGAGGAGTCGAGCCAGGGCCGTCTTTTGGTCCGGTTGGCGTAGAATTATCGGAACTGGTTTGATTGTGGCTCAGCATTGTTAATTGTCAGCATTGTTAATTGATGATGCTTTTGTAGTTTCCTGTTTTTGGTATCAACGCGTTTTTGTTTATACATTGCTTTTGTATAGTTGTTTTTTTCAATAGATAGGTTTGGGTTTCGCTTATTTTATGTATGAGTCCAGGAGAGAAAAGGGAAGGGGGTGGGGAGTGTTCTAGATCATACATTTTTTCAGTATTTACGTTTTCTGAGTTTTCGTTTTCTTATCTGCGTATTGTTGTCTTTCGCATGTTCTATGCAATGAGATAGTAGAAATGGAGTGGACACGAACGGTATAACTTTCCACCATTAGCCCCCTCGATTCTATCGCACACAAAACACGTTTAAGCAGATCTACCCTTGGCTGACAAATTGGAGGGTAACTACTTGGATTTGACAGAGATGAGATAAAAATTTACTACCATCCCCTTTAATGTATTTTTTATGGGCATGTCCACTCCATTTCTACTATCTCAGCGGTTCTATGCCAGGTGCCATTTTGACGTCCTCGCGATGGATGTCTTTTCCTGATGTAGCTCCTTTATTTTCAGAATCGGAGAATTGAGAGGTAGAAGTAGTTTGGCGCGTCGAGAAAGCGATTCGCTTTCTTTTTTGTTTGTTAGAGTTTTTAAGACTGATATATTTCGGTATGTTTTGTTTGTTCATTAGTTGTTTGAATGCGTTTTACGTCGTTGTTATGCTGGGACTTTTTATGTACCCTGCAATTTCTGTAGTATTTTATTCAGTTGCTGGTTTAGTTCTTGTTGGCTTTCTCTGTCTGTCCTGTTTGTTTTGTTTGAACTGATCGGCCAGGGGGAGGGGAGAATCAACTGATTTTTGTCCGTCTGGTCCATTTCCTTCGTCTTTGCTTTTGTCTCGCCCGTTATTAAAAAAGACACACCGCCAGCTTACAATCAGAAATAGGTAGTATTTTGTCAATAACTTATTTTCTTTTTAACATACCTTGAAGTAGCCTCGAAACTTGCTGATGACGCATCACCTCAGCTGCTTCTTTTCTGTCAGTTCTTTTCATTTTATATATTTGTCGCTTCTGTTTTCACTTTTTGTCGTTCGTTGCACTTTGTCGATATCACTTAAATTATGTTTACTGTGCCTTCTGCAAGTGCACTACTGTCGCTTGTATAACACTCTTTGGATCATTGTGTCTATTCGTTCGAGGCATTTGCTCTGTTTGAGTGTCTTAACTGGCTAGATATCTAGTCCTGGAACGAACACAGACTGGTCATAACCTGCTATTATGCTCCCACCAGACACTATATAGTACACAATTTGTACATGCTAATAAGGTTTTAAAAATAGGATTGGGTAAAGTGAGTCTCAGTTATCTGAGTGTCAAGAGCAAAGGCTTTTCTCTTCTCCCAACCAAACACTGTTCTATAACTGATGCGTCCGAGCTTGCTTTTCAAACGGCAAAAATATTTTCAAATCTCTTCCGATACCGAAACGTATCTCGTAACAAAAGAAAAGAGTATGCATAATAAGGATATATTCCTCTTAAAAATACGCTTACACAAGCACGAAACATTATCAGATTGCGTCAAACTTTCAAAAGAAGACCAACGAGAAAAAACCGAGATTTCAACAGAGTGACTAACCAAATGCATTCTTACAATATGTTCTTATGTGAATGTAGATATTTGTGTATGATATGTTCCCTACTGAATCCGACAAAATTCGCAAATCTATCCTGCCAAGATGATTTCGCTACGATTCCGGAATTATTGTAACCAGAAATGCTATTTCGCAGAAAGCAATGCCAAAAATGGATCTTAAAGTTTGCGGAACGAAGAAAGAGCTGGCAGAAGAGGTGGAACTGAATGGGTTCGATGTCGAACCACTCGGCAACGAACAGGATTTTGCTGGAGTGACGACGACGTTGTCGCCAACAACGACATTGACGACAAGTAAACGACGGCGGCGGCAACATACCAAGCGAAGAACTTGCAAACAATAACGCCATAACTTCTTCATGCGAGCGTCGTCAGTGCAGTTCTTGTGCACGACAAGAAGCGGAAGTGCAATTTTCTTCTAAAAGAACCGGAAATGGTAGGATATTTTTTTTCGCTTTTCGATAGACGTCCTTCGAAATTCCATACATAGAGCAGCAATTGCGAATTGAATGCTACAGTGGAGAGTGCAGAGGTCAGGAAAGTGGTATCTTTTCCTCTGTTACTGCTTTCGGGTTTTCGTATACATATGAATCTTATGGGAGCTTTGAGAATGAATGAGACAGGAGCTGCCATGTTCGCGCTGTCATTGGTAAACTTAAGATTGTGTTTTAAAATGGATTCAGACATGTTCTCTATTGCGATTAGCTGCCCATTGCTATATATTATATGCATGTCGAATAAGAAAAAAAACGTGCTCTAATCATAGGCGTGTCCAGCCTCGAATTTAGGTAAAAAAACGAGGAAAACAAGAAGAAGAAGAAACGAGGAAAAAACGAGGAAATATTTGTTTCATTCGTGTTTTTGTCATGTACACATTTATTCGTTTTACCTCTACTACATTTTTTTAATCAAACCAACAGTAATTTACGTGTATTTTTTGTTTTTAATAGTAGCGATTGTGCTTCACACTTGTGAACAGAGTCTAAATCGTTTACGACAAGATTTAATCTATGACTGCCACAGTGGAAAAATAATGCTTTTTTGTAACTCCTTTTCAAAATGGCTTGAACGCCTCCATCTACGCTCGTTTTTCGAGGATTTTTCGAGGAATTTTTTCTAGGGGTGGGCATTTGCTCCCCCCTGCCCCCACCTGTACACGCCCATGGCTCTAATGTTATAGTACATTACCCGAATCAAATTGTTTTAAATCTAACACAAAGATTAATTTTAAATCCTTTTCCGACCCTTTTCGCTTTGGCAGCTCTGCTTCATGTCATGGTGCAGTGCACAGTTATACATTATTCAAAGTGCATGAGTGTCGTATTTGGTTGGCCATTGTATTTTCATAGCAACGTCACAAGTGTCCATCCTTGAACTTCCCTGCAACAATCCATAGGACGAAAGGAGAAAAGATCAATTTTCGGAAAAGAATTTCAGTAACATAGTCATTTCTAATCTAATGCAGCAGTGGCAGATGCTCGACGAAGCTCTGTATTTTCTTGGATCGTCAAGAGAGGATGGGCGCTGTTCACAAGCTCTCTTTGAATTTGTGCGCTAATTCGCTTTGTGTATGTTGCTATTTTTTCCCGGATTTTGGAAGCCAAGACTCTTGATTAAGTTTTGTTGCTGTGCCAGGACATTGATTTCTTATAATTTTATTGAATGAGAATCGCTCAACTTGATATTTTGTCGAAATGATATAAGGCGCTGGGTTTATGTCGAAACGTATGGCGCCTTTGAATTTGAGAAGGAAAAATGAAAGTATTTGAGTGCCAATGAAATTCAATGCACGTTTCGACATTTATTGATTAGAAAATAAATCTGCTTGTTTTAATAGGAGGTGATTGGTAACTTTGGTTTATATACTAGTCGTTTTGAGCATTTGATAAATAAAATAAACAAAATAGAACAGAACCTTTTCTTTCAAGATCAAATAATAAGTAATATAAATTGGCCCGCCTGGATCAAGACAGTAATATCTATTTTGGATTTTTCTTTATATACAAGTTAAGAAAACTCTGAAACATACTCAGAAACTACCATTATTATAATCAAAATCTTTGTTTTTTTTGGAGAAAGACGAAATTTTTTGCCGTAATAGTTAGGATCTTTCCATTTTCTTTAGGAAATTCCAGCAAAAATGTTGTTCTTTTAATGTTTTTTCGATTTAAGCGACCAAGGAAGCTAGTTCTTCTTAATCAATCTTTTCTCTAGATAAAAAATAATGTTAATGGGAAAGACCATCAAGATAAATTTTACTTACACACAAAAGAGTTACCTGTGATAGAATGTTAAATTGTGCAATTTAAACTAGCCGCTATTCTCAAATAAATTATGAATCTCCCCGAAGTTTTTGAGAATAGGAGAGCAATGAAAACATGACACAGTAGGTTATAGTCCGTGGTGTCGAATGTATGCTTGAAGACACTGCATTCTTGTTGAATTCCTTATGTTTCTCGTAGTACTACAAAAAAATCTGTTTAGCTACTAGCAGCTCAACCCTGAAACTTCTTTGCCATTATTTTTTATTGTCTGCAGGTGAATTATAATTCCCATCCATTTTCATCAGGATCCTAAGCAACCAGCTTGAGTTCATTCGTTACCAAGTGACCAATTCGCAAAACTGATACAACTGACTCTTGTCTGACTCTAGCCGACTCGACTAATTCATCTTTTAACGCTGTAAAATATTGAGACGTTTGTTGTTTTAGGAATGCTCTATGTGTCTTCATTCATCTCACAACCCCTCAATACTCGCATACTGTTGGATGTCATTTTTTAGCTATTCGCATGATATGCAGTAATGTAGTGTCCTGTGAGCTTGCCAACTTTTTTTGAAGCTGAGTAGAGCCTTACTTTGTCTTGACATGGATGATGGCCATAATGTATTTGCTACGCATTTGGACTTAAATGAACACATCTAGTTTGGTGGTATTTGCATGATGACCGCGGCTCAGGTATGCAGGGGCTATATTTAGCTTCTGGGCCTTTCCTCGCCAATTCATCGGTGTTTGCATTGCCTACACACAAAAAAAAATTCGCTCTGCTATATGTGTAGCAAAAATAATAATATCCGTAATAGCCATAATTAACTGTAGTGGGCACAAAATTGCCCCTACAAATATATTTTTGTTCTATTTATGTGTGATACATAACATATACAAGCAACAGGTATAACTATTGATTTAAAAGGTATTATGAGTATATGGAAATCCAGAGTTATACTCATTTTAAGTAAAATTTGGCTTTCAGGTAAAAAATATAACTCGGGTACACAAAATATGCACACAGCAATCATAATTATGCACGCTACAGGTATAAGTTCTATATGGGTTTCTCTGTTTTTTGGTAGCGAAAGATATGAAATCCATACAGTTGGTATATTATATACGCGACAGGTATAAAATGACCACTGAACAATGTAATATGCTTTTCGTAGATATCTGGTTTATTTTCGTTTCTAATTATGGGGCATCTTTTGTTTATAGTTTGAGATTGAGCTTGCAAAAGGGTCGGTAGCTTAGCTCGCTAACGCGTCAGTTCGAAGCAGCGATCTACTGACCGCGGGTTCGAATCCCGCCGTGCCCATGGCTGTATTTGTTCGTCTTATGTTGTCTTAACAGTCAGCGACTGGGCATAATACTAGCGCTCCATTGATTAAGTATCACATTAAAGCTTTAGTAGCGACTAAGAATAACATTAGCGCTTTAGAAAATAAGAAATAAATGTGGCACTTAGAAGAATAATGGAATAGTTGTTATCGGCTTCTCCCATATGTGTCTCCTTACCGCCATGGCTAAGCATTCGCTTCAAAGGGCAATCCCCTGAGCTTTTTTCTGCTTACATATGATAAATATTTATATTATATCTGCCGTGAATATATTATGTCTTTCAAAATACACCCATATACTCATGTGAGATATATTATATTTCCGTCGTTTTATATCTGTCAGCGATATATTTTTTTTTTGCGTGTATGATACCACTTTTCGAATAGAAGTGCTGCTTTTTCGTTGACTGACGCTGTAGTTATGGTGCTGTTTTGGTGTTAAGGGTTCTTGAGGAGCATCTGTATGACTTTAGAGCGACAAAGGCTGTTTTATTGTTGAAGTAAATTGTCGTTGGTCTGGCTAATGCCCCGTATGTCATATAGTTCTGACTAGAATCATTCTTAAGGGAATCTTGATCTTGAAGTTCCAGTCAAGAGTTATTAGTTAGTTAATATGGATCATATCTTCAGCAACAAGATCATAAAGTCTGTGGATTTTTTTTCGAAAATATTGGTGTGGCCTCACTGATTGGATTCGTGAGACACACTTGAACTTTTAGCGCTTATTCCCTTTAAGCATGCGCTTCTAAAGATGACCTATCCTGGGGCATAAGCTCTTGAGTCATTTCCTACCCAACCGTTGGAGTAGTAAAACAGTCTTGTTAGTTGCTTGATGCTAGTCTTGCTCTCTATTGTCCTTCACCGGCAAGCTAAGAGTGCTACGGAAGCTTTATCGATGATGTATTCCACATTAGCTAAACTCAGATTCCCGTTAGTTTAATGTTTTTCAGATGAAAACGGATGCGGTAATAGCCAGCACATTATATTTTTGGAGCTCTTTATATTATATTTCTGGATGTCTTTTGGGATGACCAATCCTCTGGAGGTGGAAATCCTAATATCCTCGTTGGATCACTCAGCAATCAGTGGCCTAGATGGCATTCCTAATGTGTTTGTTAAGTCTCTTTTCATCTTCCTTATGTGTACCTTTGTCTATATTATTTAATTTGAGTTTGTCTGTTGGTGTTTTCCCTTCTACCTGGAAAGCTGCCAATGTTTTTCCGATTTTAAAATCGGGGGGCATTAGCGATGTGGGCAACTACCGTCCTATATCCCTCATGTCCTGCTTTCCGAAGTTACTTGAGCGAATTGTTCATGACAAAATTCATGGTGCTTTTAGTCATTTATTTTCTGTTGAGCAACATGGTTTCATCAAGGGACTCTCAACGACTACGAATTTAGTGGAATTCACTAATTTTGTCGCGTGCACTTTTGACACTAGTCTTCAAGCTAATGTGATTTACACTGACTTCGCGAAAGCATTTGACAGGTAAACCACTCAGTGCTGTTGGATAAGATCTGTAATTTTGGTGTTTCCAGTTCCCTTACATCCTGGCTTTCTTCTTACATCCATGATTACGTCTGCCGTGTTATGTTTAAAGGTTGTTCTTCCTCCCCTTTCTTGCTTACTTCTGGTGTTCTCCAAGGTTCCATCCTAGGTCCCCTCTATTTCACATTGTTCCTTCCTTGTCACTTTCAGTCTGACTCTCTGTTGTATGCTGATGACCTTAAGATTTTCCGTGATGTCGCTTCCCAAAATG
Source organism: Nemotelus pantherinus (assembly GCA_963978885.1). NCBI lineage: Eukaryota > Metazoa > Arthropoda > Insecta > Diptera > Stratiomyidae > Nemotelus > Nemotelus pantherinus. The sequence continues at coordinate 22,498,716 of OZ022264.1, read as the reverse complement.
ATTGTTGTAAGTTACAATCGGATCTTTTTGTTTTAAGTGATTGGTGCTCTGCGAACTCCCTGGCTCTTAATGTTTCCAAGTGTTTCGTGATGTCTTTTTCCAATAAGCCTAATCTCATTTCCTTTGAATATTTTTTGGGTGATAGTCTTTTGAAGCATTTAGATCAACATGAAGACCTAGGCATCATCTTTGATCCGAAGTTAAAATTTGATTTGCATGCTTCTTTTGTTGTTGCTAAGTCTTCAAAAGTAGCTGGTTTCGTTCTGCGCTGCTCTCGCTTTGCAACCAATATCAACACATGTGTTCGTCTTTTTATTTCTCTTGTTCGTAGCATTGTTGAATATTGCTCTCAAGTGTGGTCTCCTCGTTTCGTGTACCTGTCTAATGCTGTTGAATCCGTTCAGCGTAAGTTTACTCGCTGCCTTTTGTACAAGTTTAATGTTGCTTATCGTCCTTATGATGACCGTCTGCTTTTCTTAAATCTCCATTTGCTGAGTACCCGCAGAATATTCCTGGATGAATATCTTCATTAAAAGCTTTATCATGGCTTAATCTCTTCCAACATTTGCGTGTATCATTTCTTACGTGTGTCTGATCGCCCGGTTAGAACTCAATCGCTTTTCCTTTCTCCTTTTGCGCATACTCTTGTGTATTTTAACTCACCTATACCTAGGATACTTAGAAGCCATGATGAGCATCAGTTTGGTTCTTTGTCCATGTCTTTTCAATCTTTTAAAAAATATGTTATTTATATGTTAACGTAGGCTCTTAGTTATTTTTATTGTGCATTTTTCTCTTTACTTTTTCTTCTATTTTTTATTATTTTTATTCCTTTGTTTTGCTTTATATTAATGATTTTCGTTATTTTTTGTATCTCATTTTATAATTGGATTTTCTGTTAAATGAGATTTGAATAAATAAATAAATAAATTACTAATATAAGATCCAGTTTTTTGGATTTAACCCAGGACTGTTTTTCTGGGCAAAATTTGGATTTAGTCCTGTGTCGATAGCCAAAGGCTTGAGGACGTTTAGGGAGCGCGCTTTTGACAAGCACCATAGTGTCGGTGGAATACATTTAGACTTCCAAGCCACTGGTCCTTAAGTTTTTTTTAGCATAGTGCGGGTGTGAAAACTGCAGGATAAATTAAAGACGTTTTTTTTGCAACTCTTTTCGTTATTAAACAACATACGCTTCGATCTTCTACTTATAGGATGCTCACGCTTTGACCTTCGATTACTTAGTGATTCTCAAGTCCCGTCAAACTGGTTTCGATTATACTCCTTTCTTGTATATTCTTCTTGCTCATTGTTCTTGGCCGGCTTGACAATTCTCTGTAGCTGTTGGGTTGCCGGTTTGTGTTTTCGCTAATTGCTCTGGACAGCGGGATTTTAGGATCCAGAAAAAGAGCGATATGATGTTTCCTTTCGGAATCCCTTATTAGCTATTTTCTCCGCATTTGCCCCCGAAATGATGGCCTTGATTTCGCAAATTTAATGGTGAAGTCGCCAAGGCTACAGACTAAGACGTTGATGATGCTTCCAAAAGTAAACTTCCATTTTATATGTATAATGTCATCTCTACTGATCTGCCGACTAGATTTGTGTGTTCATTAGCATGAAGTCCCACAACACATATCGAATTCTTAGATTTTTCTTGTTATGATAATTTAGAACTATCTTTAGATGGTATAAATGCGATGTAAATACACTAAAGAAATAGTATGATTGCCCTTCTACTCTTTGTAGCATGATTGTCGATGTATCGTGTGTCCCTGAGGCTTTGACTAGACTATTATAGGATATAAGATTATAGGGTGTAACAGATGGTAAGCGTTATTTTTAGTTTTTGTGCTGCTCGTTCTATTTTTTTGATTGAGCGAAACAGACACAAATCAGGTAGACAATAATACGAGAGCCAAAATAACATAGCTTTCTCTAGTTAGCAGGTAAGATGGTATCTGGTGCATTTAATTATTTCTTTAGCAATTTTGTCAGTGCTCAACTATTTAACAAGCTAAAGCGCATTTTCTTCGCCAAGTTACTTGATATAGTAGCTCTGTGTTAATTACTGATGTCATCGTTCTATTTTTGCATTTAAAGTCAAACTAAAAACGGCTGTCATGATGAGCCTATTAGGAGCAGTCGTGTACTCAATAGATCTGTTCCTTTACTTCTGGAGTAAAATTCATTTATTGGCCTTCAAAATAACATTTAACAAATAACTTCTGGTTGGTTACCAACGTTTTTCTACATTAAGAGATCTGCATCATAAAGAAGTTGTACTTGCATATCAGAGACATAAGCAACAGCTAAAATTTAATTTTCAAGCTCAAACTAAGAGATTTTGGAATTTTGTTAATTCTAAGACTTATAACGATGGGTATCCACTCACATTTAAATCTGACGACTCATATATTGATGATCCCTTTGATATTAGTAATTTATTTGCTTCTGCTTTCCGTAAAGCTTATCGTACGGACTTGGCGAACTCCAGACACTTTTCACCCTACTTGACGAACTCAACAGTTTCTTCTTTGGAGATGAAGGATTTAAAAATTGACGAGGACACCATTATCACATTTGTTAATAAACTTGACAATAATATAACACCTAGCTTAGATGGCATACCAAATTTGGTCTTGAAATATTGTGTGTCATCACTACTACCTGTGCTGTCTTATATTTTCAATGCATCCTTAAAAACAGGCATCTTTAATCATTTGTGGAAATACTTCACCGTCACTCTCATATTCAAGAAAACTAAAAAAAAACTTGCAACTATAGACCTATTGCAAAACTTCCCTGCGTCGCAAAATTTTTTGAAGCCATAGTCACGAATGTTGTTGTCTTTCATTGCAAATCCATTATGGCTCCGTATCAGCACGGTTTTATGAAAGGTTGTTCAACCACGACCAATCTGTTTGAATTTTCTCACCAGGTAACCAACTCAAATGAAGCTGACCTCCAAACTGACAGTGCCTACACAGACTTGACGAAAGCCTTTGTTAAGCTTGATCACTCTATACTTTTAGCTAAGCTTCATTCCTTACAATTCCTTTACTTGTTTTTAAATTGGGTTGGGTTTTAAATTGGCTCTTACTTGACGAATCAAGCCCAACATGTATCCTTTCGCAGTGCATTGCCATCTGAAATTATAACCACGTCTGGTGTTCCACAAGGTAGTCATCTAGGCCCTTTACTGTTCGCCTTATTTATTAATGACGTAGGTTCCATTCTGCAGTCATCTTCTGTTCTTCTTTATGCCGATGACGCTAAAAATTTTCATAGTTGTTAGAAACCTTAACGATTGCAATAATTTGCAACAGGATCTAAATAGATTTGTCAGCTGGTGTTCCGATAACAATCTCCTAATTAATCCTGACAAGTGTACGATTATATCTTACATACGCAAAAATAATTCTGTAATCTATGAATACTCACTTTTGAGTACATCTTTAAATAGATCACTGAAAGTACTCGATTTAGGAGTAAAGCTGAATCAATCCTTCACATCGATTCAATCGTTGTGAAAGCTAGCAATGCCTTAGGTTTTGTCAGAAGACGATCGAAAGAATTCAAATACATTTTTCTAACTAAGATCCTCTTTTGCAGCTTACTCAGACCTATTGTTGAATATGCAAGTATTGTAATGGCACCATATCAAAAAGTCCACATTGACCAAATTGAGTCCATCCAAAAGAGGTTCTTACGTTTCTGCCTCCGCGGTCTTCCGTGGTATGACTCTTTACATCTACCTCCTTATCAAGACCGCTTAAATCTTTTACGAATGGATACCTTGACCTCTCGACGTCAAAATTCCAAAATCTTATCTGCCACGAAAATTTTGAAAGGCACCATTTACTGAAACTAATTAAGCCAACTTAATTTTAACACTAATAACAAACGTGTCAGGCGGGTGAAATTTTTGTCGAACCCTCAACATCGGACCAATTATGGTAGCAATGAACCAGTCACTGCAATAAGTAGATGCTTTAACGAAGCTTACTATATGTTTGATTTTCATTTATCTACAGCATCACTTAAACGAATTCTGTATAACAATAGTTATTACTAATGTTCGAAGAACATTAGTATTAAAATCGATTCGGCCAAAAATTCATACTTCCATATATATATATATATATCATCAAAAAATTTCAGTGAGATAATCTCGGGAACGCGCCATCCGATTGAGCTGAAACTTTCAGGATACATTGGTGTATATGCAGAATAGGTCCACGTCTCACTAAATGTCAATTATTGTTAACCCTTTGGCGCCGGCGGCCATTTTAGTGATATTTTTAATATACCTATTATTCCGTACACAAATAATTTTTGCAAAAATAAAGTTAACGAAATAAAGTTCGAACGTGTTTTACATGTGAATCGGATAATGCTTTGGAATTTTTTAACACTATGTGTGCGCTGGGTGCCTAAAAAGAGAACAGGAAAATTTGAAAATTTTTAAATTGCGATAACTTTTGACAAAGCTATTCAATCATTACGAAATTTTCAGGACATATTAACATTATTTAGTTGTAGATTTGTGTAGCTTTTCATGAGCGTGCTGGTAACCCTGTAGCTAGGGCAGGCACTGAAAGTGAAAACCTCCAAATCATCGTCTCTCTTGAAAAAATGCCGTTTCTTCAAAAAAAGCCATTCATATGTAAATCTTGTACTTTGTTTACATAACCAAAAAAAAAAAAAAGATATGGTATTACGGGCACGCCTGGTAACCCTTGCCCAATTTACCTATATTTTTAGCATCAAAAACTTCTGTTCACGGAAACTCACGATCCAATGAGCAGAATTAATTGAAATTTGCAGAATGTATTAGTCTTAAATAGGACCAGGTCTGATAGAAGTGATTTTGATATGTGGGCGATTCTGTGCCAGTGGTGCCATCTTGAAAAAACACTGAAAAAGATAATTGCTTTTAGCCCTATAAATTCTGATTGAATCGTTCGATTTTGACAAAATTCACACAATAGCTGGACCTTACTTTAAACCATGTTTCGTAGAAATTTGGGCGAAAAATTCGGTTGGAGCTGCCAGCTATGATAATTTTGGTGTCTTAAATTTGAAAAAATGAAAATTTGGAAGTGAAAACATTCAAACCATCGAATATCCTCAAAAATGTCCGTTTCTTACAATAAAACCAATCTGTATACAAATCTCATGCTTAATCTACACTTTCAAAGTAAAACATTGGAAATTTCATGTCGGACAAGAACTGTAACCCTTGCCCAATTTACCTATATTTTTAGCATCAAAAACTTCTGTTCACGGAAACTCACGAACCAATAATCAAATACAACTGAAATTTACAGAATGCATTGGACTTAAGTAGGACCAGGTCTGATAGAAGCGATTTTGAATTGTGGGCAACTCTGTGCCAGTGGTGCCATCTTTAAAAATTACATAGAAAAAAAACTGCTTTTTGCCCTATGAAATCTGAATAAGTAACCCGACTTTCATGAAATTAACACAATAGCTGAACCTTACTTTAAACTCTGTTTGATATAAATTTGGTTGAAAAATTCGGTTGGTGCTGCCAGCTATGGTAATTTTGGTGTCTTTGGTTTTGAAAATTCACTCAGGAAAATAAAACTTTTTGCCCTATAACTTCCAGTGCAGTCATGAAATCAATACGAATTTCATACTATTAATGGAACCTATTACAGACATTATTCAGGCCAAATATTGTTGAAAAGCCCCGATAGGGTTGCCAGCTATTGTTGGTTTTGTGTTTAATTGCAATATCTTTACTTAGCGGTTTTATCGTAGAATTTTCAAATGGTAATGATATTGTAGTGACAATAAACAGGAAATATTAAGTTTTCGATTATTTGGAAAAACTTGCTGCAGGTAACCCTAAAATTCTTTATACTCCTATAACTTCGAATGTAATATACCAGGGGGAGCAGATGTAATATATTATTGGCTTTGATACTGGCAAAAGGTTGCCAGCACGAGTCGGTTGTGCTACTTATCTATCAATAAATGCTTACAGTTAGTATTCATACCGGGAACATTTAAAATGAAAATAAATAACCAATGTTTCAATTCTCAAAGTTCTGCAAATTTTTCGGATCGCAGCCCCAAACACCAACTTCAGTTACAGTGCTGCAGGCACTGAGCATTTTCTTCATTGATGTTTTATGAGATGCTGCTTTGAAAATTTTTGTGAAATAAGCAACTGAGAGCGAATATAATTAACAATTGTTGCTCTCATAAACTTTGAAATTCATGCCACTGGTAATATATGAAACCTTTCCACCATATGAGTTATAAGACCAAAGTAAAACCTGGCGTTTGAATTAGTTTGGCTGTAATAAGCAGCTAGCGTGGTAGAATATGCACTCAAAATCTGCACGATTCTTCTACTGTTCTTCAAACATTAGTGTTTCTAGCGGTTCAGGTGCGCTAGAGTTTTTTTTATTGTATGTGTATAGTCTGGATTAGACGAATTTAATAAAATGAAATGAAATACCTGTTGCTGACAGTAAAATTAGTAACATCTATTAAGAAAATGCAAAATCAAATCTACGCGCATTTTAATTTTGGTAATTTTGTTATTGCTAGCGAGTGCTTTCAGGTTTAATTCAATGCAAAATGAGGATGAAAAAACATGAGAAATCTTGCAAATCAATAATCTGACGTCATCGATTCATTCCACACGAATTAAGCTGTTTACAAGATAAAAGACCAATGGTTTTTTATATGATTCTATCCTAACCCCGGCGCTACTACGAGGTATAACCCTTTGGTCTGAAATTAATACGTAATCTCAAACGTCGATCAGCAACAGCAACGAATGACCCAAATATACAACCCTTTACGAATACTACACCCGAACCACTGATTAATCGATAAAGATACAACCGAACCCGATAAATATTCAGATACCAGTGAGCACATATAAATAAATATCTTCGGAAATGCCGACGTACTTTCATGGCTCACTTGAAATCTCTGCACCAGTTTTTTTTCGTTCGTACGTACATGTGGTAAATATTCGCTGCGCCTCGACGTAATCCTTGCTGCTGCAATAAAAAGCGTAATGGAAGTTTTGGGTTACTTATAAATCATCCCGAGCATTAACGGTTGTTTAGGGCAAATCTATTTAGGCATGTTTGAGGTTTCTTGTGTTTTAGATGTTTTTGAGGATATACTGGAGTATGAATATAGAGGGGGTAGAATAGTGTGGATTCTGAGAAGTAAATTCGAATGAAATTTATGGGCAATGAATATAATATGGATGGGAATGATATGGTTTGATTGCGAAAATTATTCAGAGCTATTGTTTGTTTGACTTCAATCCGGAAATATATGGGGGTTCTCTGTAATTTTCATCGACTGAAGCTAAATTTACATTTTATTTTAAGTTGAAACTAAACTCTAACGATCTAGATTTTGCAAAAACCATATAAATTCACGCCCACTGACCCGAACCAACAATATTTTCTGTTGCAAGCACATTAAATTTGCTTTTATTACCCAACCGGAGATAATCTACAGCCCAAATCCAACCTCGACAAGATACTTGAAGAAACCGCACACCATGATGCGCTGCAGGAGCTCCAGCATTCGCATCCGGAGCTAATGGTCTGTTAAACAAATATCACTTCCGTGTTACAAGCCACCGCAAACCAAATCGAGTTATGATGTAGTCAGATGAAATTTCTTATGGCACGTATACGAATTCCATCGAATGACGGATGACAATATAACGCACCGTTTGCTGGGCTACACCGAGATGCTTAATTCGATAGCGACCCGATTCGAACACGGTGGGCCGAACCAACCCGTTCCATTTGCAGGATTCGTTCTACTTCTTACGCAAACCAGTTGTGTAGTTGCAGTAAACTGTTTCAATATTAAACCTGGAGTTATCTTGTGTCATTAAAATCGAATTAGACGATGAAAACTCTATTTGGAATGACACTCGACAGACGGAGCTGATGGCACTGCAGTCGTAGAAATGACAATGTTAACATCTACCAGGTGCGCATAAATTGTATTTGATAAATTTTTGGGGAAGGTCATTATGATACACATATAGATACACATATTTAGAGTCGGTATTTATGGAAGCATGCATGAGACCGATCCGATGGATACGGCTGGTGTCCTGCTTGGAGTACAATACACCCGTCCAGAGCAAGACACCTAGTATCGACCTAGTTCGGAGGATGGCCAGTACGTGTAATGTCCTTTGAAACCCGCTGACCAGATTTTCTCGTTTATGAAGCGGACGTAGACATGCATGATGATTCAGTGCCTTCCAAACTGGCAGCTGCGAAAAGTATTAAGCCTGCAGCGTCAAAAATTACTACGCCAAGTAAATAGAAGGAGCAGACAATAAATCGAATCAAGGCACACGTTTTCTAGACTAAGGATGATGTGTCCTTGATTTTTGCTTGTTGCATGGATAGTTAAATCTTTGATCGATAGAGGATGGCTTCGAAGAAACTTTGGTCCTGTGTAGTTAGCTGGAATCGCACCGATCATGCATTGCGCTTGCTTCAGACATTCCTTACATCCAAGTAGTTACCTTGACTTTTGCAATTCCTCCTTTCATACGGGGACAATCAAGTGTCTACAGCTCTGAAGCAATTACGGGCTAGCGTGCCATCCATATCATATACCTACGTATAAACTATTCTACTTGGTAATATCGACAGAAACCGTACGATGTGTCGCTCAGACCTGTAAAATGGAAATATGTGCCATCTCCGGCCATGCCTGCAGAGTACATCCTTGACGATGCGGTGTGAATATTTGTGTTACGTGCAGGCCATCGCTCGTCCCGTTCTCAAGTGTAACCATAGAGTATTTGTGGGTCCCGTGTCTGCGTCCACTCCGGAACCATACCAACGGCCAGTAACTCGACTCGGGCTGGATTCCTTTCCGGCTTGGCTCCCATATACTCGATTTTGTCATGTTTACCTTACAATAAATCGACGCTCGGACAGATCGAGTGGCACGACGAGAAATTGTGAGATTCCAGCTAAATATAATTAATGAAACTGTAGCAGATATGTTGCAGCTTTATTGCAGAAAAAATTCAATCGATGGCTGATTGGGTTTTTACGGAGACGACACTAGATACGGAAGGACATTGCCCAGATCGAATTCCCGTCGTACAGCTATATGGATCCATATGGAATTTGGAGCTTTTTGAGTAAACTGAAAATGGTGTGCTACTCAATCGGAATTGCATTAAGGGTCGTTTATGGATTTATGAGGACCGGACTCCATGGTCAGATTAGGAAGCTAGCTAAATGTTGATGCTATGATTTGAGCTGAGCATTTTATTAAAATTACGTTAGTTATTTTGATTAAATATTGACGGTGTTTAGGAAAAATGTTGATGGGTATTAGTTAAGGTTTTCGTTAAAAAAGGTCAATCTAAAATAAATCCCAAGAGATTTTTAAGAAAATGGAGAAGAAAATAATGTCGCATCCAAATCAACTCCCATGGCACTCAAATGAGCATAAACCCATATCTTGGGCTTAAGTCATGAACATTATTTGGGGACGATTAGGTCGTGTTTTACAAAAATAGGTTCTCAATGATCGTATTAGGTTTTAATTGTGGTGATATAAAAATCAAAATGAATGTGTTTCCTGAAGACTGACATACATGTGCACTAATATCGTAAAGTTGTAGAGATTAATAGTTTACAATAGGGATCAAATACCGCAAAAGCAGAACTTGAAAAATATAGACGGCGTATTCAAAGTGCTATAATATTTCAGAGACATTTAAAATGAGTCTGCTGGAATGGGTTTCAAGTATACTAGAGAATTAGTTCACTAGTTTAAGAGTGGTTCACTGAAGTAAATATTATTGAACAAAAATCTTCCTGCAAAAACTTCGTTCCCCTGTTTGAAAATGTTTAACCCCTAGTGGGCGCTGAGTGCCTAACGGTACCCAATGCAAATTTATAAATTTGAGCATTGCAAGTAGTCAGATAAAAAAAATCAAAATGAAGTCGAAGATCATTTCAAAATTTCAAGGGCTTATTGATAAGCATATGAGACATAATGATCATGCAACCCTATAGCTATTTATTTATTTATTTATTTATTATCTAATTGAACAGATACAAACCCAATTAAAATCTAGATAAAGAATAAACTTATAAAAACAAGAGTAAAAATAAAATAAAGCACAAGGCTTCAAAAAAAGAAGAAAAAAAAGGTTATAAAATTAAATCAATCAAAGTATACAAAAGGCGGTAAATGAAATTGGAAATCAAGCAATTTAATTAGTTCATTTCGTAAGATAAAACTTTTTCTCTTAGTTTTTTTCTTCTAAAGTGCGTAGTACTAATATTCAAGCTATTATGTTACCTAGACAAGCGTAAAAGTGGAGAATAAAAATATATATGAGTACACGGAAACCATACGTTGAGGATAAATGAAGACCTCGTAAAACGTATCGGGTCACGAGCAGAAAACTGCACACTGGTGATATATGTAATAGAACCATTGATAATTTTGTACATTAGGCTTTCGTCTAAATACACTCTGCGTGATAGAAGGATAGGAAATTCAAGGATGGAAAGACGCAGACTATACTCACAGTAGGGAAGACGGAACTTGAGGAACAGCGAGCGAGTGAACCTGGATTGTACATGCTCAACAGCATCAATTAGAGCAACAATACAATTTGACAACAATATTCGAAGACACTAGGCACGAAAGAGATGTACAGGCGTACAAACGTGGAAATATCAGCAAAAGGTCTGAACACTCTGAGATTGAAGCCGCACAAACGTGAGGCCTTGGATGTGACCACAAGATGTGGACATCAAATTTAAGTTTAGTGTTATACCGTTCGATACCTGCAGCAAATGATCAACTGAAACCGTGCATAGATCGTGAAGCACCCAGATTGGGCTATAAAACACGTAAAAGTGCAAAAGTGCTGCACAACAACACTCTATCTTAAGCCCTTTTTAGACATGAGTCCATGCGTCCACGCGTCCATGCGATCTGGCGTGTTTTGGTTACACGAGTCAATTCGATTTTGTTTATATAGGCGGGCTTAAAGCGAAGGAGGTGGAGTATGCTGATTCATGTACAATATATTTGATAATTATTTTTTTCGCTCAGTGGCATGTGTAGATGGTTCGTTGATGATCATTTAAAAATATGTTTTGTGGATGATTATTTTATTATATGATGATGTAGATGATAATTTTATTGCATCCTTACGTACATGACTATCACGAAAAAATTTTAATGCATACAAATATCTAGACACAAACATATATATGTAGGTATATATAGTCATATGGATAAATATATACAATTTTCTGGTACCAATTTATTTGTACGGAGAAAAAAAATTGTCAAAAGCAAATCCATCCGCTAATCATATCCAAATGACAAAGAGCGAAAGTAAAGCAATTAAGTCAATAGTATATTAATCACCGTATCCGACCACTTCAAAACCTCGCCTTGAAAAAACTGGATTTGAGTTGACTTGACTCGTGTAATCTAAAAACGCATGGACGCGTGGACGCATGGACTCATGTCTAAAAAGGGCTTTATGCAGAAAAAAAGGTCTGAGACCCAATGTCTGCGTTTAACTAGGAAATCTACTCTTATGCGCCGTACTCATAAGACTTCGTGCTTTCCATTTATCACTTGTTCTAATTGATGTCTCTCGCATTTTCCGAGAAATAGTTCAATAATTACGAAGATGTCGAGAGGTGGCTTTATGGCAGCATTATGAATGATTTTTCTATGAAAGCATATACAAAAAATTTATACTTTGAGAAAATGACATTTTTTACCTTTATCCTAAATTAAAATTGTTTTATTTAAGAAAAAATGAAGGGCTATTAATTGATGTTCCCACCAGCTGGCGGGAATCCAGAGTGGTGTTTATTCCTAAAGCAGGAAAAGTTACGCATGTTAAGCCGAAGGACTACCGTCCAATAAGTCTCAGCTCCGTCCTGCTTAAGATTTTGGAAAGGATCATTGATTACCATATTAAAAGATCAATCGATCCTATGTTGATCTCGCAGTCGCAGCATGCTTATACCAAAGGTAAGTCTGTTGAGACCGCTCTTTACGTCCTTATTGAGCAAGTTGAGAAATCTCTTGCACTAAAGGAATATACGCTTGCTGCCTTCCTGGACATGAAGGGGGCCTTCAACAACGTTAATTCTAACGCAATTGTTGAGGCTCTCTCGGTGCTGCATGTGGATGAACGGCTGATTGCTTTTATTGTGCAGCTTCTCAAAAGTAGAGTGGTAATCTCTACGCTGGGTAATACCAGCGTAAGACGAGGACTCAGTACGAGCACACCTCAGGGTGGAGCTCTCTCTCCTCTGCTGTGGAACATCACGGTGAATACTCTTCTAACTAAGCAGGACCGTGCCGGCTGCAAAGTGATTGCTTATGCAGACGACATAGCTGTTTCAGTTTCGGGAAAGTATTTATCTACACTGTCGGAGACGTTAAATCACTCTCTTGACATACTTTCACGTTGAAGTCGTGAGTGTGGCTCGAATGTGAATCCTAATAAAACGGAACTAGTGCTGTTTACAAGGAAGTACAAAGTTCCTGGTTTTAAGTTACCCAAATTGAATGGGGTCTCCATTAACTTGAGCCAAAAGGTCAAATACTTAGGGCTGATCCTTGACTCGAAGTTACTATGGACCTACAATGTAGCAGAAAGAGTTCGGAAGGCTTTCAATTCACTTTACTGCTGTAAAAGGGCCATAGGGGCGAGTTGGGGATTGCAGCCTCGTACTGTTGCTTAGCTTTATACTGCTGTGGTGGAATCAATTCTGTTGTTTGGAGTGGCGTTCTGGTGGTAGGCTGCTTTTAAGGCTACCTGCAAACGGCAGCTTGTAAAAGTGCGGAGAATAGCTGCACTGCTGGTAACTGGAGCGCTCCGCTCCACTCCTACTAAGGCACTTTTTGTGCTGCTACATTGGCTACCAACCAATCTACTGATCTCACAGCAAGCTAATCTTGCTGCTGTGAGACTAAATTGCATATCGGCATGGAATAGAACAGAGTTCGGTCATACGACGATCTTGGCCGAGGGAGTACCCGCACCAGCGGTTGTTGACTACATCGCTCCGCAATGCATACTGGATTTGGAGTTCACAACCCGCATTCCTGGCAGGGAGGAATGGTGTGATGATGTCACCCTTGATAATGGGCTTATCCATGTGTACACTGGCGGCTCAAAGCTGAACAATAGAGTCGGGAGTGATGTATACTTAGATGAGCTGAATGTCAAGCTGTCTCTCCGTCTACCAGGCCACTGTAGTGTCTTTCAGGCGCAGGTAGTGGCTATTTATCAGGCAGTTGACTGAATTCTGTGTAATCAAATATTCGGGGTTAATATTGGTATTTTCACAAATTGCCAAGCCGCTATTATGTCCCTTGCTGGTCCTTGTACAGTGTCCAAGATTGTTGCTGAATGCCGTGCATCTCTTAGGGAGATGTCGAGACATTTGGTTGTTCAATTGATTTGGGTGCATGGACACAGGGGTTTTCAGGGCAACTGTGACACCCATGAGCTAGCAAGGACGCTAAGAAGTCCTGGGCAGATGAATCTTCCTCTGTGATAACAAAGCAGTCCTAGGTATCCATGGATGCGCATCGCATCAGTCAGTTTTTAGGCTTAACTCAAAGTGCCCTTCATTGCACTGTGGGCGTTCTAACGGGCCACTGCCTTAAAAGGCGGCATGCACAACGTTTGGGCGAAGAGTTTAATGATATCTGTCGGAGCTGTGGCTCTGATGATGAAGAGGAATCCGTCCTTCATCTCATGTGCCAGTGTTCGGCTTTGGCAAGGAGAAAATTGGCGGCACTTGGTGCACTCTTCCTCTCAAACCTGGCGGAACTGTCCCTGGTAAATCTAAAGGAGATAGTCCGGTTTGTCAAAGGATGCAAATGGTTTCCTGACTTTAGTGAGTAGAAGAGAGTCACTAAATATTGTGGCATCACAACGGGCATTTCTTGTGCCTATGTGTGCTGGTCGTCAAGCCTCTGTAGATCGGCAGCCACGTCAACCTAACCTTATCTAAGTGATATATCAGGTATGCATAGAGGTCGTGCAATTACGCTTTTCCATAATTTGTCTATTATGACTGAAAGCATTACCTTCATTTTTATTGGACCTGCCATCAGTTATTTTGTTCTCGCCGTCTCTCTCATTTCTATTTCTATTGTTATTAAATCTATTAAAATTTTGATATCAGGTTTACTTCCTTCAGTTATTATTATGTTGGTTATTTCGAAAACAAATTGTTTGTTTATTGATAGTTATGTTTTTCTGGATTCGTCTGTTTTCATTAATTTGGTCACTACAATTTTTGAACTTTTGTCATTAATTATTTATGTTGTTATCAAAGCTTACATTGTGTTTTGAATTTTGCTGTATTTTTCGCAGTAAGTTAAATGCTTGACATAATGCCAACTTGCTTTGAATTATACAAATCTCCATTGCAAAAAATTGAATTCAACCACACAGTTCATGGCAATGAAAGGAGATTTACTACTTTAATTACATTTTCTTGTCATTAATAATTTTCATGATATTGGTTTATCAAACAGAACAAACTGTATGGAATCTATTTTCGGTTTTTAGCATGCCATTAATATTGGAAATTTTCACAGAGCTTATCCAAGAATTCAGATTATTATGATACGATGCTAATTTCAGATAGGCAGATCAAAGTAAACGCTCGCATTCTAATGGAAACATTTATGAATGGCAGAGTTCAATTCATTACGACTATGAATATGTACATGCTAAAATCACCTTTTCAGTCGCAAAAATAGCATAATCGTAATTTGTTTGCGATTCATCTGTAAAATGTCTGGGCTCGATTATGTCCTCGAACGATAATTAGGACTTATATAATCTTTTTTACTTACTTAAGTCTATTTGTAAGCTAAATTGGTGTGCATTATAGCCAATTATAATTTGTCAGATGAAATATTTTCAAGAAAAACTTCCAAAACAGCTTTCACTTCGACTATATATGTATGTACATAAATATATTTTTACATACGTTCATATAGGTGCATATATTTGAATAAAAGTCATACCTTGAGTTTCAATTATTCTAGAACCGTCTAGAAACATAATAGCCACAAAGTTCAAGTCTAAAAAATAAAATTTTAATCTAGTAGAAAGCATCCACAAGGAGCTTTCATTAGATGCCAATAGATGTTAAAATGATGTTTCTGAGAATAGGAGGTCAATCAATGGAATGCATATCTATGCTTCGTTTAAGAACTTTTATCTGCACTATATATTGCATTTTTTTTCAGTTTCTCGTTTTGTTTGAAATGATTGGTGTTAATTTAAACTTATAAGTAGTTGAATTGTTTTTTTTTGTGGGATCATTAAAACTGAAAATTTTTAATCTAAGTGGTTTCGAAAATGTGCATTGATTCTCATATACACAAGTAATGACACATGTATGTAGATGGTGATAAAAAGTTCCACCTTTCAAATTAATCTTATTGGTAATCGGTTTAAAATTAATTAATCTGCCTATTCTAGACTTGACTCTTACTATAACGTATGCTTTGAGCTTCATGTCGTATTTATACTGTTTTCTAGTGATTTTCGGAGAAATGTTAAAAGTAATATATAAATAAAATTACATATACATATATCTAAATTAAAATTACATATACATATATACATATATCTCTCGATTCGACAATCAGACCAAAAATTAAATTCACAAAATATATTAGTATTAAGTAGGACTAGGTCTAATAGAAATTTAATGAATGTGCTGGAAACTCTTCTCTCCGAATTCCAATGCAGTCATCAGAATAAAACGAAATTCACACAGTGGATTTGTTTTACTAAAAGCCAAGGTTGATTGAGTTGTGGTTGTAAAATTAGGATAGGATTAAGATTTAAAAAATGCCCTATTATTGTACTACGAAATGCTACCATCAAGGGTGCCCAAACTGGTTAAGGCTCAACCACAAATGCAGTCAACTTTTTTAACAACTTTTCCTTAAATTACTTGGTCTTTTCCGATGTGTTTTTTATTTTGATAAGTATATATACTTTTCTTGTGACGTCACAGTGGAAGTACTGCTTAGAACACACTTTCCAGGGTGCGGAATCAGCAATGAAGCTGAAAAAGAAGAGGATATTCCTCATCGGATACGTCACTCACTTCCTCTGCTTAAACAAATCATCACGTATGAAAAGGTTGAATGAGCGATAAACTCCTTCAAACCCTTTAAATCACCAGGACTAGACTGAATTTACCCAGCTCTGCTACAAAGAGCGACAGGAAAACTGAAAACCATTCTGGTACACCTATTTAGAGCGAGCTTGCAACTCAGCTACATACCAAAATTGTGGAGACTTACGCGGATTGTGTTCATCCCTAAAGGTGGCAGCAAACCAGCTGAACTGCCAAAACCATACAGGCCAATTAGCCTCACATCTTTTACATTAAAGATCATGGAAAAACTGATTGACCTATACATAAGGAATGATCTTTTGACAAAGATGCAACTTCACAAATTGCCACTTCAATTTGCCTACCAAAAGGGCAAATCAACTCTATCAGCTACACATAAGCTGATACAAATAATAGAAAATGCATTGGAATGCAAGGAAATCGCACTATGTGCCTTCATGGACATAGAAGGAGCCTTTGACAATGCAAGACATGACTCGCTATACCTCGCTTTCCAGAGGAGGGATGCTCCTCAAGAAGTAGTGAAATGGGCGAGCAAAATACTAAGGAATCAAAGTGTGTTTGCGGAGCTGGGGGAGGCGAAGCTAAGGGCAGACACTAGGAGGGGATGTCCACCGGGAGGGGTGCTATCCCCCCTGCTATGGTCCCTACTAGTTGATGATCTTCTCATGACCCTCAATAGTAAGGGCCTAATTACTCTCGGTTACGCGGATGACATCACGGTAATAATAAGAGGCACGGTAATAATAAGATACCTTGAGGTCCAGAATATCAAAAGCCTTAAATGAACCAAATCAATGGTGCGAAAAAGAGGGCATATCCATTAATCCTCAGAAAAATAGCATAATACCATTCACCACAAAAAGAAAAATTGAAATATGAGCCCTAAATAATAGGGGCACAGTCGTATGTCTGCAGGAAGAGGTAAAATATCTAGGAAAACATCTAGATAGGAAACTCAACTGGGACAATCATATAAATAAAACGACAATGAAGGCCACTAGGGCACTCTGATACAAGACACAAGACAGACCATATGGGCATACAAACAAATGGTGAAACCTATCCTCCTATATCGAGCTGCAGTGTTGTGGAAGAAAACCATACAAAAAACTGCTATTAATAGGCTCAACAAGCTTCAATGGATTGCTGATTACAGGAGCAACAGCAGTAATGGAGGCCCTTCTAAACTTTCAACTGGTACATCTCAAAATTCAGGAGGAAGTAGCGAAACAAGCCGTTAGCCTACAATAGGCCTACAGGTATAAATCAGGGGACCCTAAAGGCTACCGAAAAATCCTGGAGGACGTCAGGTCCATAATGGAAATGTTAAACCTCAGCGGCCAAATAAAAACTGAAGCAGCATTCGAGAAGAGGTTCAGGGTCACAATTCCATCAAGGGACATATGGAAGGATGGACCACCTCCCTCGTACGAAGGAGCGCAAATTTGGTATACGGATGGCTCAAAGATGATTGTGGAGTAGAAGCAGGGATCGTAGGGTTCAAGTGCGAAATGCATTTCTCTCTCCCAAAGGAGGCCACGATCTATCAAGCAGAACTATCTGCCATACTAAAAAACCCACAAACAATAAAAATAAGGAACACTAAAAGGGTCAGAATTAAGATCCTATCAGATAGTCAAGCGGCTCTCATGGCTATAAATCGCGATCAAATAAATTCGGCTATACTCCACTAAATGAAATAGGGGCACAAAATAGCCTCGAGTTGATATGGATCTGCGGCCATGAGGGGCACCGAGGAAACGAAGAAGCTGATACCAGAGGCAAAAAAGGAGCAAAAATGCTCCCCATAAGTCCTTCTCCGTACTGGGGCTTTACAAAGACAGATACGGAAAAGGAAATTAAAACATGGAGCAAAAAAAATATCGAAGACTACGATTGAGGGTTTAAAAGACTCAAAAAAATACCTTGGCTTCGATAATAAAATAATAAAAGAAGCAGTGGCTCTCTGCAAAAGTGGCATAAGAGCCCTATGCGGAGCATTGACAGGATACCTTCCATGCAAAAAGTACCTCCACAGGATAAGTGACGAGAAGGACGACCGCAGCAGATACTGTGGGGATCTACTCACAGTCTGTCCAGCATTAGCGAGAAGAAGATTCGAGCTTCTTGGCTCTGCTCTTCCTTCCATCAGGAACATCACAGATGTCCCGTCAAGAAACATATCTAGGTTCATTAGAAGCCTGGACATCCTATATGACATAACGCAGAGGAGGTACAATATACCCAGGAGGTCGCAGTGCTAGGGTCCCTCTGGACCCACTCTAGGCTATCATCATCATCATCATCTTATATACTTTTGTAAATGTATCAAATGTTGTCAATACACATTAATTATTTACGTATTTTTTTCAAAAGATTCCCTTTCAATCAGGAAATGGTGTGTAAATTATTCTAACATTTGGAATTTTATCTTTCGATTCCTTCTAGATTTTTCAATCCAATTCTTTTGTTTTATTTGTCACTTGTTCAATTGAATTCACAATTAGGTACTTTTTGGCTAATGATAGCATGATGGCATAATTTTAATTGCATTTTCAAATTTCAAATTTACATATTCCTAAATTTTTGTCAATATATTTCCCGTTGTAAATTTAAAGCAAATATAGCTTAATCAAATGAAAAAAGGATTATAACGATTAATTTAATCGTTAAATAACGATTAATTTAATTAATTTAATAATTAATTTAATTTAATAGCTTTCGTCCCGAAAGAGGACAAAATGCAATTTTTCAGGGTTTTCATTTTTGGGTTCTCTGGTCGACTTGATTGTGCTTTGAATATAGATAGTATTCGAATTTTAGCCAAGCTAACCCTGTTACCAAAAGCATCGTTTTTGTTTCAAGATTGATGCGATTCGTTTACACATTTTGTTTGCAATAATTGTTTTTTTCTGTTGACTGCGTTGTATTAGTTGGAAACATTAAGAACTTTGTATTAATAAATTAATAAATTAAATTAAAATTAATTTAATTGTTTTTCGTTTTGACCGCTTGGTGGTCAGTTGTCGCTGCTATCGATGATGGGCACGAAAGATGGCTGACATTGTCAGTTTGACATTTGTCATCTAGTGTACACAACAGAGTATTTAAATCGATAATGCAGAAGGGTATACTTGTGGTGCTTATGGCAAGCTTGATAAAATAGAAAATGACAAAATAGTTGAATAAAGCGAAAAGCCAATATTCGCTTTGTAAACACTCAAGTTGGAAAAAAAATATTTTATTGACATACTGTTCAGGTACTCATCCATTTTGCGTCAAAAGATCCAGAAGGAACTGTGATTTAAAAAAAAAACGCTTTTGTGTTTGATAAGGATTGAGTGTTGTTAAATTTTCAGATAAAAAATATCCTTTGTTGTTAATAATTAAAAATATTAAAATTTCTTGGATTTTGATTTATTTTTGCTGGTATAACGCTCAAAATGTGTCTGCTCTTTTATCTTCCGATGCACTCATCGGTTCTATACAAAATTCACGGGATTTGTTTAGTAGATTTAACGTACTTTTGGCCACAGCGCTAGCTACGATAAGCATTGTCAGTATTGGCGAATTATGCAATTTTCATCAAACTTTCATATTTAATTCAAATTTATTTATTAATCTCTTAACTACATTAGACAATAGTAAATTTTGAAGTTGGATAGTTAGAGTTCTGCTGTTTATTAAGGTTTATGTTGAATTTCAATTTAGTAGCACAAGCAAACACGGGCAATAAAAACTAATTGGTACAGCATTGGACTTTCTAACAGTCATTGAAAATATTTACATCACGCAGTATATAATCTATTAGAAATTTATTCAACGTGAGACGAGACATGGAGCTGCCTAGAAGAATAATAATATGATAGGTTTAGCAGCAGTTAACTATTTTATTTTGCTTGACTTGTAGCCAGAAGAGGTGGCAATTTGCACATTGGCCCCATACAGGAGAACCGTATAGCACATCTGGTTGAAATATTGCCTTGTAGATAAAGAATTTATTATCACTTGATAGAACTGAATTTTTGAAGTAGCGATATTCATTTACATTCTTAATCCGTTTTTGAAATCAGTTTTATAACACTGGTCTCCAGATCACTACTTGTAATGACTGTATCATCAGCAAAAAGTAAGAGCTTATGATTATTAGGGGTGGAGAGGCAGGTAAATATATTACTCAGAATAGGGGTAATGACGGAGTCTTGTGGGACCCCTGCTGAGTTTGAATATATACGTATATTTGAATTCGCACCATTGATGCACACATAGGCGTACCTATCTGTTGTGAAACTCTGAATAATGTTACGTAGGTAAGTTGGATGTACCATATTGATCATTTTGAAAATGACTGAATCAAAGACTTTTATCCATATCCAAAGTAACACTGTTGATATGCGGCAGTTTAAATTTGTGCGGATGCAGTTTTTAAGGAAATGAACCTGGTGGGTAGCTGCGAGATAATACTGAAACCAAATTGTTGATGTGGGTAGATGTTTTTATATGCAAATTTTACAGGTCTTCTTTTAGAACATACTCGAGCACTTTAACAATGCAGTCTAATAGAATATAGGTCTCTAATTACCTAGCATTGTTTTATCCCTTTTTGGTTTTGGAACTCCAATGACCCTAGCTTTTTTCCATGATTTAGGAAAATAATTACGGCATGCCTTGATTATTTTGCTTAACCATTTATTTGTGTTTGACAGCTATATCCGTCATGGAGATATGGCAGAATTTTGTGTCATGATGAATATATCCGTCATGCGCAAAATTTTATTACAATTTGATATTTAAATTGTAATTTTAGCGAAAACTAAATTATAATCGTAATTTTTAATATGTTTAGAATGTTTAGAAGCCAAGACGAAATGAAACAAACAAATAAAAATTATAAATAATTTCACTTGGATTCGTAACTTCCTGAGAGCTAAATTGGAAGCAATGCAGTAACACAAAACCAGAATAAAAAAAAAACAAAGTATATTCGATTCTCTATCCGGATTACATACCAGATAGTACAACAACAAAAAAATCCTTCCCGTAGATGTGCTATTTGTTATAAAAAAAACAGATTAAAAAAAATCACGGTATTGGTGTCCGACGTGCAAAGTGCCACCATGTGTTGATCCTTGTTTTCATGAATATTACACAGCAGCAACAGTTTAAAGTTCTAAGTTCTATAAATATTTATAAGTTTTCCGTCCATTATGTATAAATATATGTTCATGTTAAGGGACTGTGTAAATATTACTAATAAAATTGTTAATTTTCGAAGATAGTCGTCTTTTTGAGCGAATTTTTCAGCAGCGCCACTTACTCTGTGTTTCACGACTATACCCGTCATCGCTTGATTACCGCGACACACACTCGTGCGCGCGTTGCAAAGAGAACGCCACAGTTAATTGGTTAAGAATACTAGCCCTTTGTTTGATAGATTTTGTAATATTCAATTTGGTAGATAATCTAGACTTAGAGTTTTGCTGATTTTTAAGGCCCCTATTCACGAAGAGTCCATCAGTCCAAATGGCCTGAGGCCAGGAAAAAATCTCACCGTTTGTGGGAGAACTTGGATGGACTCATGGACTGAAACAGCCAATTTGGATTGCCAATCAATCCAAAGTCCATGGGCTCAAGCCATCGGGCCATTTTTTGGCTCGACCGTGTGTGGGTCACATGAATGTCTTTGGGATGATCCATAAAATGGTCACATGAATGTCTTTGAGGTGAAATTACTCTATAATACTGTAAATGTAATTCCTGGGGTGCAATTACTGTAGAAAATTTGAGCTCTTCATAGCTGCAACCGCTTGCTAAGTGCCGCGAAGTAGCGGTCAGTCTTTCGTGGGGAGTGATGGCTTGCCTCATATTCGTATCCTTTCGTTTGATTAATAAGATGACCAACTGTAGTAACGTATTATATGTCGTTTTATCCATTCTTAAATAATTTTGCCAAACAGAAGGCTCAAGTGTGAGTTCTTTTACCAAATTTAAGTGACTTATTTGTTTCCGTTCGGCAAGCCATCCTTTTTGCGACTTCCTTTTTGGTGTTCGATTCGTTATGCAGATGAAAGCTGCAACCCATGCATATGCTTTGGATCCATTAATATATTAAAAATATTTTTTTTTCAAGTTTTTCTTTATATTTTTCTAAATAAATGACAGAAAATGGAATGGACTGACTGGACTGGACTATTACCCTAGTAGACTACTATTGAATACTGCAGTCAAGTGTGGTGTCCACGTTTCAAATACCTCTCTGACGCTGTTGAATCAGTTCAGCGCAGGTTTACACGTACTTTACTTTTTAAATATAGTCTGCCGCATTTACCATATAGTGAACGTCTATCTCTTCTTAACATTCCTCTCCTTGAGCAGCGCAGAGGTTACTTGGATGAGTGTTTCCTGTTCAAAATCTGTCGCGGCTACCTATCTTCCTCATTAGCATTTTTGTTCATTGAGCGGGACTCCGTAAGGCCAATCAGGTCCTCCATTTTATTTGAAGTACCGTATGTTCGTACTGACACTTTCTTCTACTCTCTCGTTTTGCGACTCTTACGCTCTCATAATAGTCTTCAACTTGGTCCTCCTCCACAATCTATACCCATTTTCAAAAATATAGTCCGTAGTAAAATTTTCGATTCTAATTAATTAGTTTTATTTTCTATTCTTGTTTATAATGGATTCTTTCTTTTCGTTTTTGCTCTACTTAATTTTACTTTCTTATTTATTACTTGAATTTTTTGTATGTTTTTATTTTTATATATAGTCATATATTTTTCTAATTAGTTTTGTTTTCTATTTTCTTAATTTTCTTCTTTTTTTTCTACTTAATTTTGCTTTATTTAATTTACCACTTTAATTATTTTTTTTTTACATACTAATATTTATATTTACTCATTTACTTCTTACTATTTTTTACTAGGCCGATTTATTGTAGAATTGGACATTCGTGTTTGTAATGGATTTTTTTTTCTTATTTACTTAACTTAATTTTTTATTTTTTCATTACTTTATTTTATTTTAACTTTAATTATTTTATATACTTACATTTATATATTCTTATTTAGTTCATGTTATTTTATTTTGTTCATGGTATGCAATCTGTAATTGGGTGATTTTGCCTGTTGTATTGAATACGTACCAAATAAATAAATAAATAAATATCGTAAGTGTCGAGCTAAATTGGACTTAAACCAAACGGACTCAAGCCGTGGGCCTTTAGTTTTTTAATAATTTTTGTAAAGCGATTGACATTTATAATTGATATGCAGGCGTTGGAGTTACGAGGAAATAATAGTGTGCTATCCACTATTTCCCTCGTTGAGATTGTTAGTAAGGAAATATTGACTTGTAAAATGTATGGAAAAGGGTTTTCATATCATTAACACCTTATGAGCGATATTGAGCCACGGGAGACCATTTGCGATGGATTGTATGGCAGGGGAAACCTTGCTTGCGCTAGAAGGATGGCGTTAACCAGGATGTCATCGCTAACTGGATGTCATCGACTTGCGATCGGGCCGGTGGAAAAACTTGTTAAGGAAAGCCAGGACCGTACTCCGGCCATAATGCTCCCGATGATGATGCATATTGATTCAGATTTGCTTCAATTTAAACCGTTACTGGGGTCATCCACAAAAATTCTCACTTCTCTCATAACTTTAGATGCAACGGTCGCATCGAATTGAAATCCACAATATTGGTTTATTTTTTTTGTTGCGGGCTTAGCAAGGAGTTGCTTGCGTCATACATGTTTGTCATTTTATTGCTTATAGACGCAACCATCAAATTTTTGCATGAGAAATCAAAATAAGCGATATATGTCCAGTTTCCTGAATTCTAAAATTTTTCCGGATGATAGCCCACAAAGTCTCATGAAACCTAAATGAAATTAACAGGACAGGTTTGTTTGAGAAATATAACAATATAATTTTGGTGGGCCGACTGGGTGATTTAGCCAATTTTTTCCTAAGATATACGTATATTTTATGTATATTTGATATGGCGATCCGGCTATGAGCCCGAAAAAATGTTCTAGTTCATATTTCAGGTACATGAATACTGAATCAAAATTTGCCCATTTCTTCTACTTTTCTTCTAAAATCAGCTTTCGAGCATTTTATGTGCGCCTGAATTATTCATGCTACTATTTCTTTTATAGGGATATTCTGAGTGTAGAATTAAACAGATAAGATAGACTGTGGCGCATAGCGTGGCGTTATATATGCAGAATTGTTATTATCATTCATTTATAAATTCGTCAGTTAAACAACAATAGCTTGTAAACAAAAATCTCATAAGTTGAAAAACTTACCGAAGGTGTTTTAGCTCCTTCGGTAACTGTCCTTTTTTTATAATTCCATTACAGACAATGTACATATATTTTTCGGGGAAATCAAAAAGCATTAACTTCTCAAAGCCAATACAAAACTTCATCCAGGAAACAATGCATAAAACCACATCACATGTGCATCGAAAAGTATGCTTTGACACATATCCTTTGACTCCCTCATCCGTTTCCGACAAAAACATATTTACAATCGAGAACACTTCGCTCAATCATCGACATGTACTCCTCATTTTGCGTTGCGATGATACTTAATAACGAAAACAAGTAAGCAGTTCGATACAAGCTACTTGTCCCGATTCGAACATCTCTTCAACTGACTGAAAGTAAACACAAAAACGCTTGGTATTTGAAACTCGTCACCGGCACCGGATTCCAGCCAAACGTTTCGAACTGGGTGCGACCGAAAGTAAGCTTTCGTCCCGGACGCATGTGCGTCATGGCGAAGCCGGCGAAGAGGAGATGCTGGCGAATTCGCCGACCGGAGTTGATTCCACTCGCCAGCTGAACGAAAAAAGGAGGAATGACATTTCAAACGAACTTACCTATGCTCCTGCGAAAGTTTGTCTTACAACATTCGCCGCGTAATGTTGGTCCTGCGGCGAAATTCCGAAGCGTAGTAGCAGGTATGCGCGCATCTTTGGCACACTTCACGAACGATATCGTAAAAGCAAAAGGAACAATTTTTACTAGGGCGAAGTAAGAGTTCAGCTGTGTGCCTCGATGCCGAGTGAGATTTGATGTAAAAACTGGAGTGAATTCGCCGTTCGCCGTGCTCTATACCTCATCCTGCCTGCTGGGTATCGTAGGTACTATGTGTAGTACTCAAAGAGGCAGTGAGCGCAATTGCTGAAAAATACTGGAGAATCGTTAGTACCGTGCAGAACTTCGTTTGTGTGGTATGATTTTGTGTCGAACATCAGAGTCGAATAAATATTTTTTCTGTTCACAAAATATAAAGAGAACCTTTGCGAAAAAGTCGAATCGAGTCTTGGTCCGGAAGATCCTTTCGTAGGAAATTAGTCCAGTTTCGCTTGATTGAATACATCGGAAATACCCAATTTAAAATCGAATGGAAAATGTGTAGGAATTCGTGGCTGTGTCCCATATCTGTTCGTTTTCGATTCAAGTCTCCGTGAAAATACGGATAGCATCGGTTAAGTTTACGTTGACCTGACAGGATGTTCACGGCTTAAAGCAATAGTTGTGCCAGAGGGATTTGCACAGATACGCGGATATATGTGAAGCATGTGCGAATATAAGCGAATTGATATACCGAGTGCGTGAGTGCGGGTCGGAAGAATTAGTTAAATTAAAACTCGAGTGGCGCGTTCAAAGCGGTGGTTGCAGCAGTGGATGCTGAAGGGTACACACGGCTAAACGCTGGAGTTCGCTGGCCTTGTGTCACAAAACCCAAGATTATACGTGTTGATGTTTGTCGTGTAGTGTTTTCGTAAAAAATCGTGGTGTCACTACGTTTCCGGAAAACCAAATTAAATTTTTCGCAGTGCAAAAGTCCTTTACAATGATTTAATTCTTTGAGTGTAAACGTGGAATCGATTGAAATACAGCAGAGAAGTTAGAAATGAGTCGATTGTGGTAATGACAGTGTGATAAATCAACAAATTCAACAAATTTATTTTCCAAGTGGATACATCGACACAGATACGAACCTGAAACGGACGTGGTGGAGCAACAAATAATTCGGTATATCGAATTCAAATAACAAATATTGAATATCAGCATTAAGTAGCGTTTGTGGGGTTTCGATAATGAAAACCCCATAAACATATATATTTGGCTTAGTTCGGCTTGCTGAACTTAGCCTTATCCGAAGGATCATGTTACGTTTGCACAGAGATTCCACCGACCGACGTTCGTTTTATTGCCGAGTGAATTGGTACTTGGGTTTTGGGCCGTAGGAGTTCGGCATGGTTTTTTTGGGAGTCGATGATGATAAGCACATTTCCGACCGATTAAAAGAAAACGATGATGAGGTTTTATGGGTATGGTAGCCGAACGTGATGTGGGTTTCATACAGTGTGGGCAGAATATTATGGATCGCTCTTGAAAAAGAAAAAGAAAATTCGTCTCAACTCCTAAATTTAAGCAGAAAATTTGTTTAAATTTATCGTTAAAGAGGCTACATCTAACGTTAAAGAGGCTACGCCTGTAAAACCTAGGAAAAATGAATTTTTTGGAATACATCAGTTCCGTTTCAATTTAGACGTTTCGTCCTTGCAAGGTCGCTCGCCTTCTTCTTCAAGAACCTGAGAAGTTTTTGTTCATTACATCTACACGCCATACCTACGTACAAGTTTCACATTTCTTTCTCCTCCGTAGTAATGCACATAAGTTTAATATATCCACATTGGATTTGGCTGTACACAATGCGCCCTATATAGCAGAGTTCAGTAGCATTCAATCGGCTGGAATAAGAGTATTACATGCTTCACATTCGTGTGTTGTATTTGTACTTGTATTCATAGATAATTTCCGAAAATGTAACAATTGCGGTTATCTGAGAAATTTCATGCTTCATCAAAAGTTCAAAATTATTAAAGGTAAGAAGCTTGAGAGTATGAAGAGGCTTAACGAACGAAATGTGACGTAAATGAATTATGAAAATAATGTGTTAAGCGTCTGTAGTTTTCCTATAAAGGGCGGAATAGGATGTTTGGTAAGATGGAATATGTTGTTGGCTATGATGGCGGCTGATAAGCATAGTGAATGCATGAAATATTTTTGAAATAAGAAACCGAACTGTAGAATTTTTCAAGAATTTCGATGAACCATTATGAGTTGTATATATATAATTCTTTCCTGGGGCCTGATATTTTCCATTGTGGCGTTAAAAAGGGTTTCATGATGAAGCAACGATTGAATTTCCCTAATCTAAATATATATCTATTCTTTTGAAGGGCGAAATGGAACACAATAGTTTTATTTGAAAGTTCAAATAAAATTTTATTCAAAATAGAAATGTGTACATTCCAGCATTTCACTAGCTTTTTGGATTTTATTCCGACCAAACATGCTTGGATTTCTTTGCGAAAAATCATGCATTTTCTCGCAGTTGAGCATTCGCTTTTCACCTTCGGTATCAAGGACCGCGTAAATATTTTCATGAACTATCGTACACAAGCACATCGATAACTCTATAATTAGCTAAAAAATATGATTCAGTAATGAAATAAAATGGAGTGATAGAGGATTTTCCGCACATATTTTCTCTCAATTAAATATAGTCTACGAAAATGTGAAGCCATTCTCTAATTGTTTCGTAAGTTTTGGCTCCAATAGATGTCAGACTTTAAGGGGTTACATAGGTCTTGAAGGAAAAAAAACAACTTTTTCAAAAAATTGTATTTTAAAAACCAAAAATCTATTTTATTTGAAATTTACACATAGAAAATTTTAGCATTTCAAGAAGTTGTATAAAAAATTTTCAGCTAAAAATATTGAAAATTGTCGATTTTCCTGCAGTTTTCCTCGTCCAGCATTTTTTTGCGGTAGGCAGAATATTTCGGTGCAGGCTCATCTGAAATCAAAAATTCAAAAATGTTCTTATAGTTTATACTCTTGGCTCGTGATTGAACGAAGAGATTTTCAATCGATCGACTCGTTCTTGTTTTATACGAAAACAATGTTTTAAAAACGATGAGAATCGGAAAAATGCTAAAAAATATGAGACGAAAATACATTCAAACTTATTTCAAAACTTTAAATTTCATTTTTTTTTCAATTAGTTCGTTCAATCATGAGCCAAGAGTATAAACTGTAAGAAAATTTACGAATTTTTGATTTCAGAGAACCTGCACCAAAGTACTCTGCCTACCGCAAAAAAAAAGGCTGGATGAGGAAAACTGCAGGAAAATCGACAAGTTTCAATATTTATAGCTGAAATTTTGTTGACAGCTTCTTGAAATGCCAAACTTTTCTATGTGCGAATTTCAAATAAAATAGATTTTTGGTTTTTAAAATACAATTTTTTGAAAAAGTTGTTTTTTTCCTTCAAGACCTATGTAACTAACCCCTTAAGGCAGCAAATTTATTTCATCTGTGTTTCAATGAAAAATTCACAAAATTTCATCAAGTAAACCAAGTCAGAGTGTAACTGTGAAATGTAACTGTGTATAAATGATTTGCTGTAAATTTGATAAATGAAATAATAAAATGACTATGATGATGGCTTCTCTCACCCAATTCGATTTGCCTGCCATGTCTGCATGGGCATATGAAAGCATTATACTGGCAGCATGATGCGGGTTCTGATATAAATGAGTTTAACAGTTTTTCACTTTTTGATTTTGTCGAATCACGATGAAGAGTGGAAAATAACATTCGGGGAAAACAATCATCGAGGCACTAAGCTAAAGTTTTACTAGCATAACAGCGTAGTCTCTTGTATCCATTACAGCATTAGTTTCGCTTTATAGCGATTGCGAAATAAATAAGGCATTTGTCAAAGTGACTGATAGCAGCCATCCATTATCATTGGATTCAAAGTGGCCAAATATAGCAAAAATATTGGTATAGAAAGAGTATCGAAAAGGAATGAATATCTAAGGACGAATTTTTACACTGATCTTTGTTTATTGGTGTCAAAAGAAAAAGGAACAAAAATGTTTGAAAAGACTAGGGAAAATAGTGAGTATAAAAAAGCCAGTAGTGCTGTCATTTGTTTTTTTTATACAATTCCTCTGTAATATCATCCTCGGTTTCAAGCTTATCTATCAACAAAGAAAATAAAATGATGCTTCGTGGCTCAACATTTAAGTTGTACTTGCATTTAACGTAAAATATTCTGCTCGTATAAAACTTTATTGTATTAGTTTTGAGATAGATCTAATTGAATTTAAGATATTATATTCAGAAGAAACGGAACTTGCGATATTCGCTCTCTATAGCGTTATATATATATATATTCCATAGCGTTAAGATGTCAATTCATTTCATTAATCCAATTCTCTTCTGAAGCTTGATAAATTTCCACAAAATCTCCTAATTTGCTTTTTACATAAAACTTTTTACTCTTTTACTCCCAATTTTATGCCCTTATTTCGTTTAATGTTTGCTTTCTTTGATTGCATATAATCTTCACTTCAAACCGATTTGGTCAAATTTGAACGGGAACTTATCTTAAGTTGTCTCTGGTTGGGTTCTGATCTACAACAGTGTTTTCTGGATACTATATTGGTTCATGAGACCCTTTCCATCCATTTTTCTCTTTGAGTCTTCCTCTCTCTATCTCTCTCCATAATTTTTAACACAACACAAGCTAAGCCAGTTTGATCTCTCTATTGCAATACAGCACTTCTAAACTTTTTATAGTGGGAGCATTAATGTCTTTTTTAAATCTTAGTGGCAATAGGTTTTTTTTAAATGCTGTAATGAAATCATTTTCTTCATTTATATGTATGTATGGGTGTGTTTATATTTCTTTACTCTTGAATTTATTTGCTCATGTTTCTCTGCATACCGAAAAAAATGATAATGCTTTTCCAATATTAAAACCAAATACATTGAGATCGTCTTCAGCTATTATCCAATATCACTCTCATCTTATTTTTCTGATACACGAAAGTGTAAGTAAGTAAATATTTTATTATTATTATTTTTGTTCATACAAGTTTATAATTCAAGTGATACAGATTAGTTTCTTTACATATTTCATTTTTTTATACATAGCTCGTGCAAAAGTGTTTGATGAGACCGATGCAAGAAAAGGGTTGTGTGTGTATATGATATATAAGGCTAAAAAATGAAATACAGGGTGAACGATATGAAGTGTTACCTATTCAAAAGACCATATTTTTTGTGTGTGAATATGTTTTTTATTCATTCAAAGACAAAAATGTGTGAAAGTAATCAAAAATTCAGGATCCATTTACTTAGGCTCGATGTGATTACCTTTTGCCTTGACTTTTGCCTTCAGACGGTCAAAAAACGAGTTGCGTTCTGCACGAATATGATTTTGCGGTATTTTGGCCCATTCACGTGCAATCGCTTACCTCAGCGCATCCATACTGGCATATTTTTTAGTCCATACCTTTTTCTCCAAAATAGATCAGATGGAAAAGTCCATCGGATTTGCGTTTGAGGAATTCGAACGCCATTGTGTGGTTGAAATGAAGTGAGAAACATGTTTTTTTTAGCCATTCTTGGTTCACACAAGCTTTGTTGCAGTCTACGACTACGACTGAAATGTTTGCGTGTCCACGGTTCCAAAACATTTCCCTGATAATCAGTCGCCAGGCTCGATAAAAACAATTGGAGAGCGTCCACCTGCGTTCACTGCTGCCCAAACCATTACTTGTGTTTTGAAATTACTCCTGGTGGCCATTCGAAGGATCTAATTCTCGTATGTGTGTTTGATCAAGTAAACACGATCGTTTTGGGAATTTATGAATTGCTCAATTGGGAAATTTTTCTCATCAGAGAACACAATATTCACAAATTGACCACTTTCGTGCAAGCGCAACAACTCCTTCACTCGTTTAAAGCGAACTTTTTTTTGCTTTGATGTCAGATCATGTACTTTTTGGAACTGGTAAGGCTTTATCTTAATTTCATTTTTCAATATGCGTCGAACGCTGTCTTCGGATATTTTCAGTTCTTTAGCCATTTTCCTCCCACTTTGACGTGGATTTTGCTCAAGCCTCATCTTCACTTTCCGAACGGTTTCAGGTGATGCTGCTGTTTTATAGCGTTTGGCAATGCCGCCTGTATCATTATAATGATTTATGTTGCAATACACAAACATTTTATTCACTTTGAGGTGGCTGAGCTCACGAACAATAGCTGGTTGTGATTTTCCAGCCAAATATAATGCAATCACACTACCACATTTGAATTCCATATCGAATAATTTTTATTCTATCAAACTGATACGCGATTACTTTTGGTTTGTAAACAATTTACATAATAAACTGTCAGCAGAACAAATTTGACGTAGCAGTCATGAGTGGTTTGACGGATATGACCGGTGTGAAATTGGTAACACTTCATATCGTTCACCCTGTAGTTCTTCTTTCCATTAGCTCATCAACTTCTTTTTACCAGTTCATCAACGTGGGTATATTGGCAATACGACGAAGTGAGTAGGTTGAAAAATTACAGGGCTTATTTATTATCATTTTCAGGCATTTGTTTTGCATTGTCTGAAGCTTCCTTATATGAGACCGCAGCTTCAAACAGGAGATCCCTAAGAAATTATTAGTTATATTCCAGTTCAATAAATCTTTTTGAAAGAAAAGAATTTTGGTTTATTAGCGGGTATAATTTTATAATGGACATGAAAATCGGTTGCGGACTTTACTAATGTAATTTTTAAAGTAAAGTGTGTAAGCAATTGTTACATCGGGATACTCGATAATTTTGTACCAGAAAATATTTCGCCCCAAGAAGTTAAGAGGATTATTAGGGTAATCTCCCTTACTTATTCTTTCTTTTTCTAGTAAAGAAGATAACTTTCTCTTTTGCAGAGCTAATTTTTATCTTCCGCCTAAAGCAGTACTGATATAGATATCAAGTCTATTTTATCAGGGAGATTGTCACTAGCAAATAACCAAGTATCATCCACAAAAGCTGCTATTTCACACTAATAATCTAGTAGAATGTCAGCAGTGTATATATTGAAAAGCGTGGGGCTTAAAATTGGTCGCGGT
This sequence comes from Nemotelus pantherinus, assembly GCA_963978885.1. Taxonomy (NCBI): domain Eukaryota; kingdom Metazoa; phylum Arthropoda; class Insecta; order Diptera; family Stratiomyidae; genus Nemotelus; species Nemotelus pantherinus. The sequence goes on along the minus strand of OZ022264.1, from coordinate 22,466,467 downwards.
GATGAGGAAAGTAGAGGAGAACCTATTTTTAATTTTCATCTTAAACGTACGCTTTGAAAGAAAGGAGTCAATAATTTTAATGAGATAAGACGGAATTGAAATAGATTTGGATTTATATAAGACTACAGTGCCCAACTGTGGCAAAAGCTGTTTCTGTATCCAGAGTCACAAGTCTCACTGTTTTTTTCGTTTAGTGATTCTTAAATTTTTTATGGAATCCTATGCAGTTGGTGAGCAGTGGAATCCTTTTGCGTAAAACCAAACTGCAGACTGGCAAGTTGGTGGCGATTGTGGTTTCCATATCTGTAGATGTTTGACTTTATAGGCAGTGTTACGCTTGAGCTTCAGTCTTATTTGCTTCACGACAAATTACCTTACATCTGTTTTCAATTAAAAACGTGCCAGCGGAGTGCTTTTTTTTTCAGTCGCTTTTGTATTTTCCACATATTTGAGCCAACTTGGCTCTTACTAGCGAAGGAACATACTACAGTGGACTTTACGCATTGGAATTTGGTCTTGTGCATCTTCACGCCAATGCAAACAGTTCTTTTGAATTTGAAAATAGTTTAGATTCAGTTTTAGGTGTTAGTTAATTAAAAAGTTAATTGCTAAGTGTTGGTTAATTAAAAAAAAAAATGTGGAAGCTTGTGATGTTTGCAGGTTTGACATATTCAATATACTTTTTGCATTGCTACTTATTTTCTAAATCGATCAAAGTTAATAATTTTATTCCTGAATGATTTTCATTTCGAGTTCCGAAAAGGTCGATTTTAGGTCATTTCTTGTTATTTTTGTTGATTCAAAGTCTTCTAATAATTTTCTTTTTGTTTGAAAATATTAGCTTTTGGTGCAAAAAGCGAGGTATTTTACATGTTAATTTTTCCTCAATGTTATACATTTTTCAGCATATTTTTTTTTAAAATATATTTTTTAAGTGCTATTTACTTTAGTACGTGGATCTATTTTCTAAATTAAATAACTTGTAATCAAAGTTTAGATTAGAAATTTAACGGCTAAAAAGTGTTTTGCTTGATAAAAAGCCACCTCAGCATCGCTGGCACACTTATGTTTGTTATTATCAAATTTTTTGTAGATTTAGGTAGAACGATTTCAGATATGGTATTTAGTAATTTCTTTGCATTGAAGAATGGTCTGTGATATTTTGGGAAACATTTTATTTATAAATCAAATCAGATGTTTTCGAATTATTTTGACGACTCATTACTCGCTAGGTCCGCTAGTGCCTATGTGCCTCATTACTCGCTAGTGACCATGTGCCTTCTAAATGCTTCCTGATACATCATTCAACAGCACCCAACGTTTGAGCTCCACTATCGTCGAAAGAACAGAATCAAAATATTTTCTTCATCAAGGTGGCTGTTCTCTTTAAGAAGTCAGCCATCTCCGAAAACGGTTGGCAATACAAACTAGCTAGCCAATCCCGCAAAATTCCGTTGCCACAAGCTCATCGCACCTCTTGGCTTCGCTCACTCACAATGCACCTGATTCAAACATTTGCAGAACAAATCAACCGTGTCTGTGCCAATAAATTTGCTACCATTTGTATACAAGCCAAGTTGAAAGAAGTTAATGATGGCTCTGTCTTACTAGCGACTACCACATTTGCATAATTTTTAAAACAACAGGAATTTAAATGCTTTCAAATAAATTTCAGTGAGAGATTCTTATTACTAAGTTTTTTTTACTAGATATTTCCATTCACAAATGTTCTACTGTAGTGGAAAGCTGTTTTTTTTTAGATAATATTCTAGTGGTGTTTGTGAAACTTCAGCTAAAACAGCGTAAATGCTGCTGCTCGCAGACAGTAAGCGATCATAAGCCATAGTAAGTTTATACTATAATTTAAATGCGAAAAATTGCCTGACGCACAAGTGCAAAAAGCCAGACTTTTATATACAATACGAACTTTCTGGTCTTCTTCTGGAGTCAGACATAAGCCAGACTTTTCGAAGTCGTACAAATAGGCTTAGAGCCTATCAAAGCAAAGCAAATGGATTCGGATCAATTGTCTTGGTTTATTTCGAGCATTTTCAATAGTTTACCTACTCCGCTGACGTGACATTTGGGTAAACTAAGATGAAAACGAGGACATCAATCCAGAAAGGTCCTAATTTTGGGTACTTACTCATAAAACCCAGTTATTTTACGCTTTCTGTTAAAAAAGCAAGAAAGGTTTCTCAATAGCATTATTTTTATTATGGTATCAGAAATACTATGTAAAAAATCCATTACCAAATCTTGTATGCAAAAATTTATTCAAATGCATTAGTAATAAGTCATTTTCTTGGAAAAATTTACTTTGTTGGGACCGTGTATAGTAATTATAACTAGCTATCACTTTGATATTCATTCTAAAATTGCGGGTAGTAAGGTGTAAAGTAGCATGAATACGTTTCGTGTATTGATTTTGATGAAATATTAAGGTTCTGAGAACGCAGCTCTGAGCCGTGGCTGCAATCCATCCTACGATAAACAAACTTCATGCAAAGGGATAGCAGGGGCAAGAAGAAGAAAATTCCCTAGAAATCGGTGAAAAATGCTATAGGTTTCCCTAGATTTTTGTACGGTAGTTGTATTTAGCTACTATGTGCTATTGTAATGTGCTAATACAGAGAAACATTTAAAAGTGTTTGAGTATTAAACTCAGTTTCTTTAACAAGTTCCTTAGAAAATATTTTTATAAACAGCATAATACTTGAAATATATTTGTACATTTTAAACTAAAATAAACTATGCATTTTTATTATTTATATATTATGCATTTTTATTATTTTATTATTATAAACTATGCATTTTTATTTGCATAAATTTTCATTATTTTAAGGTGATTATAGCCTAATTTAAATGAAAAAAAGCAATTCTCCGATGTTCTTTTACTTAGTAATACTGTACAGAGTGCATATATTGTATTTCTTTTCTTTTTCCATCACCATTGAAAATATATTTTCAGTGACAGTATTGTTATGTAGCAATGTCAAACACATTTTCGCAAGCTTTGCAATTTGTCGAAAAAGATGCAGGTTTTGAAAAAACTGCACTCATATAATTATTGCCAAAATTGTTCGATAAGCTTATTAGTTCGTCTGATTTGCCTTGCATTTCGTCGAAATCAAGTTGCATTTCTTCCATTCGATATCCTGTTTTTAATGATTCCGAAAAAAAAGCAGGGCATCTCAAGGCAAGCGCAGCTGTAAAAAAAAGTCGTTAGATCAACAAAAAAAAAAAAAAAATCGGGCAAGTGAGAGGCAATTCTGAAAGTTGATAACTTTTCAAAAGTTCAAACTGTCAATTCACTAAAAAAAAACTCTACTTCAGTCACAATTTTCGTTGAATGTCAGATCCGTGAGAGTTGACAAACAGCTGGTTGTTTCCCCGAACTTGTTCTACCAAAAAAAGTAGAGCAGAAATCTTGCTCTAAATTGCTCTAGTTCAACTTAGAGCAGACTCATCAAACACAAATCAAAGCAACTTCGGACAAGTTAGAGTGGCCAAATTGCTCATTAAACACGTTTTGCTGAGATATCTCAACCTAGCTCAACCTGGAGCAGCTCATTAAATACACCTGTAGTCTTTAATGTAAAAATCAGGAAATTCTAGTGTAATGACTTCTATCGAAAGCAAACATTTAGGTCTGATTTTTAACATTAATAAAGATGAACTCAAAAATTGCAGTGCGTAAAGTGGATCTTTTACAGTGAAACGCTTTTGCATATCTTTAGCAACAGTAAGCAAATATTCAGGCATGACTCGCGAATATTATTCTGCACATTGCAAGGCACATTTTGTAATAAATTTAACACTCAAATCCTACGTCAAATATTGATTTACAAAAATATTCGACATCCGATACGTGTAATTTATCTGATGAGCGACGTAGACACTTCGAAAAAAATCCTTAGAATTTCTCGGCGTATGAAATAAATCTAAATCTAGGGAAAAATATAATTTTGCAAATTCAAAATGAGCAGGGGTGAATTGAAACCTTCGCGCGAATGTTGTTTCGGAAGTTTTTGAAATATTCGTGTGAAATATAGCACCGCCTCGAGAAGTTCAAATGATTTCACAAATGTTTTCACAAATATTTCGGTTGTGTTTAAAAAAAAACTTAATTATTTTTTGTCTAAAAAATTAAAACAACTGACTATCTCCTCATCTAAGAGCTAAATTATGTTCGTGGTGTTCGCATGTAGCAAGCTTAAACTGTTATGCCGCATAACTATATCCAGTTTGTATTATCAACGATAGGTAGAATATGTTTCATGTTCTCCATCGTTACACGTTCGTGTACTAATACAATAATGGATCTTCCTTACCTCTGAAAAAATGTGGGACGTTTGGTTTCAACCTTTGTCTTGTAAACATATTCATAAATAATAACTTGCGTTACAAATGCCCCTCAAAAAATACAAACCGCATAGCAATGGCTTAATATTGTTTGGTAAACCATATTTGCCTGAATAGCAACGTTTTCCAGCGATAAAAACATTTCGTGCTCGCATCACAGCCATCAACATTCAACATTTGTACTAACTTGACCGCTTACTCAAACACCATTAGTGCCGTAATAATTGCATAACCCGCTCTTATTTCCTTAAATCATTTGCTAACGGTTTTTTCTATTGGTAATTCAATTTTCTTATTATATTTCTTCTAAGATTGTTTCAGACTTCAACTGCTAGTACCTATTTACTTATTTTTTGAAATTTTTGATTTCGCTGATACGAAATTCAAATGTTGAAATTCATGTAAAACGGCAATACTTTTTTTTTTATGATGATAGATATTGTTTGATATTTCGAAATTGTTTTTTTTTAAGGAAATTAATTTAAAACTGATATTATCTGCAACTCATTTTCTTCTGAAACTTAAGTAAATGCAGTGCTATACGAGAGTGGTCTGAAAAGTTTCCGACCTAAAAAAGATTCAAGACATTTTTTCTTGAAATTAATTTTTTATTTTTCTACATAGTCTCCCTGTAAGTCTATACACTTCTCCCAGCAATGCTCCCATCTTTTTAACCCGTCCAAATAGTACTCGGCATTTTTCTTTGCAAAATAATTGTTCACGAAGGTGATTGCCTCCTCATTTGACGAAAATCTCTTTCCTCCGAGCGCCATTTTTAGATGAAGGAACAAAAAAAAGTCACTTGGCGTTAAATCTGGTGAATAAGAAGGATCGTCAAGCAAATCAAACCGTAATTCATGGATTTGTGAGACGGTGCATTGTTTTGGTGAAAAATGATTTTCTTTTTATGCAAATGTGGCCGTTTTCTCTGAATGTTCAACTTCAGCTTGTCAAATAATGATGTTTAGTATGCTCCTGTAATAGTTTTTCCTGTTTGAAGATAATCAATTAAGATAACTCCATGACTATCCTTAAAAAACCGTCCCCATCACCTTCCCGGCCAAAAAAACGGTTTTTGCCTTTTTTGGAGCCGATTCTCCCTTTGCAGTCCACTGTTTCGACTGTATTTTTGTTTCCGCCGTATAATGGTGTATGCAAGTTGCATCTACAGTAACTAATCGGTGCTAAAACTCCGATTTATTGCGCCTAAATTTCGCCAATAGAGCGTTGGAAATGTTCATTCGAACACGTTTTTGGTCTAACGTGAGCAAACGCGGCACCCAACGCGCGGATAGCTTTCTCATGCCTAAATCTTCATTCAATATGTAACAAAAACGTTTTTTTCGAAATATTCATAGTGTCTGCTATCTCTTTCACTTTAATTCGATGGTCGTTTAGCATCATTGCATGGCAACTTTAGCGATGCTATTGTCAGTGGTTGCAGTTTTTGGACGTCTTGAACGTTCATCGTCTCCCAAGCTGGTACGTCCACGTTTAAATTCAGCTGTCCAAAATTTTACTATGGTAAATGATGGAGCATAGTCCTTGTACACAGAGTCCAATTCATCTTTGATTTGCGTAGGCGTATTGCTTTTCAAAAACAAATATTTAATGACAGCTCGATACTCGATTTTTTCCATTTTCACAAAAACACTCAAATCGACTCACTCAAACGATTGTCAAATAACAACTGCGCGTTCAAAATGGCTGAAATTTCGGTGAGTACCTGTCAAAAGATACACAACCACATTCCCTAGCTTTTATTGACGAGTGCTGCCATCTTCACGTTAAGGTCGGAAACTTTTCAGACCACCCTCGTATTTAATGGTTGTAGTTTTTAGTTTAGTTTTCCATGTTTTTAGTTGAGTTTTTCGTGTTTGTAATAAGAGAGAAATAAATTTTTTTAGTGAAAAAAACTTGAAATTGTCTTCTGAACAAAATTTTGATCCACTTAAGTATTAATCCATTTAAAAGTTTTGCAGATTCTTGTATATTCTTTGTAATGAAATGTGATGAGAAGCACTCACGTGCTTTGTGTAGCAACAAACTCAAGGTATTTCGTTGGAATTAATTCAAAACAATAACATATTTATGTGATAATTAAGGGCTTTGTGCTGTCTCTTCTCTCTTCTCAAATCACGTGCATTATATACACGAGTGCTTCTTTACTCATACAATTACTTTGCCATTCAACATTTCGCAGAATATTCTGAACACAAGATCGTTCACATCCAAATTTACGTTTTCCCTCCACTATGATGTGAACAACATTATGAAAATTAAGAACTTCTCAACAAAAGGTCAACTCCCAATAACACATCCTACACATCATAATACTGTTCTTCCTACTTGATATTGAATGAAACTAATCTACTTAACATCCTGACGTCGATTTTGTGTTTCGCCCATTTTCAAACAGATAATTTTCTGATAGAAATCTTAAATCCACTCTCAATGTCAATGTTCCTGTAAATATTTTTCGATTGGAATATGTTGAAGTTCATGGCAAAGGAGGTTATTAGCGCCATCACCTCCATCACCTCCATCACACATATGAATGAAATTCGTGGAAAACAATTTCTCTACAATTTTCACATTTCGTTTGATTTCGCTGAATGTTACAAGCCGAAAAACATGTTTTTCTCTCTGCTATGAAATGTCAAAGTTCAAAAAGGGTACCCAATTGCTACAGCGTGTATATATTCTGTTGAAAGTTCAGGCTCATTCAGCATAAGTACGTATTGTTATTATGTGCATATGAACGTTTTCCAACATTTTTCATTGTTTTCGTGTTTGTAATACGTCGTCAATGAGATTGACATTTCGATGTTTGTGGTCAATTATCAGGAATCCATAGGACATTTTGCCTTTGTAGTACTGCGTTATTTTTTTGTAAAGTGATTTATCTTTTTTATATGAATCAACTGGGAAATAGTATTTTGAACCGATTATAAATTACATTAGATTCACTTTCTATAATTAATGGCATTAAGTATCAATTGAGTATCAACATTTGCAATTTCATATGTATTTTTTATTTAATTTTTTACTTTTGTAAATCATTATTAACACTTCATTCAAAAATTTTTGAAGAGAGGAATTTCGATTAAAATTGTATGCTTCCATGAAAACATCATCAAACCAAATAGATGTTACTCGTTGGCAGAGTTCATAAAACGTTCCGCAAACTTTCGTGACACATTAAAAAACTTGAAGACTGAATAATCACCACGAAAAAACGATGTCGAAAAAAGATAGCGTATTTTTTTTAGTTGCACTGATCAGTTGCTTTCTTGTTGTGGTAATTACATCATGTAATAAATAATGCATATTTAAGCTAGAGTGAAACGAAAGAACAATATCTCATTATCAGAAGAAACGCTGTTTTAAAACAGTTATGTGATGAGATAGAAGAAAAATCTGGGATGTTTCAACGGACAGAACACAAACAAGAAAAAAGCGACACTTGCACCAACAGTAAAAATGGAGTTTTCAGCATAAATTCTAAATCATGATAAGCTGAATATGTTTATTTCAAATGAAATTTCACATTAAACCTAAATGAACGAACCGATATCGATAAATTTACATTACATATTTTGCCCTTATTCCAGAAATAGGTAACATTTGCTTAATAACTATTTTAATATCTTTCAAAACTATGCTTATTCATGAACAAATTTCAAGTCAAATAATGAACATACTTAATCATGCAAGCTATGTCATTGTCAACATAATTTACCATGCAAATATTAAACACTAACTCTTACCTAAACAGCTAATATAAGTCGAGTTAATCTAAATTTTATAATCCTTGTATTTGACAGCATTGGCATTGAGTTCACCGACCAGCAGCTTTGATTAAAATTGGTATGCTTTTATGAAAGTTTGCGCGGAAAATTAAAGATGTCACTTAAGTTTGAGGAATATATGCGAATCGCCTGCTTCTTGTTATACCTTGCGAAATTACGGGAGCAAATATAACATCTGCATTTGTATTTTCTACGAATCCTGTTTTTAGCTCCTGAATATCCGCCACTCATGATGCTACTAAGAAGGTAGCATTAAGATATTATGTTTTCCGGATTGTACCGTAAATTTAAAAAAACTCTAGCGCACCTGAACCGCTAGAAATACTTATGTTCGATGAACAATCGAAGAACCGTGCAGACTTTGAGTGAATACTCTACCACACGTGGTCCAACCTGTTTCGAGGGCAAAATCACTTTGATCTTAACAATGCATTAAAGCCCATAAGGTGAAAAGGATTTCAGGAATTTCAAGACTTAGGAAAGCCAAACACTGCAGAACTATGAAAGCAACATAGTATAACATAAACAAAGAAAATGCTTAGTGCTTGCAACACTTTACCAGCACACTGCAAATAAAACTCTCCTACAATTGCCTCCCGTCAAAATCAAATATCTCTATCGATTTTGATTTTATCCGATAATTTGGTCGAAAGTTGTAGGGATAAAAATATGTTTTGGGGTCAAATAACGGAAGATGTTTGGAACAAAAAATTTTTAGAATTTAGACAATTGGTAACTAATTTTCATTGTATATGTTCGCGATATGAATACTACGAAAATAGCAAAAAACGACCCGCGCTAGCAACCCTTTGTTAGCAACAAAGCCAAAACTATATCACACTTGCCTCACATTGAAATCAACCTACTCTGTGAATTTTGTTTTGATCCGATGACTGCATTGGAAGTGATAGGGGTACAAAGAAATTTAGGGTTACTAGTCGCAAAAGTTTTAAAATTCGCAAAAACTTAATATTTGTTGTCTACTGTCAGAACAAAATCATTACCGTTTGAAAATTTTACGACAAAATCGCTTAATAAATATATTGCAAATAAATACAAAAACAACAATAGCTGGCAACTCTATAATGATTTTTTTACAAGATTCTTTCTGAATAATGCCTATAATAAGTTCCATTTATCATATCAAATTCGTTTTAATTTCATGACTGCACTGGAAGCTATATGGTAAAAAGCTTTATTTTCCTGAGCGAATTTTCAAAACCCAAGACACGTAAACTACCATAGCTGGCAGCACCAACCGAATTTGTAAACTAAATTTCTCTCAAACACGGCTTAGAGTAAGGTCTAGCTACTGGGTCAATTTCATGAAAATTTGGTCACTGAATCAGAATTCATAGGGCAAAAAGTAGTTTTTTTCTTTATAATTTTTCAAGATGGCACCACTGGCACAGATTTGCCCGCATTTCCAAATCACTTCTATCAGACTTGGTCCTACTCAATGCCAATACATTCTGTGAATTTCAATTGTATTTGATAATTGGGTCGTTTTTGTAAGTAAATTGTAATAAATAAATTGGAATAAAGTAAATTGGAAGAGGGTTACCGTTCTTGTCCATATGCAAAATTTCAAAAGTTTTTCTTTGGTTGTATAGACAAAGCATGAGATTTTCATACAAGCTGGTTTTCACTGCAAAAGATGAAAATTTTTCAGGAGAGTCGATGGTTTGAAGGTTTTCACTTTCACTGCCTGTCGTAGCTGCAGGGTTGCCAGCCAGTTCATAAAAAACTATACCAGTCTACAACTTAGTAGCACTAATATGCCCTTTAAGTTTCATAATAATTTGATAATCTGGTCAAAAGTTATCGAGATTCAAAAATGTTCAAATTTTCCCAATCTCTTTTTAGGCGCCTAGCGCACACATAGGGCTAAATATTTAAAAACTCTAGCGCACCTGAACCGCTAGAAACACTAATGTTCGAAGAACAGTAGAAGAATTGTGCAGGTTTTGAGTGCATATTCCACCACATGTGCTGCTTATTACGGCCAAACTGTTTCAAATGCCACGTTTTACTTTGGTCTCCAGAATGCATTATAACTCATATGGTGGAAGGTTTCAGATATTACCACTGGCATGAATTTCAACGTTTATGAGAGCAAAACACGGGTTAATTATATTCGTTATCAGTTGCTTATTTCACATAATTTTGAAAGCAGCATCTCATATAACATCAATGAAGAAAATGCTCAGTCCCTGCAGCACTGTAACTGAAGTTGGTGTTTGGGGCTGCGATCCGAAAAATTTGCAGAACTTTGCGAATTGTAACATCGGTTATTTATTTTCATTGTAAATGTTTCCGGTATGTATACTAACTGTAAGCATTTATTGATACAAAAGTAGCACAACCGACTCGTGCTGGCAACCTTTCGCCAGTATCAAAGCCAAGAATATATCAAATCTGCTTCAAGTTGTTTAATTACATTCGAAGTTATAGGAGTATAAAGAAATTTAGCGTTACCTGCAGCAAGTTTTTTCAAATGATCGAAAGCTTAATATTTGCTGTTTATTGTCACTACAATATCATTACCATTTGAAAATTCTACGATAAAACCGCTTAATAAAGATATTGCAATTATACACAAAACCAACAATAGCTGGCAACCCTATCGTGGCTTTTCAACCAAATTTGGCCTGAATAATGTTTATGACAGGTTTCATTAATTGTATGAAATTCGTATTGATTTCATGACTGCACTGGAAGTTATAGGGCAAAAAGTTTTATTTTCCTGAGCGATTTTTCAAAACCAAAGACACAAAAATTACCATAGCTGGCAGCACCAATCAAAGTTTTCAACCAAATTTCCACCAAACAGAGATTAGAGTTAGGTTTAGCTACTTTGTCAATTTCATGAAAATCTGGTAACTTATTCACATTTCATAGGGCAAAAAGGAGTTTTTTTTCTTTGTAATTTTTCAAGATGGAACCACTGGCACAGAGTTGCCCACAATTCAAAATCGCTTCTATCAAATCTAGTCTTACTTAAGTCCAATGCATTCTGTAAATTTTAGCTGTATCTGATTATTGGTTCGTGAGTTTCCGTGAACAGAAGTTTTTGATGCTAAAAATATAGGTTAACTGGGAGAGGGTTACCGTTCTTGTCCGACATGAAATTTCCAAAGTTTTATTTTGAACGTGTAGATAAAACATAAGATTTATATACAGATTGGTTTTATTGTAAGAAACGGACATTTGTTTGAATATTCGATGGTTTGAATGTTTTCACTTCCAATTTTTTTTTTTCAAAATGAAGACACCAAAATTATCATAGCTGGCAGCTCCAACCGAATTTTTCAACCAAACTTCTACCAAACGTGGCTTAAAGTAAGGTCCAGCAATTGTGTGAGTTTCGTCAAAATCGAACGATTCAATCAGAATTTATAGGGCTAAAAACAGTTATCTTTTTTAGTGGTTTTTCAAGATGGCACCACTGGCACAGAATCACCCGCGTTTCAAAATCACTTCTATCAGACCTGGTCCTATTTAAGACCAATACATTCTGTGAATTTCAAATAACTCTGCTCATCGGATCGTGAGTTTCCGTGAACAGAAGTTTTTGATGCTAAAAATATAGGTAAATTGGGCAAGGGTTACCAGGCGTGCCCGTTATACCATATCTTTTTTTTTTTTTTGGTTATGTAAACAAAGCACAAGATTTACATATGAGTGGCTTGTTTTTGAAGAAACGGCATTATTTCAAGAGAGACGATGATTTGGAGGTTTTCACTTTCAGTGCCTGCCCTAGCTACAAAGTTGCCAGCACGCTCATCAAAAGCTACACAAATCTACAACTAAATAATACCAATATGTTCTGAAAATTTCGTAATGATTGAATGGCTCTGTCAAAAGTTATCGAAATTTAAAAATTTTCAAATTTTCTCATCCTCTTTTTAGGCACCCAGCGCACACATAGGGTTAAAAAATTCCAAAGCATTATCTGATTCATATGTAAAACATGTTAAAAATTTATTTCGTTAACTTTATTTTTGCGAAAATTATTTGTGCACGAAATAATAGGTATATTAAAAATTTCACTTAAATGGCCGCCGGCGCCAAAACGTTGACAATAACTGACATTTAAAGAGACCTGGACCTATTCTGCATATACACCAATGTATCCTGAAAGTTTCAGCTCAATCGGATGGCGCGTTCCCGAGATTATCTCACTGAAATTTTTTGATGATATATATATACATATATATATATATATATATATATATATATATATATATATATATATATATATATATATGGAAATATGAATTTTTGGCCGAATCGATTTTAATACTAATGTTCTTCGAACATTAGTAAAAAAAAATATAGTTTCGGATGAAACGACATCCAAAGTTCTAGGCTGCGCTATTTAGCATTTTATTTATTCTAATAGTACTAGATAATTTTTAGGGATGCTTTAAAAACAGTGAAATATTTCAAGACGACCGCGTTAAGCTACATCTAACTCCATACTAAAATTTCGTTCTTGTCCATATGCAAAATTTCAAAAGTTTTTCTTTGGTTGCATATAGACAAAGTATGAGATTTTCATTCAAGCTGGTTTTCACTGCAAAAGATGAAAATTTTTCAGGAGAGTCGATGGTTTGAAGGTTTTCACTTTCACTGCCTGTGGTAGCTGCAGGGTTGCCAGCCATTTCATAAAAAACCATACCAGTCTACAACTTAGTAACACTAATATGTCCTTTAAGTTTCATAATAATTTGATAATCTGGTCAAAAGTTATCGAGATTTAAAAATTTTCACTTTTTCCCAATCTCTTTTTAGGCGCCTAACGCACACATAGGGCTAAATATTTAAAAAAAAATTATAATTTTCACATTTGGAGCACATTCGAAACTCATTCCATAAACTTTATTTTTGCAAAAGTTATTTGTTGACAGAAAAATAGGTACATTTAAAATATCACTAAAATGACCACCAGCGCCAAAAGGTTAAAGATTTTTAACTTTCCGTGCGACCTGGCACTATTCTGTATGTAGTATCCTGAAAATTTCAGTTCAATCGGATGGCGCGTTCCTGAAATTTTTAGATTATATATATATATATATATATATATATATATATATATATATATATATATATATATACGATCATATAGGTATATATATATGTATATATATACATATATATATATATATATAGCTATATATATATATATATATATATATATATATATATATATATATATATAAGAATTTTTGGCCAAAGTGATTTTAATACTAATGTTCTTTTTCGAACATTAGGAAAAACCAGCAGTATTAAAGTCTCTTGAGTTAACGAAGGCCCAAAATCCTCCTATTGGCTTTCGTTGGATGATATGTAACTAAAAGCGCTGCAATTTGAAAACGACATCCAAAGTTCTAGGCTGCGTTATTTAGCATTTTATTTATTATTGTAGTACTAGATAATTTTTAGGGATCCTTTATAAACAGCGAAATATTTCAATACGATCACGTAAAGCTACATCTAACTCCAAGCTAAAATTTAATAGTTACCTAAATATTTCAATCCTAAGTATTTCAAATTAAAGAGCTCTAAGCAATGAGCAACTATTAAAAAGCACTTGTACCAATTACCAAGCAAAAATAACAATTTTAGTATAATACTAACATTGCTTAATAATGCATAAACCATTAAAAGCTCTCAAAAATGTATCTTTCATTTTTTATGGAGCTTGTTTTCTTTCTTTCGAGAATATAATTCACAGCCCCAAAAATTTTTTTGATTTTGTGCGTACTAAGCGGAAAACAACTGATGAATCTTTTTTATGTTCACTCAAAGCTCAATGTCTTCTTTTCCTCGAAAAATTTGCAGATAGCTTTCAAGAGGTTTTTAGCCCACCCAGTCTTCCATTACCTTGTCAAACTCCTAGAGTAACTTGAACAATTTCGGTTTAGGCTATAACCATTTCTAGGGATGATATTTGTTAAGCTATCTCGGAGCTTGATAGTACCAAAGGCCCTAGAACTAATCTACTTCCTCCGACTTTTCTAATTAAATGTCTTGCACAGCTAATCTCTCCGCTTCACATCATATTTAATACCTCTCTTTCTTTTGGGCTCTTTCCATCGTATTGGAGACACTCAAACGTTACACCTATATTCAAAACTAGCGATAAAAGATCAATTCAAAATTATAGAATCGCCATTTTATCCACTATTCCTAAGCTGTCCCCTCTGGTCGATGCTCGACTAAACGAGCAGCAGGATGGATTTAGGAAAGGTCGTTTTATCACTAACAACCTTATGGTGTTAGTTTCTCATGTTCTATGAAAAATGGAAAAAGGTGATCAAATTAAGTCTACACTAACTTCAGCAAAACATTTAAACGAGTTGGTCATCCTATTTTGATTTCCAAGCTGCAGCAGTTTGGGACTGCAGGATCTCTATTAAGATGGCTTGGCTCTTGTTTCCAAACCACTCACAATGTGTGAAATTCGAAGTGTTTAACTCTAAAAAAATGCATGTCGACTCATGTTAACTTCAAGGCAGTCATCTTGACACTCTGCTTTTTAACATTTTTATATCAGACTTGTTGGAGGTTTTACTTGATGTATCTCATGTACTTTTGTGGGCGACCTGAAAATTTATCATACTATTAAGTCGCCATCAGTCGCCATTTCAATTAAAGCTAAGTTCCTTGGAACATTGATGCTGCGTGAACAATCAATCTCTCAATATCGCAAAAAAGTCCCGAAAAAGTACACTGGCACATTATACATACCTTCTAAGCAATAATGCACTTAGTAGGATTGATAATATATAAGACGTCAGTGTGGTGCTGGATGAAAAGGTCCATTTTTATTTTCATTATGACAAAGTGATTTCTCAAACTACTAAACGACTTGGCTTCAATTAATGATGAGCCAGGGAGTTCAAGAGCCTTTGGGTTATAAAACCTCTATACATCGCGCTTGTTTGCCCTACTCTTTAGTATGCTTGCATTATCTAGAAAGTTTCTTAAATTCACAGACAGGAATTTGAATCTGCTTACAAGTAATTTTTAGTATTCACTCATA
This sequence comes from Nemotelus pantherinus, assembly GCA_963978885.1. Classification (NCBI taxonomy): domain Eukaryota; kingdom Metazoa; phylum Arthropoda; class Insecta; order Diptera; family Stratiomyidae; genus Nemotelus; species Nemotelus pantherinus. The sequence continues at coordinate 22,451,239 of OZ022264.1, read as the reverse complement.
GATATCTTTACCATTGTTGTGATTTCAGCAATTCGCCGCCAAAGACTTCTAAACTTGCCACCACTTCCAGCCAGAAGATTAATGTTGTCTGCCTGTTTCAGATTCGATGTCATTAGAAACGCTGTTAATGCCGTTTACATAAAGTATAGGTTTAATCAGCCCGTAAGAGTCACTAGCACAGATATAAGGAGAATGGATTAGAAATCGACCGAGAGAAATGTGCTAATTTTCGGCTTTTTGCTTACTGGTGTGAGAATGAGGTACTGGTGTGTGCCCTACACAGTTCATATGGTAACAAAAAGCACGAGAAATCGCCATTTTGAACTTCGTTTGACATTTCTTTCCCCGAACCGGCGAGTGGAGATTAAAATGCTTTTTGCGAATGAAATTAATTATGATTTCACACAAAAACCAACAGAAAATGATGCCAAAGGTTAATTTTACTCAATCGAAATACGATATCACCTGCGAAGCACTTCGGTAGCTGCTTTTGTAGCCTGAAACGCGGCACTTCATTATCGCACTATTTTATAATTTTTTACCGCTAATTTACTCGCGAAACCGACACAAATGATTGCGCTTAAACGTAGATGTACGTTTCCACCGAATTCGCCGAAAAATTTCCAAATTTTATATGAAAAATTTTGACTGAAAGTCAATGTTCTCAGTCCCCGACACAAAACAAACTGACATTGACGTATCTTTACGTGTTGCCCGTTGCACGCTTTTACACCGATCTGGTGTTCACAGCATTAAGGCTTTTCGGCTGTGAGTGCGCTAGAAAGGGGCGCACTGAGCGGAATTTTTGTGAGAGAGCAATGTTGTACGTGTATTAAAAAAGGCACACTCACGTATGGGTACATGGCCAATTGAATACAATCATAGCACATATATTTTTTAACTGTTTTTTTTTTTGCTTCTATATTTTTTAACTGTTTTTTGTTTTAAATTATTTACTTATTGTTTGTTTTAATTTTTTTAGTATCTATTTTTATGTATTTTTTATACCTTCTTTGGTAAATAAATAAATAAATAAATAAATAAATATTTATTTCCTCAAAAACTCTTTTACATGTAGACATTCATAGAAAGTAAAATTCCCTAAAGTCATAAAAAATTCCCTGCTGAAAATGGAAATTTAAAAATAAGGACTTTGGTTGCACAGTTAAATATTACAGTGTTTTTGAGCTGAATAAGAGACAAAATATTAAGTCAGGTTAGTCGTACAACTAGAAGAATATTAAAATGCTTTTACACATAGCTGGAAGTAAGTAATAATACCATCTTTCCATTGCTTAAATAAAATTTCCTCCAGTACTGTTTGTGTAGACAAATTAGCTTTGTAAATCAAATCAGCTACAGAGAAAATTGGACATGAAATGCTAAAGAAAGCTGGAAATCGTATTGTAAATTGTACTAAAATTAGAGATGCTGTATATGTAGTTGGCCATTTGGCTTCGTGAATGATTCAACTTGATGGTGAAAGTTATTTTTTTAATTAGAGAGATATAAAATAATTAAAAGTAGTATAAGTGAAAAAACTATGAGAAAATGATCTAATTTGTTCGAAGCTAAGCAATCTAGCAGTCGAATATCGATTTCCGTCAATTGTTGAAGTCTAGCTATCTTTTTTCGTCTCTCCAAGACCTAATTCCAAATCACCTTATCACAATCGCAGGCCCACGTTGGGTGCTAACTAAAAACATAAGAGTATTCGCGCACTATGTGCTCATTTCAAGTGATATAAACATTGAAATTTGGTTCGTGATTCTAGCAAAACTTGGCAACTTTAATGCGATTTTCTATTTTATCAAATGTCGGTAATTCCAATAATCATTTTACAGAAAATTATTTCTTTTTCGGTTCTCCCAGAAAAACATATATTCATCAATTGTCTAAAGTCTCAGCAACTTTCTGTATCAGAACTCACCTGTTATCCAAAACTAATTCGTTTTTTTAAATATTCATACAATAATTACACATTTTGGATGTCTTTAATACAAATGTGATGAAATTTTGTTCAGTCAACTATCACCAATAGCCCATTTTTGTTGCATTAATAATGAAAGGAGACAGTTTCCGTAAATTTTAATTAATCTGAAATGAATTTCATTCAACTATTTCCTCAAAGTCTACTTTGATCATTATATAGTCAATTTAATTGAAACTTAAGTCAAACTTTTTATTTGAAAGTTCTACTCTAACTGAAACATTCAATAGAATGACTCGCTATTTAATATGTACACCTTAAATTGGCACCTAGACCCGAACACAAATACTACCTATTACAAACGCTACTACGTTAAATTTCAAACCAAACAGTATCCACAAACTCACCGGACACATTGTAAAACCATTTGTAAGCCTTGTCCTACTTTCATGACACCTATCGATTCGGGAACCCAAAAATATACTTCGTACTCTTTTTGGGGTTGCTGTAGGACCAGATTTCGAGGCAAAGTATACAAGATTTAATATTCCACACATTTCATTATCGAACGGTAAATCGACCTCTGATTGTTCTAGATAGTGTTGAAATTAGTCCTTTAAACCCTTAGTCAGCTATTCGGGGCTCTGATAGGGCTCTCAGCATAAAATGTGTGTGTGTGTTATGGTAAGTAGACATAATGCAAACAGCCCAGCACACATCTTTTATGCTTCTAATCCAACCAAACCCTGATTGTTGCTATTTTGTGCGTAGTTTGCGAATAAACTTATTGCGAGCGGATTATTTTGCCATTTTTGATCAATATCTCGTTATATCATTAGTGGCCGTCTTCTTCAGCGTAAGCGTCCCACACGCATTTAGGCATTTACGGTATTTATGGGTAATTTCCTTTGATTATAATGAATATGATTTCGATTTTTCTTGTTCGTCTGCATGCGAGTTTATTATGTTTGCATGATAGGTATATCGCAAGACGAAAATGAGCTTATTGTCGATATGATTAATGGTATATGTAGATATCATGTGAATGAAATTCGGCTCTTTGGGAATGGTGTTGTCTGCCTGTTTTCATAGAAAAGCAATGAATAGGTGCTTTGAATCATTTACAGGGATGGGATGAAATCCGGAGCGGTTTGAGTTGGGGAAACAAGAGAAATCATTAATCTGGTTATTTGACGTGTTATTTGGATACCTCCCAGAGAAAGAATAATTTATTCGCTGTGGTCAGGAATAATTGATGAGAAGAAAACGGTTGTCACACGTTTTTGATATCTATAAGTGATTGGTTGAATGGAAAGTTGAAGTTTGTTACTGAGAAATCTTTTAAAATATGTACCACTTCTCAGACATTCAGAATAACGAAATCCAAAATATTAACTGGCTGCGACTTGCATTCCAATATTATTTGAAAAAAAAAATCATATAAAAGATAACCATAAAAAGCATTGATTCAATACTTTCTATGTAAAATTTGTAATCTAAACAATTCTTAATTCAGTTACAAACAAAGAAGTTTTCTCCAGACCTGCCATTTTAGCATTTTGAATGCTAGATCTAGCATTATTTTTTCCAAAACGGCATTCGAAATTCGGAGTTTGAGCCTAGACAGACGACACAAGTTAATTATCATTTCGAGCCCAATGATCATTATCCATTACGTGTGTCATGGTTAATCATCATTTATAACATCATCAATGAGGTTCTACGAACTATCATTTGGAAGCTAATGCTCATTTGCTCTTATCGATTGTCGCACCATCTACGGAGAAGATTATGAAATTTACTGGGGAAATTCGGGAAATTCCATTTGAAATAATGTAGTTTCTAACTGTCAAAAACATAAACATATTATTTCGAATATATTACAATATGAGTGCGTTTATGCCGTAGCCAAATTATTGAGCTCTGCTTATTTAGCAGCGGTATAAACCACTTTTAAATTAGCAAAGCTTGCTATTTTGGCTACGCTACTTTAGCGGTGCTAAAATTTCGCGCGGTTATAAGTGTGAAGATAGCAGTGGTATAGACACTATAACAGTCATAAATAGAGTTTCTAGTTTCGAGTGACATTCGCAATCTGGAACCCTTGGTGCAAGAGTGTTTTTGTTCTTAGTATTGAGCTCCTTTCAGATATTACGCCATTTTTGCTTTTTTTTCTCTTCTTCAATAACTGAACATTTTATATTTTCTTCCTTATCGTGATTAAACTTTTTTTTTGTGTAAAATTTCCATAATTTTACACAAAGGCTCATTCGCAGTAAAACTTGTACTAATTTCTGATTTTTTGATGTGTTTCAATAAACAATAACTGTAAAAATAATACCATATAAATTCAAACAACCTACAGCTGTTAAACAACCTCATTCAAATAACCGTGTGTCACTCTCCAAACAAATTATCATTAGCGTTCAATGATCATTGTGTTAATGATAATTAACTTGTGTCGTCTGTCTTAAGTCTTAGCATCTAGCATTGTTTTTAGCATTTAAATTTAGATTTCGGAATAATCTGGCACTCATCTATTTACAATCTCGCCCATCAAATTTTAAATTCAAAATCCAAAATATAAAGATTATAAAGTCATCTGGATTTCATTAAAATGGTAACGTTCAATTTAATCGTGATGATGAACGCTGGAGAAAAATCTTGGTTATCCGACACTAATACTTTTTCTTCACTTAAAAATAAATAATTGTTGCTGTTTTGATTGAGAGATTCCAAACGATCTTTTGAAAAATATTGGTAGAAATGAGCTTTACACAAGAGAAGAAGATTTATTTATAACTGATATGTCTGTAATAGATATAGAATTATTTTGAGATGTAAACTTTAAACTTCTAATCTGTTTTTGTTATACATACGAGGGTTGATGAATAAGTAATGATAATTAATATAAACCAAGATGATTAAACTTAAAAGATATATTTATTATTCAACAAAGTCTTCTAATAAGTTAATACATTTAGTCTTTTTTCCAAACCCAGGATACCCTTAGAAAAAAGTTCTTTATCTTGACTCTCCCAAAATGTCTCAACAGCGGCCATCACTTCCATATCATTTTCAAATTTCTTACTCCGAAGGTGTTTTTTAAGCCGAGGAAAGAGGTAGAAGCCACTGAGAGCTAGATCTGGCGAATAGGGTGGGTGTTCAAGCAGTTCGAATCCTGTTTCTTTAATTGTATTAATCGCAACTGCAGCCTTGTGAGACGGTGCGTTATTTTGAAGAAACAGAACTCCGGCTCGCAGTTTGCCGTGTGTTTTCTCCTTCATTGCCTCTCGGAGTCTTCTTATTTGGTCAGCTTAGTAAGAGCCTGGTATAGTGGCTCCCTTTTCCAAATATTCCATCACAATAATTTCTTCAGCGTCCCAAAAAACTGATGCCATAACCTTTCCTGCCGAATTTCTTCGGCATCGATGAAGAGGGTCGCTTTCAGGTCATCGATTGCATTTTGGTTTCTGGACCAAAATGGTGGATCCAGGTCTCGTCCATGGTCACGAAATGTGGCAAAAAATTCTCCTGATCTGCCTGGAACTTTTTGAGATTCATCCTTGAATTGTCGACTCGTTTCTTCTTATGCTCGTCCGTTAGCATTCTCGGGCAGAGACCTTCTTCATATGTATTTTGTTGGCAAACATTTTTCGAACACTACCATATGAGATCCCTGTGACCTCAGCTACATGCCTGAGGATCACTCTTTGATCCGCCAACACGACATCTTCGGGTTTTTTACGTTGTCTTCAGTGAGGGATGTGGATGGACGTCCTTCGTGGAGTTCATATTCCCAGCTTAAACTCCATGGCCTAGCGTGCAACGGTGGAATATGGAGGAGCAGAGGCCCCTAATGTTTCCACCATGTCGCTGTTTATGCCTCTGGTAGACAATTTTTTCAAACAGATTTTCAAACAAATGTCGTTTTTCCCCATTTTGATGTTCTCTCTTCGTCTGTTCGTATTCAAATGAATGTAGCTCCTCTTAGAACTGTGTTGTACTGGAGCTAGTGCTTTCGGCACTTTGAATCCCTGGAATCGTGGCCTTTTTATATGTTTTTATCATGCTGACTTTGTTAGTATATGTAGTAGTAAAAAAAAAAATTTTTTAAATTTTATGTGAACTGGAAGTAACCGATTTTCTTTACTTATTACCCTCATATAAATACACATATTGTTTTCATGTTGAATCATGTTTATTTCAATTAAATAAGAAAGCATTATTTAGCATTAAATAAAAATGAATCTAGCATTATTCCAAAAAAAATAAATGGCAGCACTGGTTTTCTCACCAAATGCATTTACCACGTATGTATGTGGCTTTATCCAATGAAAGCTGATAAGAGCTAAATGAATACTAACTGTATATTCGATAGATGAAGCCAACAATCTAATACGCAAACCTCAATTGAGAAGCAGAAAATTTTCCACTGCTTTCATAAAACTCGCTTCATTACATTTTAAGCACTGAAGCGTGTACCTAGTACAGGAGCAGCAATATTCTTTCGAGCGAACCTAAGCTAGCTTTGTTTTCTTGGTGAAATTTGATAGCATTCTTAGTTTTTCCACTTGACATGTTCTTTTAGATTGTCTTCCGGTAAAAACTCGAATGTACTAGTTTACTTAGTTTTCAGCAATGTCTATTTGCGTGCTCATTGAAATACATGAAGAGAACTTACATAGGTCAGTCACTGTGGTTAAAGTATTACATTTTCTTTGATTGGCTTAGCTCATTTCTTCAAAGTTCAATCCATTTTAGAACTCTTCTTGGGATATGAAATTTATCCGCATCAGTTGATATGCAAGTACTAGAATAGAAGAAAATAGATATTCTAGTTCATGTTTGTTTCTGAAACTTTAGTAGCAAAATCATTGCTTAATTCTTTGGTTCAAAGTTGGCCTATTCTCCGGTATATTAGAAATGAGCCCGTGTGATATTTGCTTAGTGTCTGGGCAACTCTGTAGCTTAGGGCGGCACGTAAACAGAAGTTCTTGAAACCATCGTCCATATTAGAAAATATTTGCTTTTCAAGGAAAATTACAAACCATTAATAAATTGTATGCTTTATTTATCATGTCAAATTGAAATTATCAAAATTCTTCATCGCATAAGAACGAGAATCTTTCGGCAAAAAATTTATTTTTAATGATTTGAAAAGTGTGTTTGTTAGAACTGACACCAGTGGCGGCTCGTCAGGGTGGGCCCGGCCCGCCTGGTCCACCCTGACGAGCCGCCACTAGCCCCGCTCGACACAAAAACACTATTATAAGGTATACGCGGATACCAACAAGAAATATCTATTTTACTTTAACTCAGTGGCGGCTCGTCAGGGTGGGCCAGGCGGGCCGGACCCACACTGACGAGCCGCCATTGACTGACACCCCATTGATCAAAATTAAATAAAATCTGCAAAAAGTATTGTCGTTAGAAATTAGGATGATATGCTGCCAATTCTATAACTACTATAAAATAAACTTGAAACTTGAAATAACTCGCAATAAAATATAAGCTGGCATGTCCTTTGGCTTTTGATGTAGTCATCAGAATGAAATGCAATTCACTTTGTAAATTGCTTCTACTCTAGACTAAATTTGACAGATTTTTGATTCCAAAACTAGGTTGTTATGCCAACTATGATAAATTCGACAATTTCATTAAAGAAATGCCTCCATTTAATTTTCAAATAAAAATAATCTTAAATTTTTAAATCTTCAATATTTCGCAGGAAAAAACTCTGAACATATATCTGCCCTTATAGTTTCCGAAGGATTCACCGGATCAGTGCAACAAAACAAAATTCACAGTACAGATTGGTCTGAGAAAGGAGCAGGCCTAATATACTTTTGGTGCTAGTAGCTAGGTAACTCAGCCAATTCTTTTCTCACAAATTCTAGCTCTCCTTTTTGATGATCCGGTCATGTATGCAACAAAGTGATTTCGTAGAGATTTTAGCAATAGAAAGTCTGAATGGAAATTGACACATTTTCTTTGGTTTTTTTTTTTTTGGAAAATAAATCTTTCGAGTGGTTTCTATGCATTAGAGTTTTTATTTTAATTTGTATATTGATTTTGTTTATAGAAACTTTAATAGTCCAATCAAAAAATTTCAAAAAATGACTCAACCTCCGGAAAAATCAGAAAGTTTTGAAACTTTGCACTTTGAATTATAGGATGAATATACCAAAAGTTCTCCAGATTATGAAGCGAGCTCTAGCGGCAATTAGCAAAAAAAGGACACTTTTTTTTTGGTTTTTCGATAATATCTCGAGAGCCGTTGGTCGGAGGCACAAGTTGACTCGATACGTAATTAAAGCTTATTAAATTTACAACAAAAATGATCCCAAATATTTTTCTTGTATTTGCAATGGTTCCCGAGTTATAGGGCGCTAACGATACTATTTTTTCTAGAACTGTCGAGGAGCACGTCATTCCTGCTATGTCCCTCCCACCCAACTACCTTTCCTTGATTTCACAACTTAGCCGGCGGTTAGTTTCAATCAGGTATCACTGCTATCCACGTCGTTGCGCGAGTGTGATGTGCCGTAATTCGTTTTTTTTTATTAGTTTTTGTGCGTTCTTACCATTTTTGTTCGGTTAGTGCCTGGTGTTTTGTATAGTAGACGTATGACATGTTTACATACTTGACTGTGAAATCGGAGAAAACTGTTTGCTGTGCGACAAATTTCTTGGTTTACCTTCTGGTGTAACAACTGTTGGTTTGCAAGGAATCAGATCGTTACTGCTGGCTCGTGAGTGAAGAAAAGATAATTTGAGTTTTAAGTTTTTTGGTATTGAGAAAATTACTATAGATTACACACTGAGTGCCGCAAAGAGTACACGCGAGATGAGTCTACAAGGGTATTGCTGAAACAGCTGTCTGATGCAGACCCCTCTTCATCAGCACAAGGTAGCTCGTTTCTCCAAACAAAGTTGTCTGTGAAAATTTGATGAAAAATATTTTAAAAATAATTAAAAAACCTACTAAAGCCCGCAGAGATGCATTTTATAGTAGAAGTATGGAAATGATGATACAAAATAATTACACAAGGTGGTGTGGCCGAAAGATTCGCCGACAATCCCAACCATTTGCCAGTGTTATGTAGCCTAAGCTCTTAAGCATTATGATGGCAACAGCTGCATGCTGGTGGTATTCAGCCAATCCCATTCAGTACAAAGAGAACTGAACAGAGCCGAAGGTATAAAACAAAGATGAGAGAAAGCAGTAGTAACAGTCAAACAGGATGGTTTTTTTTCTAAAGAAAAGATTAAATCGGAACTGATTTCATTCCTCATAGCAGCTCTTATCATCTATGGAGTTGAAACAAAGCATTCAGTGAGGCTGACACATTGATCATCCGAACAGCACTCATGAAATCCTTCACTTGTGACAAAGTACCAATAATCGGTGAAGATGTAGATCTTATTGTTCTCCTCAAGGCCTTAACTCCGACTGAACAAAACATATTATTTGTGAAAATAAGCTATGGCAAAGTAGCAAGGAAAGAATATTCAAGCCAGCAATTACAAACTTTGGAAATGAAAGACAGCATACTTCTTGTGCATGCGTTTAGCGGATGCAATACGACTTCAGCTGCATATCGCATAGGGAACTTTGCTGTTTTAAATTTATGGTGGTTGCTAAAATCCTTTGGTTGCTAGAATATTTAACAGCCCAAATTAATTCATTGAGGCTGTAGGTGCTGCTGGAAGCAAAGTATTCCTGGCTTTGTACAAGGCGCCCAGGAAACAAGCCTCTCTTGATGATGACATAATTTTTGATTGTACCGCCAAATTCAATTTTGGCTTGGGAATGAGCTTATTCCTGTGGAGTGGGGCTGGAAGATGGATAGCGAGCAGCTGATCACTGTGAAACCAGAAGATCCAGAAGCACCTGATGCTTTCCTCAACATCATTTGTTGCAAATGTATAGCGATATGGGAACAGATGTGGCTGTCGTATTTTTTTGCTATTAATTTGCCTTTTTAGTATACATAAATTAGTTGTCATGTTCTTGTCTATATGATGGTTCTCTCACACCATCATCTCATGCATAGTTACCTCTTCTTACTGTGTTTCAGTCAGCAAGTGCAGAAGGTCCCAAGTTGAGCTGATTGCAGGGCCATCAGTCAAAAATTAATCAAGTATTGATTGATTTTCTGACATAAAACAAAATCAAAGTATGATGATTGCAATGAATATATAAATGTTCTGACTAAAATTGAAATGTGTGCATTGAGACGTTCTCATATATGTTCGCATATTGCAGGTGTTTGTTGACAGTCTGCAACAGTGCATCAGATTTATTTTCGTCTAGAAATTTGTTTGCATAAGTGACAAGCTCGTGTAGTCTAGTGCGTAAAGCACTGGCTGATAGTGCGTGGGGTTCCTGGTTCAAATCCACGTTCGGTCGAGGTACCGCGCATCAAACTTTGAGTTTGTTTAGCTTTGGATAGGTTCATCAGGGGTTAACTTATTCAGAGGAGCTAAACAGGAGTTAATTAGGAGCTATTTAGGGGTAAAGTGAGACGTAGTTCCACGTCTCACTTTACCCTTGATTAGCTCTTGATTAAGTCCTGATTAGCTCCTCTAAATATCACTCTGTATTTATATTCACATTGATTGTAAATTTATGAACGAAACTCTTTACCAGTTTCAACAAAGGTTGTCGTTTGATTACCTTAATTTTTATTTCTTATTCTAGCCATTATCTAATGAAGTGAAGAGTGATAGTTCAATAAGATTACGTTTTCCGATACTTGTAAAAATTTTAGCGTTTATTTATTGTAAATTATTCAGTGTTCTATATTTTCCTGCTTACCGTCGAGCAAAATAGAAAATTTGAAATGTTATTCATACTTGGGAAAACAAACAAAACATGAAAACGTGCTTGTTTTGCACGTCAAATAGAAATGAAATTTAAATTTCTCTCAGCTAGAAAACAATGGACACCTCAGTTGAATATCAAAACTTTTTAAGCATGAAATAGTAGCAAGACTACGCTCAGAAGCAACATAGCACGATAAGCGCTAAACTCAAAAATAAGTTTGACATCGCGTCCATCACTCATTTTGACTTAGATCTGTCGATTTTACGATAAATTCTTCCTCGTCGTTTACATTCCTAGGAACAATGATATTTCGAAATAAACTGAAAGCAATTTTCTGTCACTCTCACGACATCATATCCTCTTCAGATAACAATCGACTAAAGGCGAATCAATAACCGGGAATAACGAAAGGATAAAGCCCTCTAGCACCAAGCACAGTCTTAAATAAGAATAGCTCGCTCACTATCCGTCCTCATATGGATCCTGTGCATTTTACATAACTAAGTTTGTATATAAGGATGATAGATGTTTTCATAACGCTTACATGAATGCCACTAATACGAAGGCGTATCGAACGCGAAAAGAAGAAAACGACGACGACAACAACAGCGACGACGACAATAAAGAAGAAGATTGTTGACGTCTGCCAAACAATAGGCACATGGTAGTCACCTGTCCTTTAGCATCCTCAGAGTATATTCCGGACGAGTGTCAGCTATCTGCTCTTTGGTTTACTTGTTCATTGGATCTTCACGTTTCGAAAGCCTCCCTTATCACGAAGGCTCTTCAATTTCAGAGAATTGTGTCTCGATTTACATAGCAACGATGAAACTTATGCGAGAAAAAAACACACACTCACATTCACAGACCAACATAGAATGGCTTCGTTGACTGTGTGTATTGTCGTACAAATAAGCTTACAGCAATCTTCTCTCAATATACGAACGTGCACGATAAGAAAGGTTGAAAAAGAATGAAAAGTTCCTTTTTTAGCTAGATTTCTGTGATGATGATGACAAAAAAGAACGAAAACTGCCTACAAAAAAGTCAAGTGGTTTACTTTCAACTATTGAGATTGTCTTAAAACTCCTCAGGTGATATAATATATGTATAAAGATACACGTGCTTCGTCTGTTTCTGATTTTATTATATATGAACGAGCTATTTTCTGTTTTGTTTGTAAGGTTGTTTGGAATGCTTTTTTTGGACTAACAAAACGAAATAGTTTGTTTGTGTTTGTCGTATGCGTATTTTAGGCACAAGTGAAGCTATTTTGAAATTTTGTGTTTGTAAAATAATAGTATGCACAGGCTAAGTACTTTAATTTGTTTCTTCGTGGCGAATCTTATATAAACTGAAAATAATGAAAGCATATAAAACAATTTGTCCACGATTCAACCCACATTGGGCGCGAAAATATTCAAGTTATTTCCTATGCATATGCCGTATGAATCACGAAATTCAGGATGTTTACTTGGTTTCCATATTTTGAACTTTCCACACTATGAACTCAACGTTTTTCATTTCCCTCGTTCTTCTGTAGGGCATTGTGTGTATTCAACTCAAATTCTCCAACCATGCCAAAGCATTTGATTATACGTTCCATTCGTGACGAAGCAAGTGAAACCCTTTTCTTAATTGCAGCTTATTTGTAGTCATGAAATCAAATCCAAGCCTAAGTGCCCCATTGCTTTGCGTTTTTTTGGTTTAATTGAAAAATCAAATAACATTATTATTATCGACCTTACGCTAACTAACAATGAAACGAACTCACGCAGACCCATTCCATACTCGGCTTGGATTCACCGGAACACTTTTGATCTATGCATTTAGCGACGAAATTGTAGTTTAGAAATTGCGTGCCCTTTTAGGTTACCGCCTGACTTTTCAACTGATTTCGCCTTAACCTTTCGACAAAAAATTAAAAATGACGCACATTCATATTGTGACTGAGCTTGGATCTATGTCATACATGTCATTAAATATTTTTCTCAAAAGGACAACAAATCTAATTTACTATTCTACCGATAAGGATCGCGTTGTACATGCATGTTTTATCAAAACACTCGCATAGCCGAAAGAATTCGGTTCTAGTCGAAAATCAGCACCTGAATAGAGAACGGGTATTAGATAGCTTTCTTTTTTTTTGTTTGATATCAACTGTGCTTTCACATTGTTCTTTTGTTTCGAATCACGTGAGTTCATTTAGACAACTTTACATACAACACAAGTCAGCACGCAATATCATTGAGTAGTCCACTAATCCACTGTTTATTTCGTTTCGGTTTTTGGGGTGTCATGACCTCTTGAATTTCCCTGAATATTGAATTCATGAATGCGCGACTAAATATCAGAAATAATTCATATGGATTGCCTACTTAATCCAATTCGTTGTTGGGGGAGAAGGAGACCGTAGCTATCTGTCAGTTGTCGTTGGCCTGTGAGTTTGGGTACCGTGCCGAGTGTGCCATCGAAGTGGAAAGCAAAAAAGTCGAGCAGCAGTGATCCAAATGATTGCTTTCTGGTATTTATCACTCGCAAAGACTAGCTTCGAAATTACGCGACCTTCGATTTACCTTTCTTTTCGACTTTTGGACATGGTCCTAATGACTGTCACAATTTCAGCTGTATAAATATAAATGACATCTGAGTAGTATATTCTCACTTTATACGCAACATTTTAGTTTTTCAATATTTTCAAAAATGTTTCCGCTTTTACTTTATACTCTTATGTGAGATAATAACTCACTTATGGACATGGGGTGTTTTTTCAATACAGATTAGTTTAATTCATTTACTGTGTCATACATATCATCAGCGCTGTGGTTCGATAGTCAGATTTATTTGATTCAAACGTAATCAGTTATGAGTCCTTAGTTAAAATTTGGTTTTATTTGACACCCAAAATAAAGTTAAAAGCAACAAACTTCTTCGAAAATGTTGTCTTGTTGCAAAGTTCTTCCTACCAAATTGATTATTTGGAAAATATTTGAATTTAAATCCTAAACATAAGTTTCCATTATTCTATTAAATCTCAGTATGCATTTCAACAATTTAGCAAAAATTCTTTTTCTGGGACAAAAATTTACATTAATTGATTATTATGCAAAGGATCGAATATAACACACTTACAACTCAAATTTCGAACGTGACTGATAGTTTCCCAACCTCCTTTTCGTGCATAGCCCATAAATCTCAAGCCTTTTGGACTCGAAACTTTCTTACTTGCCGCACAATCATTGCTCATTCCATGTCCATCCGAACTAAATTATATGTGGGGTCTGTCCCTGCCGTACGAAATACTACACAGCGTTTATCTCAGATGCAAATTAGTAAAAAAATGTTCCTCCCTTCTGCTTTTCTTGTATGACAACAGTTCATTTTGTTGCTATCTGATCGTGTGCCGCTTCAAATGAACAATCGTTTCACTTCAAGGATATTTGCTTTGATGAATGATATTTGATTGAAATGAAGAGTGATTGTTGGCGCTGCTACTAATAGTACTTGGAGTGGGATCGAGAGCTCGAATACAATGAGAACACGAATTGTGATGGAAGCGAAATAGTGGGAACGATATTTAAGTGCGATTGTGCTTGATTGGCGTCGAGTATTGAATCGAGCCAAATGAACAAGTTTTGTCGTAGGAAAGACGAATTTGAAATGAGTTTTGGGTTGAAGGGTTTGTTCAGCAGAAGTTGTGGAAGTATGAGTATAATTTAAAAGATAAGGACCGGGCCTGATGACCTAGAGGTTTCTTTCTACATTAGACATCTGAATTTGACATTTATTTGCGAGCTTTTTTCAGATTTTTTTTTCCAGTAAAATCATAGGAATTAATTGGACTTTTTAGGTTAGAGATTTTAATTTAAAAGAAAGTTTGAAAATTATCCTTTAGAGGTTTCTTTCTTCAAGAGATTACATTTTGCGGCAGTAACTATTAGAAGGGAAGCATATTTCAACAAACAGTAGCGTGGCGCTCATTGGCTGAAAAAAAATTTCAGCTCATTGTTGTTTTTGAAATAGTGAAAAAATCGTATACAAACATTTTATAAAATCTTTTTCCAAAAACAAATTATGAACATCTCACACAGCTATTGTGGTAGCACCGCAAATTGAGAGAGAACCACCAACGCATGGAAGCGACGTAAAAATTGCACCTACGGGTGTTTATTTGACTCCATATAGACTAAAGTGTGACGTCATTGAACAAAATGTTCTTATACGATCTGTTTGGAAGCAATGAAAAATGTGCTTTCTGGGGGAAATTATCTTCTCAAGAGAGAGACTCAGATCTTTTTTCAGCGTTTCTGTCACGCGTAGCAGAGTACATTGTAATCATTTTGCTTTGCTTATACAGATTTTTTGTGAATGGAGAATGCTTGCAGTGATCGAATTTGAGTAACGGGATGTGGCAAGGACTGCCAAAGGCTGTTGGTTCGACAAGACGATATTTTATGGGTTTTATTTATGATTTCTATTATGAATTTTTTTTTGTGTGCTATTTTGTATTGAAATTTTTGTGAACGTGTTTTAATTGTTGAAGACATTTAGTCATAGAATGTAGAATTTGATAATAATATTGCATGTTAATAATAGGTAAGTAGAATTGTTTAGAATTGAATGTGTAAAATTGTATGATTTTTTTGATTGATATTTGAAATAGTGAAAGATTGAAAAAGGTGAACGTGTTTATTTGTTATTCAATTTCTCGTTGGATCTCGGTAGTTTGCTGAAAAAAGGACATCATCAACAAGGATCGATCGAAACTGAATTCGTAAATTGTCTTTTTAACAAAGAAATGTACTCGGCAGTTTGATTGCAAAATTAATAAATGAAAAAATCGGAACGGATTACCGGTTGTAATATTAAATAAAAATTATTTTACTGGCCATGTGTGTTATTTTCAAACGATTCAAACGTTCTTTGAACTATCAGATTTTGTAATTTAACTAATGTTAAAACTGTGAACAAGCATGATACAAAAAGCATTGGTCATTTCCAATCAGTCCTTATACTTTCCAAGTTCGGTTCCGGCCCAATTGAAGAATTGCTGAGTAGTCAATATTAATAGTCGGTAATATTGCTCAAAGTTAGGAGAAATAGAGAAATAATGAAGATTCTAATATACATTGTGTGTCGTTTAGGATGTCAAGAACAACCATTACATAGTTACAATGAAAATGTGAAATCTTGCAATACTGGGAAACCACCTAAAGACAATACATCTTTTTACAGTACATAACCCATACTTGCGAGCTCATATGGAAAAAACAATTGTTTTTATCGGAACATCAAATAATATTCAAAACGATCTCATGAATAGTTTTTGAAAATATTGAAAGAGATTTGAAATGAAATACAGCGGAGTAAATTCATAGCAATAATATTAGATAAAACAACCAATATATCAGCTTTCAACAACCTTTGGTTACATTACTTTTTTCTCTAAAACTTTCATTAAACTTTCATAAATCTTACAGCTGTTCCTGATAACCAAACCAAACAAAATTAATTGCTTCGTACATCGATTAAATTTGGTTTTATCAAAATCGTGCAACAGTATACGCGAATGTAGATTTTTTTCCCAATCTGTTACTAGTTTTTCAACAATAACAATGAGTATATTTGCTTTGTATTTATTCCTCAGAAAAGACTTTCAAAATAAGCTTTTTGCTTTACTTAAAGATTTTCAGTTTATTTTTCTGTTTCATGTTTTTTCTAAAACAAAAACAATTCTTTTTTTCAAAAATTTTTTAAGTCTTCTTTTCTCAAAAGTTTTCAATTTTTCTAAATTTAGCCATTTTCAAAAATATGATATTTTTATTTCTGGGAATGTTATTATTTTACCGATAAATATTGACATGCTTTCTTTTGAGCGTTTATTCTCATAACTATACAGAATGTCTACTCTCGCGTCCTCTTTAGTAATTCCTGGGTGCTTTTATAGAGGGGTTCTGTTAACAAATACAATACGTAACAAATTTGCAGAGAGCGTAGTTAACAATGGATATCGGTAAATGATCACGCCACGCCACTGTAAACAAATACTGAATTTCAAAATTTATTTATTTCAAAATTTACAAAAATATTTTGCAATAAAGCTGCTTGTTTCCAGACTATTAAAGTAAATTCGCATTAATTAGTGAATATAGAGATTTGACTTATATCTTGGTTTTGCGGTGGTGATGTAAAATATTGATCTTTCATTGCATTTCAAACAGCATCACAAGTTTTTCGAGTAGAAATTTTATAGCTCTTTGATATCTGAGGCAGATCGCTTAGTTAAAGTTAGAGGAGTTGAAGTTGTACATGCTTAGTACCCAAATTGAATACTAAGGGTGGTTTAGTCAGTTGCCGTCATTAAGTTTTCCAAATACTTTGGGCAAACTGGAGAGTATGTAGCTCTTTGGTTTGTGAAGATCTAAAAGTTTCAATTCTTTATATGATAGGCATATCATCATATATGGCTCACCAATTTGTCACTCTCTGCTATCAGCTTCTATCGAGTCGTTCCATCGTTTTCTCGGGTTTTTTCTTAGCCGGTTCCCTTAAGCTCTGCCCTTTAACGTTTTTCTGAGTTACCGGTGCTCATGCACTCTTTCTACGCCCCAACCCTCTACTGCGGTTGTAGGTGGGTCGTCAAATAATTCGCGCAAATAATCAATGTGACGAAGTCTCCACTCTGTTCTTTGATTCACTGGGCCGTAGATTCACGTGAGCACTTTTTCATTCAAACACGTTTACTGCCTTTTCAAAGTCGCTTCTTAGTCCATGCTTCACTTCCATTTAGCAGCACAGATTTTATGAGCTATTTGTAAGTGCGAAACTTATTTTTCTTGGGCCCGTCTCTGGACCTTGGAATAAGAAGAACCATTAAAAGTGGACTTTGCTTGTGATATTCGTCGTTTGATCTCGTCCTTTTCGACGACTTTTCTGTTCAAATTGGCTCCTATTCTAGGCTGTAGTCTACTAAGTGTTCGCCTTCGTCTGAAAAATGAATTTTGTTTTATTTGTCTATTTGTTTGCTTCCGACTCTAGGCTCATTGCATATGTATGCGTTGCCAGTTTGTGTCAGAAATGGAATGCATTTCCTGGGCAAATATGTTTATAGGACAAATTTCATTTCAGGCGCCAAACTAACGATGGCAGCAAATGATGAAATTCCCAGTTGGCTGAGATGCAGGGTATAGACTTGTGTCTTCCATTCTGATCCAGAATACGCTCTGGAGATTGTCAGGCTATTAGACCTTAACATTCCAAAAGAAGATTGGAGGGTAACCAAAACTGATGAACCTGTTGAAAGTTGACGGGGGGTATAATTAATATTTTATTAGGAGGCTGTACCGCTTCTAAGAAATTGGCTCTGCTTCTATTTTGAAGGGACGAAGCTGAATGCTCTATTGAGTCCGCCAAACATAACCAGTATCAAAAAGCTCTGGTAGTGAAGCAATCATTCAGCAAGAGGTCCACCACCCCTTTCTGGGAGTGCAATCAAGAGAGAATTTCATTTGGATTCCCTATCGATTCATGAAGTCAGTGCTTAGATCTCCAGACTCTGAAAATACAGGAGGGCATTCAGGCAGCCCTAGAGTCTGATGAGGACCTTGACTTGACTTTCCTTGGTAATGGTAACGATACTTCAAATTAACCTCTGAGGTATCAAAGCAGCAACAGCTGCCTTGCTTCTTTCCTTGCATCGACAGATGAGAAGTTGATACTGATCAAAGTACCATGGGTAGTAAACAATCGGGTTTGTAGATTGCACGCCAATAAGATCAACTTGGTGCCGAAACAAAACAAAATATTACATTCTTCCCAAGAATGTCATTATTTCTGGTGTTATTGTCAATTTTTCTCCTTGTTATTCTTTTATTTTTTTCTACGGAACTGTCAGTCGCTAGAATTGGTGTGCCTTTTTTCGCGAAGGTGATTTTATTACCCAGCTGGAAGTGTGTGAAAGCTCCGACACAAGTGGTCACAAATGGAGATACTAATCTACAAATTCATCTTAGTCTAAAACTAGTCCATCGCAAATGTGGACAATAAACCGATCTTCATCGTATCACATCGGAAGGATGTTCTTGATATTACTTTAGTCAGTGAACGAGACACACATCGCCGAAATGAATAAAACGTCATACAGGGGTGTTTGCTCTCTGCCCTTGAATCTACAACCGTCAATAAGTCCAGCTAATGTTCAACTGGGCAGGTAGTCTTTGCTAGTGAAAAAAGAATGGACTGAACTAAGTTCCCATGTCTGGTCCGATCTTGAATATAATTTTCTCCGGGGAGCATCGATTTTGGCTAGGATTTGAGCTAATTATCTAACACTCTTGCTAGCAATCTCAATTGTGCTGCTAGTGCAGAGTGCAAACCATCCAAAGCCAAACGAAATCTGAGGCCTTCACTGAATGTAAGAGAATGAAATCTGAAATGAAAGTGAAGGAAATCTTCACTGAATGAAAGTGAATGAAAGAACTGTACATCCTAAGAACATGCAGTAGTTAATCAGAGTAAGAAACAAAACTGAAGGTTTTTATATATGCCGTACGTAAGATGAAGAGAAGTTCATGGAGAGCGTTCTCCTGTAGCATGAAGAGTATCAATGAGTCAAATCACCTTTGTGATGTCTTAAGCTGTAGGGTAAGCTCACCGAAGGTTTTAGTGTGCATTCAAAGCCATGATGATAGCTGAACTTATTTGAATCAATCAAGTTATATCATAAATCTATAACGAACCGTTCAAATTTCCAGTCTCTGATAACAAGTAGTTAGTAGAGCTACCGGTATAATTGCTGAAGGATTTTTTTTACTAACAGCCAAGTGGCTATGCACTTTATTCCTAGTCGTTCAGAATCGTTGTTGGATATCGTGCATATCTGAGGAAGATGACGAGCCATACTGTGGTGCAAATGATTTGGGTGACTGGACATAAGAGTATATGGGACAACTTTATGTCCGACTAAACAGCAAGGCTTGGTATCTTGTTGCCAAATGTTTCATGCTCTTTCGACATAGATACAAGATTTCATCGATCACACTAGCTACTGGCCAGACTATATTGAAGACTTTAAGTAGTCCTATGCTGAAAGCAGTCCTAGACCTTCATGGACAAATGTCTCAATATGTTGCTGTTGATCGTTTTTTCTTCTCAGTTTTTTTTTTTCATAAATTTTGAGTAGAAAGCTATTATATTTTTCATCAGAAAAGCAAAAACATTGCTTAAATCAGACTCAGCACATTCAGTTTTTGGATATTTATTGATAGCTCCTGGGATTTCACGAGCATTTTTGACAGAATTATCACTTCAATTGACTGTCAGATCATCATCTATAAAACAGAAGGACAGCTTGAAATCACTGTTGAAATATCATGCATATTTATTTGAACTACAAGCCTTAAATATATAAAGTCTTTCCAACTTGTTTCGTTGATTTGGCACTGGCATTCCAGACACTTTTAGTTACTTTACTTTTAAAATTCACCGCGTCAATTACGGCCTAAGCGAAGTGCTTTCTTTCCTGCTTTTTAGCTGCGATCTCTCAACTGATTCAAGTTAGTTAAGAAAGTTCATCACGAATAAACAAAATGACTGCAGCTTCGCAAAATTACTTCAGCTTCGAAAATCTTCTCCAACTAACAAAAAGATGAATGGAAGATCGATGTGTTTACTGCAACCGCTTGACATGAATACAGCCGATATGAATATCAAGCGAGTCTGTTAAACGCGACTTCAATTGTGATCTGTTTTACTCGTGTGTGGCTGATTTTGATGTTATAACTCCCATGTAATGCATTCAAATGGTTCCAGCATTATTGCATACATTTGTTTTGGGGCAGAGTTTATCTTTTTAGGCAAATAAATATAGCGCCCAGTGTGGGAAAATATCCACATGACAACTATTGTTGTACATATTTGGTTATATAATCATAAAATCATAGAAACATTATAGTTGAAACTTTTTTGCACCGAGATAATAATCACGCTCGATTATTTTATTTTCTAAACTTTTTGGATGAAATGCGGAGATTTCTTCTCACAATTTTATTTATTATTGTTATTGTTGTCCAGCCCATAAGACGTTTCAAATATCCCACATTATATTTCAAAGAGCACTAAAGGACTCAGCATTGCGCATTTCATTTCAGCAGTGACCATTCTATTTGCAGAGCACAAATGCTCATGAAAATTACAGCTCGATCGTAATCAGAAGAAAGACAAACAACGTCTTTGCGCAATGATTTCAGCATGCAATCAGAAAGAGGCATTTCAATTTCACCTTTCATATCAAAACAAACCTCCTCCATCTTTCAAATAAAATCCTTGAACTCGATCAAAACAACTTTAAGTTTTCACTTTTCCTGCTAATATTATCGCTTTTTCTCTCTAATTTGCCGGATGGCTTACTATTGGCATGATAAGTCAATACTTTTGAAAATATTCAAAAAAAAACTCCCTATAATTTTCATCGGGAAAAAAGTTTTTCATTCTTTAGCAGAGCCACGTGTTCTGTTATGTTCTAATCCAAATTCTTTACGGAATTCGTAAAATATATAAACAGATGCCCTTAGTTTGCAGCTTTGCACTTGGGGGATATTTCCGATTTAGAATGATAGACACCCCCGTCGTTGTTCATCGGTAACCACAAACCGCACGTGCGATTCAATGAAAAGCAACGAGAAAAGTTTAATATTGGTTTCATGGAATAACAATTCGATTGGTTGGAGTCGATTTCGTTTAGGGCGTTGTGTCTTGCGTGGGTGTGTAATTCTTGTATTAACTTTCGATTAGAAAATAAAAAAGAATTTCATTATGGATAAAGATTGTTAAATTTAATTTGGAGAATCAATAAAGACCAAACTGTTAGTTTGGAATTTACAATAAATCTATGAATTTATTCAATACATTTGATTTGTTATGACGCATCATTAGATAAAACATTTCTGAAGTTAGAAAATTCATGTGGAGTTCCGGTCTTAAGCATCTACCACCGAAAATATCTAATGTTACTTCAAACATTCACAAAAGTGAATAAGAGTTAGATAAAATAATGAATTCTAACACTGTATATTGTTATGCAAACTTTTTCTAATTTTTAAAATAGCAAAGACTTAAATAAATACATCTTTAAAATCTTGTAGTTGTCTTGAATGAAGCTAACATGAAATATTCAAAGATCAGATGCAGTCCCAATTGCAGCTTATTCTTCCACAAAATTATTTGATATATAGTTTACTTTGGTAAAATCTACTGACTGTTTTTGATATCAGCTTTCAGTTGCTTTGGCGTGCTAGAATTTTTACACAATTGCAAAAAATAAAATGTCTTTCTGAATTTAAATATGGAGCAGTTGAAGCATATTACTGGATAACAACTATCTTCTTAAATCAAGTAGTTTTTAAGTGAGAAGTCTGAATTTTAATGATTTCGAGCCAATAATATCAAAGATCATTATTGGTTGCTAGCTTCACACCAACAGTTTAGGAAGCCGCTGAGAGTTCCAGTTCTTGATTTGGCACCACATGGTTTTGTGATGAGTGGGACAGCAAAATTTGCATACGAGCATGCAAATCTCTAAACAAAGCCTTTTTTGTGAAAAAAAGCTCCTAGTTTCGCCGACGTAGCCTGGCTTTGTTAAACTCAAAGAAATAGTTGAGGAGGCAGTTGATTGTCAAATATTTAGAAAATACTAGATTTTTGGACTTTAACACTTTATTATACATTGACATGTGATGAACATTATAAGCTATTCCACACGGTTACGAATTTGAATATAAAAGAAGCATAAAGTTTAGTTAGCTCCTACCTCGTACGGCATATCCTCTGGCCTCGGCTATCTCCTCCTTCAACTTTCATTTTGCTTTACTTCTTGCACTGCGAGTGCGTTTTGATGCATTGGAGAAGCAAAAAAAAACTTTAACGTATCAGAACCGCTAGAAATACTAATGTTCGATGAACAGTAGAGGGATCGTGCAGATTTTGAGTGCATATTCTTCCACATGTGCAATATACCGCTTTGATTTCAACAATACATTTAAACTCAGGGGGTGGAAAAGTTTTCAGCGCTACCACATGCATGCATTTGAAAATTTGGCAAAGTCAAAAACTTGTTACTTACATATGTTCATTATGGGCTGCCTATCTTACAAAACTTTGAAAGCAGCATCTCTTGTAACATAAACAAAGAAAGTGCAACTAAAAGTCTGCCACAACTGCTTCACGTCAAAATCAAGCTACTCTATCAATCTCATTTTTATCCGACGACTTCATCGAAAGTTACAAGGACAGAAACATGTTTTGGAATACCATCCGACAAATTCCAGAACTTAGAAAATTTACACTTTGGAAACTTATTTTCATTGTGAATGTTCGCAATATGAGAACTTAATGCTAGCATTTATTGATACAAAAAATGGCATAGCGCCTCGTGCTGGTAACCCTTTGCTAGCATCAAAGCAGAAAATATAGATAATCTGCCTCACGCTGAAATCAACCTACTCTTCGAATTTCGTTTCGATTCAATGACTGCATTGGATGTTATAGGTGTAAAAAGAAATTTAAGACTACCACCCGGAAAAATTTTTAAATTTTCAAATTGTTGATATTTGTTGTTCATTGTCACTAAAAGATTTGAAAAATTTATGATAAAAACGCTTATTAAAGATATAGAAAAAAATACAAAATCAACCATAGCCGCCAATACTACCATGATTTTTTAGCCGGACTAGTACTGAATATTGTCTAGAATAAGTTCCATTTAATATAAGAATCTGGTTTTGATTTCATGACTGCAGTGGCATCCTGTGAATTGCAGTTTGATTGTTTGATTGAAATTTTGAAATATTTAGTTCTCAAAAAAGGCAATTCGGCTAAGGGTTATATTTCTTGTGTGACGCAAATTTTCGAAAATTTCTGACTCAAAGAGCAGAAAAAGCATTAAAGTCGCCTCACCTTATTTTAATTTTTTTAGAAAACAAACATTTTTCAGGTGCACGAGAATTTGACGGATTTTTATCACATGTCTGCTGTAGCAAGTGGGCTGTCTACATTTATTTATTTATTCATTTTAAGGACATTGTCCTCTTACAATTCATCACATTATTGTATGCTAAAATTAAAATAATGAATGAAGCTGGGAATGCAATTTAAATCTTATGACAAAATTAGTCATAAACAATACTAAGAGTAGGATTAAAACTATAACTAAAAACTACAAAAATAAAATAAAAATAAAATAAAAATGAAATTAAGTAAATGAATAGAGGTTGAATTCAGCACTTTCTTTTTAAAAATGGTAATTCTGTATTAAATATATTCATGTGATCCCATACCAACTCTTTTAAGTCTTTCAGTTTCTGACTGTAATTTGTTTTACTTTTACTTATGAAAAATATTTCGTTACTTCGAGCTCTTCTTATAGAAACTCTTAAAGATAAAACTTCTAAAATATCGGGTGTATCTAAGTTATTATTTATCACATTAAATGAAAAGCAAGTGTCCAAAGTTTGCATCTGAAAATATTAGCAACTACCCGGTGTTGCTAATATTTTCAGATGGAAAGTGCAGCTTGTAACCGATGTAGCGCCGAAATTTATGCTGAAATTTTTCAATAGATGCAATTCGAGCTTTATAATATGGACTCAATATCACTGAAGCATTGGTAAACTTTTGCGTATTTGTAATTAGGAATCGGAGTAATCTGGTCGCCTGTCTTGAAACTTCATTAATATGATTCGAAAAATTCAAGCTCGTATTAAATCTAACTCCAAGATTCCTTGCAGATTGTTAACAGTATGCTAATAGTACAAACATGCGAAAAATTCTGCTTTGTGCAAATTAATTTTATACATATACTGACATTTACTTCTAATCTGTTCTGAATACAATAATCATAGAACCTGTCTAAGATCGTTTGCAAAACGCTTATGCCAGACTGTAAAGCTATTGCTTTGAAAATTTTAAGGTCGTCTGTAAATAACAAATACCGCATGTTGGAAAATGTGTGCGACATGTCGTTGAAGAAACAGCAAAAGACCTTAGTGCGAGCCTTGTGGTTCTCCACAAGATGGAAAAATAGAAGTTGAATGGTGGTTGTTAATTTTAATAATTAAAGAGCGATTATGAACATAATCACTTAGCCAGGTATAAATTAAATGGAATTGAAAAGATGACTTGAAGCTCGTATAACAGAAGATTAGTGACAGTAAATCTGCCCATGGAAAACCCATGCTGATTCCAAATAATGAATGGTCTTGAAATTGATGTCATGTGATCAGTGATATTACTGTTTCGAAGTATACTTAATGTATACTTTAAATGAAAGTGTACTTTATGCAGTATGAAAGTATACTTTAATAATGGTTTTTTTGGGCGGTAGCTTTCAATATTACATTTATCTCCTGATTTATGGCTTGTAATAACGTAAGAAGACTTCCAGGTACTTGGAAAGCAGCCTATTGATAACGATTTATTACAAATGAGAATGAGGGCAAATATAAGCTGTTTGCACAGTTCTGAATGAAAATTGGTGGAATTCCGTCAGGAACTGCGATTTCACTTGTATCAATTGAATTGAGTTTTGTTAGGAGTGCTTCTGGGTCTATGTGATATTGATATAAGTTAACAGTTGTGTTTTTATTTTATGGGGTTCAGATTGCGTTGAACAGTTGATATAAACTCTCGAAATGTTAGCGGCAAACATATCACCAATGCCTGAATTGTTTGAGTTGCGTACGTTATTATACATTAGATACATACTTGATGGAAGCGAGCAATGTTTCCTAAGTAAGTTTAGGTATGATAATTGAAAAAATACTTGGCATTATTAAGAATCTGAGACCCAATCTTACGAAGAAAGTTATGCTAATCTATTTTTATTTATCTTAAATGTGAAAAGTTGTTGTAATCTTGAACACTTAGTGATATTTTGTAGTTCAAATGCGCATTCTTTTTCTCAGAAAAATGTTTCCATAAATGAGTTGAACACCAGTTGTGGAAGCTACAATGATCGTTTGATGGATGTGTGCAATGTATTGAGTTTTGTTGTAAGGCCTCTGACATTTTGATAGTACATGTTTGATGATGTTTTTTTTTGGCGCTGGATTTACTATTTATGGAGTTCTATTTACTTGATGGTATCAGATTGATTAGACTTCTTTAGATCAACAAGTTCAGCACGCATTTTGTTCCAGTATTCACTTTGGCGTAGCGTCCTATCCATAATTATATTGATATTCATTTATTTTAAAGCGTCCATAACTTAATTTCATTATAACTTTATTTTATTAACAAATTTAATCTTTAAAAAATGTTGGTTTAGTTTAAATCAGTCAGCGTCGTCAAAGGGTTGATAGTTATAATAGCCAAGCATAAAGCATTATCAGCTTTCATCCTACCTACTTGTTTCTTCCAAAGCGATATTTTCCATAGAAATAGAGGGAATTTTAAGAATCAAAACAATCGACTCAAACATCTGACAATCGCACATCACTAGCCCAAATGTGGAACAATTAGTATTTCCTTTTGTGTACGATACCTTGCTTTGTAAAATAAAATATAAAATAAAATTTGATGATTCTAAGATTTATGGCTTGAAATATTAGCTTTTGAAAATAAAGACGCCGCGCTGGTCTCTGCAAAGTCAATTTACATTAGGCGTGTTTGTTTGCTCCCCCTATCTATAACAGAACAATGATCAAGCATTGGGAACAACAACAACTCCCCCTTTCCATAACAGGAGTTGTTGCTATTTCCAATGCGTCTGTACTGGTTAGCATTGTTCTGTTATGGCAAAGGGAAGCAAAAAAACGCGACTATTATAGATTTTTACTGACATAATTTTTTCTCATTACCGGCGGACATTAAATCAGTGAGCATTTTCCAATATTGATATAAGCATGAAAAGTTGATGAACCGTGAGGTTTCCAAAGGTAGGCACAAACCCACTTTCAGAACCAACTTAATATTTCGCTTAGTATAAGCATTTGTCCTTCATACTTCCGGATTTCAAGAAATTTCAAGACTTTTCATAACATCTCTACTGCGATTTAAAGAATCATTCATGTTTTACAAAATCAACATGTTTTCTGGGGCTATGAACAACGACCTTCTGTGAGATCATTGATTTTTATAGTCCATTAACATTAAAATATAGAATTTCTGTATAGATTCATAGGCAATGACCTTAAACGGTACCTTTGTGTGTACACAAGTCTGACTTCTAGATCAACAAAAATAGCTTTCACACAAACTGGCAAGTGCTCATCATACTTTGGCATTTAGGCTATGAAAAAAGGAGGTAAAACTGAAATGTTTTCATTGTTATTAATATACATTCTACGCTATGGAAAGAGTTGCGCAAGCTTTCAATACACAAATCAATAGATTTCCAGGTAGTGACATTATTAAATGCGGCAGGCAGTCGTTGTAAGTTGGAAGTCCGAAAACATTTCACAAGGCTCTGCGTGCGGTCTTTATTTTATTTTATTTATTAGCCAAACAAGGCATAAGTTCAATACATATATAAACATATAAATATGAAATATGAAACTATATTTTTAAAAAAAACTACAAATGAATACAACGCTAATAATAAAAAAAATGTAAGGTACAAATAAATAACACATAAATAAATAGCTAATTGAGTAAACAAATAAGTTTGAAATAGACGATAAGTAAAATAACAATGAAATAAAAGAATAACAATTAAAAACGATTATTAAAAAAGAGCTTAAAAATTATGGTGTACAAATGACTTGGATAAGGGAAGATTTGAAGGATAGTTTGGAAATCGTCGGGGAATAAAGGTGGCTAAAGCCATTGAAGACCCTGCAGCATCCTTTCACTGGCTCATTAGCTGCATATATGGTGGAATAAGGATATTCCTTTAGTAAACGATTGGACCTGGTGTTCCTTAAGGGGATATTTATCACAAATTTACTATTAAGGAATTCAGCTCTAATAACGCGTCTAATTACGTCAAATCTGAAGCAGGCCGATATCATCATTCTTCTGGATGCAAGTGAAGTTAAGTTTAAATGACCCAGTCTAAACTCATATAAATCATTCAGTGTAGCCATGGTAAATTTTCGAAGTCGTAAGGGTTGTACAGATCTTTTAGGGCGAAAATGAAAAATTGTTTTTGAATGGACTCGAGTTTGTTATTGTGGACTTCAAAAGCTTTGTTCCAAATAATACAGGCGTATTCAAGAAGCGAGCGTACAAGTGCAGTGTATAATGATTTAGTGGCCCACAAATTTTTACACTCCTTGGGACGTCTTTTAATAAAGCCGAGCTGCTTATTCGCATGGAAAAGAATTTTGTCGTAGTGCAAGGGGAAACGAAGTTTCACATCCATGACAACATCGAGATCAACAACGCTATCAACGCGAGTTAATAAGTTGTTGCTGAGAAAGTAGGTGTTCAGCGTAACCGTGCATTTACGGCTAAAACTTATAATTGGGCACTTATCAATATTCAGCGAGAGCTTTTTTATATTGCACCACTGAACAAGAGAATCAAGCTTGGATTGAAGGAAAAGTGCATCAGATGTAGATTCAATGTTGGGGTACAGTTTGAGTTCGTCTGCATAAAGTAGGTGACGTTTGTTTGACAGGACGTCAGATAGATCGGAGATGAATATATCAAAGAAAAGTAGGCCAAGATGGCTACCTTGTGGAACCTCAGAGGTAGCAAATATAGTTTTTGATAAAACTCCTTGAAATTTAACGAGTTGGATTCGATTGTGGAGGCAGGAACTGAGCCAGTTTAGTAAAGATCCAGCAAATCCAAATTTGTGCAGCTTTAAGATCAATATAGAATGGTCAACTCTGTCAAAAGTTTTGCTAAAGTCAGTGTGGACTGCGTCAATTTGATAGCCTTTCTCCATTTTACACAAAACGTCCGAAACTAGGATTGTCAAGTTTAAGACAGTTAAGCGACCTTTTCTAAAGCCATGCTATTGCTCATTCAGACGGGAGTCAAGGTGAAAGTTTATTGTATACAACCTTTTCAAAAAGTTTTGGAATTGAAGATAAAATGGCAACGCCCCTGTAATTTTTGACACAGCGTCTATCGCCGTTTTTGAAAATTGGTGTCACATATGAAAGTATCCAACAGGATGGGAAAACACAGGATGAAAGTGACCTGTCAAAGAATATATGCAGGGGTGCTATTAGCTATTCTACACACTTACGCAGGAAGGTCGGTGGAAGAACATCAGGACCAGGGCCTTTACTGCTATCGAGCTCCAAGATAGCTTTACGTATTTCTTCGCGTGATATTTTAATTTGGCTGACAAAAGTGGTTGGAGCTGAATTAGAAGGAGAAACGTTTGAGTTAGATGAGTCTGATACATTGAAAATTCTCTGGAAATTATCTGCGAATAAATCGCAGATATCTTTAGGAGAAGCAGAGGTGATATTATTATGGGACATTGGCAATGGAGAACCGGTGACTTTCCGCTTCATATTTACAAAATCAAAGAAATTTTTTGGGTCGTGGATTATACTTTCACCGGTTTTCTTAATATAATTGGCATCGCGAGACTTTGTCAAGAATTTCTTAGCTACTTCATTATAAGCTTCTTGAATAGTAGGATTAAAATCAATATTTTCCTTGATTTGCTTATAAAGATTGTTCCTACGATTTCGCAAATGCCTAAGCTCCGTATCAAGCCATGGTCCAGACAACTTTTTCTTTATTTTTGTTCTATATTTTTTTATAACGACGTCGAATATTTTATCATAAAAAGTGGAAATGGCTTCCTCAAAATCTAACGTTGAAAGAGTATTCGACCAATCTATAGAGTCAAGTACATGGTGAATACTTTCGTAGTCAGCATTAAGAAAGTCAAATACAATTTAATTATTGTACGTTTTTAAGTAAATAGAATCAGGAGTGGGAAGTTCAACTGATAGTGCAGTGTGGTGTAAACTATTTGAAAAAAGATGCTCTGCGTCATTAGTTGGACTTACTACTACTTCGTCGTAGGCGTTTGTAAAAACAAGATCCAGCCAATGACCGTTTTGGTTGGGAGTTGGAGAGACTTGCTGCAAATCGTTCCCGTAAAAAGTACTCGCAATCTTGAAGTCATTGGAACCTGAAAGGTTTATAGGAAGGAGAAACGCGTCGCTTTCATCGGGGATAAAACAAAAGTTGGGATGATTGAAATCCCCTAGGAATATTATTTTGTCTTTTTCATTTAGAAACGTTGTAATGGAAGATATCAATTCACAGAAATGGCTGTAAACTGATTCGTCCGATCTGGGTGGTATATAGGCCAAACTAATGTAAAGGAAATTGTTATTCAAAGAAACACGAATAAGAAGGTGTTGGAACAATACATTGAGGGTGATGTCAATAATCTCACTTGAAAGTGTGTTGCTGACCGCCAGTAAAACCCCACCGCCTTGCGTTTGACCTGTGGAACAATAGCCACGATCGCTTCTGTAAATTGTCCAACTACTATCAAGGATCTCTTCATTCTTATGGGAATTATTTAGCCAAGTTTCTGTGAAGGCAAGTAAATTAAAGTAGCAGGATTTAACATCAATATATAATTTATTTAATTTGCTTCTCCATCCATTACAATTGTAATAAAAGAGCCTGAGTCTATTTAAAAAAGGTATTATTTTAGGATAAATGCCTAACAGAGTTGAGTGCTTTACGACGAAAAGCAGTTGTCGTTAATTTGTCAAGGAAGGCAGTATTCTTAGTTGCCTCTGGCGACATAAATAGTCAGCTGGCTAGAAGATAAAGAGGAGCTAATATTGGCTACGTTGTTGTTTGTATTTTGTTGAGAAGAAACGGAAGCATCAGTAGGACGTGGTATTAATGAGTTGCTACAAGAAAAAGCAATTTTAAAAGGACCATCCAAAGATAAATTGTTTGCTGCTACCGTAGATTGGGTGGGATTTTTAGAAGTGATAGTCATCAAGTTGGATAGAATTTGAGAATTTTGAATCGAGGGAGATTTGCGGGTATTAGGAATATTATGTGAAATATAATTTTTTCTTACAGAATTAGGTCCTTTCTTACGGCTATTGTTGGTCGTTCGATTCTTCCAGGGAGAAAATGTAATGCCATTCCAGTCGACTTTGCTGCCACCTCCGTCTAAACTCATGAAAATCCAGGCATATTTTGAGGGAATGAAAACCTTGTACCGCTTCTGTGAATTGAAATCATCAGATAGGAATTTAGTAAAATCATGAATGTTATGCATTTATCGCTGTGCGAAGGTTTCATTACTACAAAGTGGAGAAACTCCTAGTGATTTTTCTTAAAACGTCCTTAAAAAGAAAATGTAAATTACAGACTATGCCTGATGGTACATTAGGAAAATTCCATGAGCTCCCATTAGAATGATTGAAATGCCTAAATGAAAGAACGTGAAATGAATTGAAACGAGATTGGAAATCAATGCACACAACATTAAGAGCTTAAACTTGATATATTCGGCATGGATGAAAAATGATGCTTAAAAGTATACTTACGATCCTAATCGACATTATGGTCTTTGAGTTTATCAGAAAATCTTATTCTGGCATAGTTTTCCACTCAAAACTCATTATTTTGATTGACAGAAATAATAAGTGAAAACCGCAGTCTTTAATTTGTCGACTCCAAACTGAACGTGATAAACGACTTTCTTCTTGATGTGAAAAAAATACCAGTCGACGACCTCCAGTCAATTTCCCTTTGATAGTGCAGTAAGTGCTTTTCCAAAGAAAATCTGATCTCGGCAATTATCGATTTTTCTCATGTTTCTTTGCGTCGAATGGAATTCTCTCACAGCGCTTTCAATGAATTATGTATTTACGATTGCCTGTTTTTCCTATTTGCGAAAGAACATCATCAGAAGAAGAAAATAAACAAACAGTTTCGTTAGAACACTATGCCAGTCTAGCACAAACTGAAGGTGGCCAACGGTAAAATGTGAACGTGTACGTGTGCCATCTTAAAATTACGTTTTTCTTTGCTTATGACATAAGCACCGACAAAAACACTATACACACTTATGGGTCCTGGCAAGCTGGAGGCTGGGCTGATATGAAAGAGACTAGGAGCCGATCCGGACGAGCTGTTTCTCATTTCCAGTTTGAGTGATTTCATTTTAATTTCCGGGAAGCATTCATGTTTTTCATTCGTATCTTCCCCGTTTGCTCTTTTCTTTAATATCTTTCATGACTTGCAGGTGGCAAATGTTTTTCCTAATGTAGACACGTTTAAATGGGTGTATGGGTCGTTCATATGTAGCTTGCTTGTTTGTGTATGTATAGATATTTACATAAAATGGGAATGAACGGAAAGCAATACGCTTTCGCCGAATTTCATTTCTTCTTGGCTTAACGCTTCAGCAAAGATTGGTGTGTTCAACAAAATACCTTATTTGAGAGAAAGAGCGGCGACAAGCGCGTAGGCTTTAGCAGATCCTTTTTCCGAACAAAAAGTCTTCTGTTATTTGTTCGGGCAGGCGAATGCTATATGGTGAACCTGTATATTTCAATGTGACTGGGCTGGGCGGATAGGTTTACAAATTTTTATTCGATTTGCTCTGTAACACGAAATGGGATTGTATTCAAATTGCTCAAATGAGATTTTAATCGATGACGCAATCACATAATGGAATATTGACGAACTGACTTTGGGCTTATATTGAATATATGTATGTCGAAAAGTAAGTACAGAATCTTGCTAAATATTGTTGTCCTCTTCCTGAAAGACAGTTCGTAGGCTCGTGATTCTTTTTTGCTTTTTATTTTAAACAACATACTTATGTTTTTATTTTAATTCAAATTCAGAATGCTGACATTCGCTCCATTCGCTCGTTCAAACAAAACTGCCCCTATTCGTCGAGGGTCTATTTATAGGTACCCGGCGAATATCTCCAGAAGTCTAGACAATTTTGGAGGATGTTTGTTCCAGTTTTTGGCTCACTAGATTATTAAAGTCTATTATTTTCTTAAATATGTGAATAGATGGATCTTTATCCCTCAGGAATGTGTCTTCGGTGCATGTACGCATACAACAATATGATGGAAATATGAAAAGGGTGGGATTTGTCATTGTCGTACGCTTAAAGCTGAATGTTTTTTACTAATGTTCCAGGACGAACATTAGTATTAAAATCACTTTGTCCAAAAATTCATATTTATATATCAGTCACTCAAAGTGAAAATGATCCACTCGGTGCAAAACAATTGCAACGTAATTTAATGATAGAAAATAAATTAAAAATGGACTGTTGCTACTTAAACATGATTACTTCAGATGTGCAAAATCAGTTTTAAATGTGTAGTAAATAAAAAATTTATTCGATTGGATAATATAATAATATAAACAAAAAATGTATATTCCATAGTCAAAATGAAAATGATCCATCAAAATACAAAACACAAAAAAATATAAATCAAGAATTTTCTTTAACAAGTTAATATTTAATGTGAAGGCCCTTGGCAAGCTTAACAGCTGAGAACCTCTTTGGCATTGAAGCAACAAGTTTTTTTGTGAATTCTGGGCAGATTTTCGACCACTCCTCCAGAATGACCTCCTTTAATCGATTTCGACTGGATATTTGATGCTCCCTAATACGTTCTTCTAAATGGTCCCACAAGAGGGTTGCTATGAAGGGATCTAAAATGTACATGGGATTTCCAAATTCTCAGTCAGGGTAATAAAACACGTTGGGTTTTTGCCACGTTAAAGACTTTAGGTGTCTACAATTTTTTAAAGTAATTATAATAAACCTTTGAAATTTCTGGGAATATGGATGTGAAATATTGTGAAATTGCTGTAAATAGGTACCTTATCCTCCAAATATTTCATTTGTGAGTTTTTGTGCTGACAAGTAATACGGATTGTTATTTCGTATTGTACATAATGCTATCGTTAAATTCAAGGACAGCGAAAGTTATTGTGATGATGTAAGGAGCGGACGACCCAGAGTGACAACAGAAGCAGAGGATAGGACTCTAGTGCTTATGAGCAAAAGGGATCGAAAGTTAACTGCACCGGAAATTCGAGCAGACTTCAACGCGGGACATTCAAAGTCCATAAGCTTGTCAACTGTAAAAAAATCGTCTAAGGGAAGCTGGACTCGTGGGGCGTGTAGCAGCCAGAAAACCTCTGCTTCGAAAAGGTGACAGACAAAAGCGGTTAGAGTGGGCATGAACTCATAGCCAGTGAAATATTGAAGACTGGTCACAGGTGCTTCGGACAGGTGAATCAAATTTTGAAGTTTTTGGCTCCAAACGGAGGGTTTATGTCAGGCGATCTGCTGGAGAAAGAATGGCCGCGAACTGTGTAGTACCAACAGTAAAACATGGAGGTGGTTCTGTTATGGCTTGGGGGTGCTTTTCGCTTGCTGGAGTGGGTGAATTAGTTCGAATTGATGGCACGTTAGCTAAAGAACGTTACAAGAAAGTCTTGCAGAACATGGGCATACCATCAGGTGTGCGGTTAATTGGGCGAAATTTCACCCTTCAACAGGATAATGACCCCAAACACAGTTCCAAATTATGCAGAGGATATTTGGCTGAAATGGAGAATGATGGAATACTATTGAATATTACGTAGCCCCTAGGCACTGAGAAAACACATGGCGCCAGACGCCATAATTTATAGACTTCTGGCGCCATGTACATAGTCGATTTAGGGATTGTGATAAAACATAGCGCCACACGCCATAATACATGGCGAAAAGTACATAGGCCTACATGCCATGTACTATAGTCCTCCACGCCATGTACATGGCGTGACGGACTATATTACATGGCGTGAAGAGCTATAGCACATGGCGTGGAGGACTATACTGTATGGCGTGGAGGACTATACTGTATGGCGTGGAGGACTATACTGTATGGCGTGGAGGACTATACTGTTTGGCGTGGAGGACTATACTGCATGGCGTGGAGGACTATAGTACATGGCGTGGAGGACTATAGTACATGGCGTGGAGGACTATAGTACATGGCGTGGAGGGCTATAAGCATAGCGTATGCTCCTA
The DNA here is from genome assembly GCA_963978885.1 of Nemotelus pantherinus. Lineage (NCBI taxonomy): Eukaryota > Metazoa > Arthropoda > Insecta > Diptera > Stratiomyidae > Nemotelus > Nemotelus pantherinus. The sequence goes on along the minus strand of OZ022264.1, from coordinate 22,416,472 downwards.
TGTACTATGGCGTGTGGCGCTATATTTTATCACAAATCGACCGAAATCGACTATGTACATGGCGCCAGAAGTCTATAAATTATGGCGCCTGGCGCCATGTGTTTTCTCAGTGCATCTGAAGATGATCCAGTTCGCATCCAACAAAAGGCCACGAGCCTTCTCAGTTCTGAGCACCTGGAGGTAGAGCAGTTGATGTTAGGTAATGGAATTCTATTGACGAAATTCCCGAGGGATAAATGACATCAAAGCCCATACCCCTCTTATACTTAAGAAGCTTGCTGTCATTTATACATTTCCTCACACACTATGGTTGCGAGTTATAATTCTAGTGCCTTGAACCATATTACATGGCTCATGGCACTATGTAGTATGGTGTGTGGGTCTATAATCTTTGCGCCATGTAATTATGGCGCTGGGAGCTATACTGCATGGCTCAGGGTACTATGTACATAGCGTGTGGGACCATAAATCCTGCGCCATGTTACATGGGACCACGCGCTATGCAGATTCTGACATTATGGCGCTGGGAGCCATATTGCATGGCTCAGAGTACTATGTACATGGCGTATGGGGCCATAAATAATGCGCTATGTTACATGGCTCTGGGCGCTATGTGGATTTTTTTCAGTGGAATCACCTGATTGTAACCCAATTGAATTGTTATGGAAGGAATTAGATAGGAAGGTACGTGAACGCTGTCCGACGTCAAAGCAACCCTTGTGGGAGCTTTTTCAAGAAGGGTGGAACAATATCTCCCAAGATACTGTAAGAAAATTAGTTGAAAGAATGCCAAGTATTACTAAAGCAGTAAAAAATACCAAAGGAGGATATTTTGATGAATGTAGAATTTTAAGTAGAAAAATATTTTTTTTTTGTTTATTATAAATTTTGACTTGTAAACTAGAAAAACAATAAGCTTACATTTGACAATTACATGTAAAGTAATCAATTATATTTTATCTAGAAATAAATAAATTCTAATTACCATGAAAACTTTGTTTATTTTCTCGATTCCTAAGTGGTCTTAAACTTTTTGCCTGTAGTGTATATCGTCAAAAAATTTTAGTGAAAAAAAATCAGGAACGCGTCCTCCGATTGAACTGAAATTTTCAGGATACATTGGTGTACATGCAGAATAGTGCCAAGCCTCACAGAAAGTTACTAATCTTAAACCCTTTGGTGCCGGTGGCCATTTTAGTGATATTTTAATAATACGTCTGTTCACGTACTACGATTAATTGCAATTAATTGCAATGAAGCCGTTTTTGTTCTCCGTTTTACTGAAAACTGAAAATTTCCCCTCTTTCAGTAAATTTCAGTAGGGTCTGAGCTACTGAAAAATACTGAAAACTGCCAAACGGTTTCTGGCGTAATGTAATTATGAAGGACGAATATTTTTGTAGCGATAATTTATCACCGCTAAGGATGTCTTTATAATCACTATTGTTCTCCCAAAAACCGACAACTGACACTTTTGTTTGTCAATTTTTAGGAAATGCAATGAGAACGTTTTCGTACTTTTCATGAATTTCCCCCACCACTTGATTCAGGAAAATTCAGCAAAATTCAGTGACTGAAATTACGCGAACAGACCTAATACCTATTTTTCTGTCAACAAATAACTTTCGCAAAAATAAAGTTTATGAAATGAGTAAACATCTTCCTATCCTTGTAACTTTTGACCAAATCATTGGATAAAATCGAAATCGATAGAGTTATTTGATTTTGACGTGAGATAATTGTGGGAGACTTTTAGTTGCAGTGCTGGTAAAGTGTTGCAAGCACTAAGCATTTTCTTTGTTTATCTTATGATATGCTTCTTTCAAAGTTTTGCAGTGTTTGGCTTTCCTAAAACTTGAAATCCCTGAAATTCTTTCCACCCTATGAGTTTTAATGCATTGTTAAGATCAAAGTGATTTTGCACTCGAAACAGGTTGGAGCACGTGTGGTAGAATATTCACTCAAGGTCTGCACGATTCTTCTACTGTTCATCGAACATTAGTATTTCTAGCGGTTCAGGTGTGCTAGAGTTTTTTTATATATACCCTCAGAATGCTTTCAGCTTATGCAATATCAAGCTTATTTATTTTGTCCATTGAATTTAACTTATTCAATTTCTTTGTAGCTTGCAAAACCAAAATTTCTAATCAAAAGACCATGTTATTCGTTAAGGAGGCTGGTACACTTAGAATTTTGAGAAAATCGATTTTATATTCTTTGCATATTCTAAAAGTAGCATATTTCAAAAGCACACTTTCTCAAATTTCGGACGAATCGGACAATTCTTTGTGGAGATAAATAACTTTGAATGAAGTCGTCTCTAATGCATAAAGCGTGTTTTGCATGCTTTAAAAGCAGAAGTCGGTGATCACTGTAACTTGAAAATGGCTTTATCGATCAGCATGACATTTTCCTAACTTATTCTATATGTAATTATCCTCAGGATGAACGAAGGATTTTTCGATTGGACGATTTTTTTTTTCAATAGCCGAAAATGTGGGTGAAATTTTGGTCGAAAATACAATTTCAAGTTTCAAAAACCACCATTTTTCAAAAAATCAAAATCTGCCAAAGTACTTCGTTCATCCGTTTTTTGTATTTCAGATGATCCAGTGACAAGCTACAGTGATCACGGCGAAACAATTTGTTTTAGACCCCTCGAAAATTTACTCTATTTCGACTAATTTTCAACCTTTTGCCTTAAAAAAATTACAATAGCTTCTTCAAATATATTTCTTTCAAGTAAAAAAAACATTTTTTATTAAATATTTTAATGTATTTATAAAAAAAATCCTAAAAAAGAGTTTTATTTTGGACGTCTCAAGTGTACCTGACCCCTTAAGTCGCCTGATGCATTTCAAAGTTTTTCAACAGATAGCGATATTTTGAGGATAATCTCGTCTCTGCATGTGATATTTAGAAGATACTCTGCTCTCAATATCAATGAAATTTGACATTTTAAACTTTGTGTAAGAAAGATATGTATTATGAACCGAAAATTATTGAACTTTTAGTGATGTGGCTAGGTAGTTTAACAAGATTTTCTGCAGATAAATCGAGCCGCACTACCCGACATGGGCACATACATACATATGAGTTTTGATATAACTTTTAAAAACCAGTCTAAGATAACTGTTTTCATTCAGGGAGCAGAAACAATAATAATATTTAACAGGACTTGAGTTTCCCAGTATACAATGAGAATCCTCCTGTGTGCTGCACAGAAAACCCTGTGAATAACTTTTGATTAGTAGTACTCGTATATATGGAACCCTACCTTCTAGAATTAAAAATCCTCAGTTTTGTAAGAAGTTAATAACTTCTTATCTGATGAACCCAGAAGTGAACGGTTATTGTTTAACTAATGTGTATCTTTTAACCAGCAAGCATAAAATGAGGCAGGTAATTAAGTAGATTTTGTTTTCAATAAAAAAAAAGAGTTCGAAGAAAGATGTATTGAGAATACCAAAGGAAAACAAGAAATAATCCAGTGAAGAACAGCTTGGAAAATTCCACTACCATCAGAAAATCCCAACTCAATTCTGACGTTCGATAAGCAGTGTAGGAAATTTCTCTGGTATTTCTCTAAGAACTCTGAAAGAAAATATCGGATACGAGAAGAAAGTAGATAAGTCACAGAATTTTCTTTAACGATTGTGAAAAAAAAAATGTTTGCTTGGTCACTACACAGAAATCCAATTGATTTTTCCCGCCGAATTCTGAAAGATCTTTGGCATCAATTGTCTGTCATATAGCAGTTATTGTATGTTCTTGTTATTATTGCCTTTTCCTGCATTCATATCAGCTTTCTGAGTTCAATATAACAGCTGGGGGCGTTGAAAACAGATAATGTAGTTTAGGGCTTATAGTGTTGCCACAAGCTGAAATTTGCATATGTATATGAATCTCCCATCTCGTGAATAAACTCGAATTTGTATTTTTCATATTGATCAGTGTCAATACGACCAATAGAAATTCGAGTTGCCAAACTTACTCAAAGTAATTTCCATTTGATACATGTTAAATTAAATTTAAATAATATCCGTCCTCTTGATAACGAAGCCCAAGCAAATCCACTTCGCATTCAAACAATTTTCTAATTTCTATTTAACCCCCGTACTTATAGATATGTTAAAGAAGCAGCATCCTCAAAAGTCTCACGTACCCCGGATGACCACCATCAACCAAATATCAATTGCTTTCAAATACCACCACACCAGGAAAACCATTTGAAAGAAAAACCTTCTTATTCTGTAGCTACGTTAAATGATTTTCCGCAATTATTTTGGATTTCAGTTGACGACAAGGACGACACCCATAACACGTTTTCAACATAAAATGACGACTATTAATAAATGTTTTATCGCCTGGTTCCTATTTTGTTGTCGTTCACGCCATCGTTTGTTTTGTTTTTGCTCAATTGCGATTCGGACTCCTCTGAACTCGATGATGTTCTTTAGCTCCGCCGGGAAATGAAAAGTTTTTGTAATGGTTAATCTAAAAAGCGAATCCAACATTAATTTTGTTTCTTGGTTTTATGAGCGTTGAGTGTGCAAAAGGCGGATGGGGAGGACATGAATGTGGGTAAAGCAGGATGATTGTACAGATGTGTGCGGCCTCGGTTTGAACTAACCGGAAAACCGAAGCTATAATCCGAAGGAAAATAGCAATTTTAATGGCATTGCCGTTGACTTTCAACGCAAGGTTAATTAGAAGATAATATTTTGGTTTAATCTATCTGTGCCATGTCATCATCGGTTGGGCTGGAGCTAGCATGCATGCGGCACAACAAGGGCTGCCAGATTAATCTGGAATTTAACGTTCACATCATTTCGGTTCCGAAACGAGAGGAAAGGGAATCGAAAAAAGTGAATTGTCTTATTTTCTAGTGTAGATTTTCCATTGACAATCCAAAAAAAAGCTAAGTGTTCCGACCTATTGGCAGCCCTTTTCACTTGCACTTGTCGTGCGCTAAAGTCTCTTTGTGATATTAAACGAAGCTTACCCTCAATGCCCATGATAGGCTTAACTTTATGACGGGCTAATGAAAACGTAACACACTTTTATTTCCAGGCCATTAAACTGTCGACACTATGGAGCATGAAGTACGTCTTTCCAGCAATTACGGTCTTTTGCGTGGGCAATTTTGTTTATTCGATGTCTTAATGCTACCATTGCTCCAAGCGAATGACAACTTGGCAAACATCTGCAAGAGGCTTTACTTCAGCTTGTCAGCTATCGGTCACAACGCTATCTCTCCCTTCATCTCTTCGAATGCAATACCATTCCCGATGTACTTAAGGTTTCTTTTCGTTGTCGTAAGACAATTTTCTTTATTTTCCTTGTCTCAAATGAAAAAAACTTGCGAGACACAAGAATCAATATTAGTTTCCGAAACTCGACTAGCAAACGTTGTGATGACCCGCTCGTATAGGATTGGGGCCGTCGAGCTGTTCAAGTGCCAGCTAGAGCGGGAACGTTTCGATAAACTACATACATATACGAGACTATCGTAAAAAGCTACACATAAATTTTATAGTAAGTCGTTCGACCTTTTGTACCGAGGGTTTGTCAATGCAATATTCTACTCTCTGCTAGTCCTTTGGACACTTGGCCTCTAGCCCGGCTCTGGCGTTAGTTGTAAATCTGTCTGAAAAAGCTAGCCGACCGCTCGTGGTTATGTGCTATGGTTGAATGGAAGATTGAGACATTGCAAGAGTTTGTATTATATCTTACGAAAGCAAAAACAAATCTGTTAAGGGTTTCCTGGGTGTATTTCGAGTTTTCTGTAGTGCTGCCCGGTGATTGCAGACATGTCCTGTCGTGTAATTTGTCTCGTTGTGAATTAAATGTTTAGTTGAGGATAAGTTTTTCTCCGTCAGTCTTTCTTCGCTCCACTTGCAAAAGGTTCTAGTTTCCTTTCCTTTTGAACACAATTTTTTCTTTAAAATTCATATACTCGTACTTACATATATGCGCCAATAAAAATCATTCAAATAAATTATTCTTTTTACAGATTACGCTTCATGAATGTCTGCCAAATGGCGTGCATGAACACATCAAATATCATCAAGACATCAAACTGCGGTTCATTCTCATCATCAAAAAACCACCCATCCCCACGAAACCCACTCTGAAATGGCATTATCTGGAATACTGTTACAAGTCGTCCATTCAGAGGTTACGATCATGAAGTGTGAGGTCTGGCACAATAGAGAACCAAATCATCTGCATCCTGTGCTGTAGAGCTCTCGAACGGAACGTGGGCGACCGGGTAAAAAATTTTCGCAAAAGAAAAATACTCGTAAATAAACAGCAGCAGCACAGACGAGACTGACTCATTTACAGAAGAATTTGAATTTACCACGGCTTTTACACTTATGAGCAATGTAATCAAGAATTACGCAGTGGAAAATTCGAAAGTAAATAACACCGTCGAGGACATCGCTGGCATCGCTTGTGGTGCCGTGAAATGTACGAAACGTGTACCTGCGATTAGTTCGGCGTGTTCCGCGCTGGTTGTTTCCAGGAAAACGGCGTGGTATCATCAGCGGCATCGAGCCCGAGAGCCATATTGGCCGACCAACACCCGGGATACCAAACATGAAAAGCATGGAACCTACGTTAAGAATTCTTTTTTATGTAATTTCACTTGTACAATATATTACATCTTATGAACATGGCGATGGATATAAGCAAGGTGAGTACGTGGGTGCCTAAGTGTGGGTGATGTTTTTTTTCATTTTCTTACAAGACAATACATTTTATTTTTGAAATTGTTTACTGTCTAGAAACACTTTTCTACTGTCTTTGATGTGTTGAGGTTTAGTTTGTAATATCTCCGCAGATAAGCGTGAGCTTTGCTTGAAGGTGAACAATATATAAATTGATATCAGTACGAAATACATTTCGCTGAAAGTGAATCTAGATTTGACACCGAATGAGGGCCAGAGTGCTTCGTAGAGCTAATGCTGGAACAATTGAATATTAAATTTATTATATTCTTAATAAACAACACATTTTGAATGGACCTTTTCGTTAAAGTGAATGAAAATAAGATTGGTTTATATGTACATTTTTGCGAAACAGCCTCGCCGCCAGATGGAATCTCAACTCACAAATATTGCTAATGGAAAGCGGTATGCATTACATTCGAATGCATTATATTGCCACCCAAAACAGGTTAAGTAATGCATTTTATTGTTCCATGTTTAACTGCAATGGGGCGAGTAAACTGACCTGAGCGCAGCTGATTTGAAACAATACTTGCATCAGCTGCGTTATGAGGCCAGCGAAACAAGAAATGTGGCGTATTCTGTGCTGCATTGGGACACAGCTGAGCGATAAATGTCGATAACGGCTTGTGGTCGGAACTGGTACGTGGTGGCAATTTTACGCTGGACTAAGAGTTTAAACGAACAAAAAAGTGTGACCGTTGCCACGAAAATAATCTGAAAAAGTTCATCATCAAATCTCACGCCATCGTGATCGCGAAAATGCCGAAATCCAAATGTTTTTATCGAAACTGAAATGCCTAGTACCATTTATGTCGAAAAATATTTGTGATCTTCAGAAGGAGCTGCAAACTCATCTGTTCGTGAATAAGTTTGATGCCTCAGCGGCTTTGAATGGCGAGTCTCAAACGCAGTAAAATGCAAATGTTTTAATCAATGGGCCAGTACATGTAATGAGTCCGAGTAAACTTAATGAGTGATGTGGTATCGGTTGTTCAAATGGAAGGTTTTTTTTTGGCATCTGACAGCTGATAATAGTTCTCAAAAAAAATAATTAATATTGAAAATTTCGAAGGAATTTATCAAACACGTCTTCAATTTGTTTGGATTTACCGTGCATAAGATCTCACGATTGTTAATTAGATACTTGTACCGCATTTAAGTTGTACGGTGTCGTTCCACGAAGATATCGAAGCGAACATTTTCTTTTTCGTTCCTGTTGTTTCCGTTCTCGATTTTCATTTCCTATTTTCGATGATCGATAGGTGCGAATTTTTCATGAGATAAATCAGACCGAATGAAAGTCTGGCCAACTGAATTGACTAACCAGTCTATCAGAATCATGTGGAAAAAAGCAATCAAAGAGAATAAAAACCAAACGGATTCGTGTTAAAAAATATTGATACAATAAAATTAAAACAAGATTAAAACAAACAATTAAAATGTACTCAAAGTTGATTGAGAAATCGAAAAAAAAACAATATTAAACTTATATGTAAGTTTAGCTAAGCTTTATTTGTTTTAAAACAAGTTTTCAAGTGCTCCAGTACCGTCGTTCGGATCCAGTATTTTTTTATTATTTTAACATTATCGTTTGCCAATTTGGAAATGTTTTAATTTTTTAAAACAATTATTATATTGCTGTAAAAATCTTGGTTTTCATTTTGTTTGATTGAATAGTGATGAGTTGCGAAGCCCCAAAAGTTTAGCTTCTGTGGAGCCCCTATTCCGTCTTTTAAAATTTTTTTATGTGGGCCATTGTTTGTTAGATGCGCGGCACAGACCTATCCGACCGGACTCGTCTTTCCAAACTGCACAAGACACCGGTGACTAGCCGGCACGCCATATCACACGGAGGTTAAAAGATCGGCTAAATAATCTGCTGTGGTGGTGGTTGTTCACAGCTCTTCCGCAGCAACATGTCACCAGACTTGGGTCCGTTTGTCAATTTGCGATAGAGATTATAATGAAAGGAAGAAAGGTTTGGTTAAGAGCTTAAGAGCTTGAAAAAATCTCTTTCGAAACAGGATTTAGAAGTAGATGAGAAATAGCATTTTAAAAAATTGTTGATTATTTTGCAGCATTTAATAATCAGCATTTATGCTTATGATGCCGATTAAATAAATTGTCGTCAGATTTAAGTGTCTGAATCTGTAAATATGAGATAGTAGACTATCAAAATCATATGTATTTAAAACTTGAGTCTTATGATGATACTGTTTCCTGAAAGAAAAATCCAATTATTTGGATGATTGAAGCTGGCACGACCAGATTGTTTGGTTCGATAATAAGTTCAATATGTCAAATTTTATTAAATGTCTCTGCGATATCGAACACAACCTGTCCTGCCAATTTAATTTTACTGAGTCCTGTTGTTAATGCTCAACTACACGAGCTAGCTGGAGTTTTTTTGGAACGTTTTTGTTTGAAACCAACATTCTATACTGACAGAGAATTATTCATGATTACTTCCTCCTTTAAACAAGCAAAGGATATATTTTCCGTGAGTTTTGCGATGGAAGAAAGGAGACTAGTAGTTCGCTATTTTTGAACGAAGGTTAAATCTTTATCGGGGATGACGATGAATGTGATTAGTTCCTAACAATCAGAATACTTTTCAAAGCAAAAATGGTTTTGGTAATGTCTGATATAGTCTGAAAGATCGTGGTAAAATCACCGGTTATTAATACTGTTTTCCTGCAATGTGATTGTGAACCAAAATTTTCATTTCTTGAAGTGATTTTGATGAAATTTAGTCTCTCCTCTGAGCTCTGCTATGTAAGAGATGTTTCGCAGTTTGTTCGTCGCTTTCTACTTCTTCAAGATCGAATTGTTCCTCTTGAATTTGAAATCATAATGAATCAACAAAAACATCAGCTTTTTTTGGTACCTTAAGCCAGAAGATTCTTAAGTGGTTGGCATGCTCGTTTTATTTCAAATTTTAAAACATTTAGATTTTTTTCAGAAAATATAACTTTCAGGACCAAGGGTACGTATGTAATCTGGTCAGGAATAACAATCATTAGATGTCTTGATTCCTGCTTCAATTTGGGAAAGCCAGTACTTTTGGCTCGTTTCTGAATATGATTTGTCCATTTTATGATGATTTTGATAGAGTTGAAGTTTTGGTTGTGAAGTTATCTCTGCCTTGAGAGATTTTTCTGGTGAGCAGGTGAATAGTTTCCTCTAAATCTCTTGTCGTTTCTGGCGCTTGAATGAAATCGTTAGACAAATTAAACCTAAAAGCTTGCTATTTGGCTGCTACTTTTTCTTTAATGTGGCCGTTAATGGAGATCAGACATGATCTAGGTTTTGAGACACGCCAATACGAGTAAGCAAAACATAGCTTTATATGGATCTGAAATGAGTAGGAAAGGCAAATAGTTAGTCTCTCTTCCCCTAGTAAATTTAGATTTCCAGTAAGATCTTTTGAGTTGGGGCAGTATGTGGGGATAACTATGAATATAAAAAAAAATTCTACTTAAACGGTCCATGCTTCCAATCACCGGGAGTTGGCGATTTATATATAATTGTGCCCGATATGCCTCCACATAAAGATTGCTGCGTCTTCTCTTTTGCCTGTTAATCTACGGATTTGGGGCAGATCCAAATGAGCATAATACCTATTCTGAAATCGTTTAGAAGTAGCGTTAGCTCACCTTTTTTTGGTAGCATGGACTTTGCATTCAATGTAATGGGGGATATGCAATAAGTTCGATTCATTAAGTTTGAGGAAAAGGAGCAGGGAACACACTTAAAACTATTTTCGCTATCATGTCTTGAAGATATGAAGTTGCTTTTGAATAATCACGATCTGTCAAAATCGGTTTACGCAGTTGGCGAGAGTCAAAGATTTTGAAGTCGAGGGAATTAGGTCTTTGGATGGATTGTTTGTGTTTGTCGGGAGAGAGTGGATATAGATACCTCCAGTCGAAAATTTTGGTTGGTTGAGCTACTGTTATTTTATGTATTTTTCAAGGATTTCCGGACAACCACCATAGCTTGAACGATGCTCCCCGTCACAATTGGCGCATTTCGGCTTCTGCTCAGGCTGCTTTTTACATAATTTTTGGCTTTAGATTCCATCAAATTTGACGCATCACGGCAGCATGTGATAGTTCATACTGTTGGCAGTTATGAGATTGACTTTTCACCTATGACATTGACCCGAAGTTTTCATGGTTTTCTTTGGTACAGTAGGTGACAAGTAGCATGACATTTCAACAGATCTTCGTTCTTTTTACCAGTTTTTGTTTCGGATTGCGCTGGTTGGTCATTCCATCTTGGGATATTTGGAGTTATTTCAATAAACTATTGAATTAAAGATTTTATCAGTTATTGTGTTATGCATGTAAATATTAATATGTGTATGTGTCACTTTAACGAGTTATTATTCACCTTTCAGTTGTGACTTGAACTCATTGTACTGTTAAAAATTATAAGCTTAAAAAGGATGATACAAGAATATTGCTGTTTTACGTTTGATCATTTACTTAACATACAGATTCGATTAAATACTTCAAAGTCAGTACGTGATATTTCCTTAAAGAATACGAAAACCTCTTTGAAGTTCTGATTAATACGAGTACACACTGAAAAGTGATGTGACGGTAACACCTCAAACTGCCAAGTATTATGCTGTGTCTCAGAGTTTTTGGAAATTCGATCTAAAAAGGCGTATGTTTTTTTTTTCAATTGGCTTAAAATTTCTCGTATAAATCTGGAATCGCCTCAGTATCCGGTGTTTTCTTGTTTTTTTGGCTACTCATAGCAAACTCGACTTTTTGCAGCCTTGGAGTGGCTAGGGAATTTTCGACAGAGATATTTATTGGCCCTTATATTATTAAACCATGAGCAGGATTTGAGAGTTTTTCTTCCGAAATATTCATTGGTTTTCAAAAAGCTTTCGATACTGCTGATACCCGTCTATTTTTAATTCAAATGGAAAGAAGGAGCTTGAGAGGAGTTGTACGGAATAATTTTAAAATGCGTTTTATAAAAAATAACTCAATTACCTCACACAAATAGCCGCATTAATTTTACCGTAGGTATCGTTTTTAGATAGCTGTAGGGGCTAATTTTGGGTCTAATTCTTTTTGTTATTTTCATTCACAATCAGTGCATACGATTGTGACATTATAAGTGCTAATTACTAATAATATAAGTATTAGTACGATTAACACAGGTACCTGTTAGGACGAAGATAGCCCAGAGCTCGGTTTTTCTCTACCAAAATCAACTCCCTGATTAGGTACAAACCTTTGTGGGTATATTTTATTTATTTTTTTCTGTTTACTTATGTTTCCATTTTACGGCTTCAAAATATTTTCAAATTAAGAGTGATAAATGCTTTTATTAGAGACTTAATTGGGTAAAAGAAATTGATATCAACAGATTGCTCATAATATATGATTGATCAAATACGAATAAAGTCAGTATAAATAGGAAAAAATCAGTATTTTCAAACATTTCTACGGTTTGATGGTGAGCATATATTCTTAATAAGAGATAAAATGATGATTTTTTAAGCCGTTTTATGCTAAAGTCATCCTTTGTTTTGTCAATTGAGATTTTTTGAGCAACCTAAGTAAAAATTTTCTATAGACAACGAAGTTTTCACTGTAAAGAATACATGTTTTAGTTGAATATAAAACTTGTTTCTTTAAAACGGTCTACCAAAAAGCCAACAGCACTATATTTGCACACTTTTCACATTAACCTAACCTTATATGCATAAAAAGCAAAATCTTCAGCTTGGGCTCCAAAAAAATGCGTAGCTCGCTCTTTGCAATCATTTGCATCAGTTAGATAATTGTAGCATTTCCTTTCTCAAAGAGTTTTTTGCGTTTAATTGAAACTTAAATTCTATTCTTGTCGTACAAATAAGAATGAACATTTTTTATCCGCTGAGAGTAGACACATAAACATGTTCAAATAAAGTCTAGTTGCTATTTAAGGACGCAATCGTTCATTAAATTCTCAATCTGAACGCAATCAAAATTTGTGAACCTTCTCTAGATCGTTGCTACGGTTTTGTTTACGCAAATTATAACTTTTCGTTTGTCATTACTGTTGTTTCGGATCTGTTTTGTGAAGCAATGGGAGAGTAAAAGTACTAATTAAAAGTTTTTTATAATATCGAATTGCGTTTTAGAACACATTATCACTATGCTTTCAAGCGTTTCTGTTTCTGTTTTTTTTAAAGAATATTGCATCATCTTTCAGCTCATAAAAGCTGACCAATTCAATTGCTCTGGACGCTTTCATTCACAAATGAAACTTTCTTTTTTGAACCAATTGGTATAACTCAAATCCAATAAACCAAAACAAAAACTTTAAATTTCCCGGGCTCTTTTGCCCACACTGGGCGCTATAATTAACTGGGCGCTATCACGTTCTCTTTGTGATATCTAGATAAGTTGAATCATTATTTCGTTTGAAGCATAAAGTTTACTTACTTATTAAATCAACTAAACCTTTGTTTATTTTGCCGGAGGCAGATCTTAGTTACAAATTTTATTGAAATAAACATCAAAAAGGCAGCCATATATAATGAAAAATTCTACCAAATCAGCTCAAATATATGAATTTGTATTCAAAATGTATTGAACATTTAAGCTGATTCCTTTTTCGCGTCATAGCTCATAATTACTTTTTATGTCACGGACTCAACCTGTTTTCCAACCACCCTTTTTGTGTATATACATAAGGACCCATTGTTGTCCTTGTACGTTACAATATCTTGATAGCAATTATACTGAGTGATTATTATTATTTTGTAATCCAACATTCCACATTTGTAAGACTATACATATGCTCCCATTGAAAAGCCTGCTGTTGAAACTCAGTTATTTTCGCGCAACCGCAACATGAAAGCAAAAATAGGATTCACAATTAACTGGTAGTATGCAATTAACCTTGTTATATTGCTTAAATTTCAAGGCTATCAAGTATCCGACCAGGACATGTCATGTATCCGCAACTTCATGTAGAGGCTAAATTCAGCCTCTGACCCCATAAAAAGACGCTATACATTGACTAAACAATGTATCTGCTCCACACACATATGTATGTACATCAATTACATGTTCAAAACAAACCTTTTCGTACATACCCCCGCACGCATTCTCATATTCACTTAATTTTTTCTCCGCTGACACTAACGAATTGAAATTTCATTTGAATAAGACATGACTATTACAAGCATTTCAGGTGTAGCGACATATTGCCGAGGAACACAAGATGACAAGATGAAAGCATTTCAACGGAGGAATGTCTCCGTTCTGGTTTTGGCTTTGGCTGCGCGAAATGAGGCTTCGTTACCAATTTCGCTGAGTACAATGTTTGCTCAAATATGCTTTGCTTTCCATATCGTGCGCTTTCCGCAAAGGTATTATGTCGCAGAAAATCCTTTCACGAAGGATTTACGGCTTGTAGATGGAATGGAACGCAACCAGGCAAGTAAGCAGGTAACGGTGTCTTAAGTAATTTACTCGTAGCCACGAAAAGGTGTGAGCGACGTAGTGAGGTTCGTTTCTTTTTTCGGAATGTGTATATATATAGCAAGATAGCCGTGGCAGGCTGCTAGGGTGAAAAGTAAAATCACTGTCAGTGTCTACCGAAAACCTGTACCGTCGTCATCTTTTGGCGTCATGTCCCTAATAGCATCAGCGAAACAAGCCACTCAGACTTCGTAGCTTTGTGAAACCTTTAGAGCTCCAGATGAGATTTTTGAGGATTTGTTCATTTTCGATAGCGGAGTGCCGAAGTGTTGCGGAATGTTATTTGTGTAACCCCTGTCACTTGCAGCCTTTCGCAGTAGCAGGTCAAGTAAAAGAAGATGGAACTTTAATAATAGCTTTGTTGTGGGTTGACAGGAGATTTTTGCTTGCACTAGGCGGTGAAATTCAGTCTTAACTGTGGAATTAACCATCCAAACCCGCTTATCACCTAGGGATCATGCACGTCCAAATGAATTTGTCTATACCACGTCAAAAAACGGAGCTTCAACTTGGTGGTGGTATGTCATTATAAAAGACGACGCCTATTAAGGAAGTAAGTGCTGAATGAAGTGAGCACCCGGACCGGGATAAAGCCTGTAAGCAGCGCCGACATAATTGAAATCATCGTGTCAAATCCAATTTAGTTGAAGAGTGGGCTTATTTCGTAGGCGCCAGGGCAGGTTGTCTCTCGTCCATGATTTTCTGCCTTCCTTTCATTTGTGCCAGTTTTCGGAGTGCTTGGAATGATACGTCCTGTATTGTATATTTGCACCTATGTAGGTATATCTTATGTATGAAGCTGTGAAGATTGAAGGCATTGCATATACAATCCCAGCACTAATGTGTAATTCTCTTGTAGATCCATAAGATTTTAGCTTGAATCTCAGCTCGGAATTTATTTCGTTGTAAGCTTACAATACCTTCGCTCATGTGATGGATATTCGGAGACGTTTGAGATTAATGAGAGAGCTCGTGCGGCTTTGCTAATTAGTTTCTGTTGATTAGCAACCGATTTCTGTAGGCAATGTTTGAATCTTGAGTTTGCTCTTTTGTGCAATACAGGTACGCCGGATGTAAATTGATCGAAGCTGAAGAGCCATGTGTACATTATATATTTTTGGTTGTGATGGTAGTGGTGGTGAAGCATTTATGTCTGTGATGTGGCGTAGTGGAGTATAGAATGAATTTTGGAAGTAATCTTATACAGTACTATATTTAGCGAACGATTGAAGTCAAACGGCTTCAATAAATCATTTGTTGGAAAATGTAATGGATGTTGATTAGTTTCCCTGCGATTTCTCGGTGGTTTGATCTTAAACACGAAATTGTCTGTGGTGACCTAGTAATGAAAATATCAATTAAGTGTTCGGTTTTCTCCGTTTTCATTACGTCTAAAATCTCTTTTAGACAGTATTAGAGAAAGCTTTAATTTTAACGAGCTTTCAGCGTTTTGTGGCTCTCTTAAGTGGGTAGCAAAGATTTTATCGCAAGTAAATACCATGTGACGTTTATTTTATACTGTTAGCTTTACATATTTAGCCCATTTTCAAGGGAAAGCTGCCACCTATCAAGCATTTTTAAAGTCATCACTGCAACAGAAAATCCTTCAAAATACTTACAACAGGTGCCCAATCAGCTGCCAAATAAAAAACAACGGTTAGAATGCCTGGACAAAAATCGTGTACTGTAGCGTATAGTGTGTTAAGCCATAAGATGTTTCCATGCTACGTTCCATAACGTTTCAGTGAGCATTTAAACTTGAAAATAAGTTTTCATAAAATAATGACCGGTAGTCGCTCCGTCAGTTTCCACTGAAGTGAGGAATATTATGGTTGGTGCATAAATGTTTAAGTGTGGACTGTCAAAGCATATTAAAATTCAGAGAAACTTATAATTACTAAGTGACCACACATCTAAGCATGCTAAAATTAAAGTTAAACTGCTCCTTTTCAAATTCGATGCATTGCTTTTAGATGAATCTTTGATCATGATGAATCATTCTTCGTTGATTTGTTAAAAACCTTATTTTTCAAGAAATAATTTATGCTTTCAGTTAGTTTGGTCTTCTTCTGTGTTAAGGATTCAGGGTTCATGATATTCGTAAGCCAATTTGATACTAGGATCATTCGCACTCTTATCTCTTCTCCGAATTCTCTTCCTCATCGTTAAAAGATGTTTTATATCTCTTCAGAAATTGAAAGTGTTGTGACCAGTGATGCCAATTTAGCTACATTGTAGCTAGATTTAGCTACAAAAAAAAACCGGTTTTGCTATAAGTTTCCTCAAATCTAGCTACAAAAGCTTTAAAAGCTTTAAAAAAGTTGACATCACTGGTTGTGACCATTGATCGGAGTTTGAATCGCATTTCCAACTTTTGACTGCATCATCTTCTCTTAATGTCACTGTTGTTTTTGAGTGTTTCTTCAAAACATTCGTTTGTCATTGCGTCCCGGAAAACATTCCAATTTGTTCTCTTCTTTCTCGAAGAGGCTCGTCAATAAAGACATATTTTATGGCGCGGAGTACCGTCTTTTGAACACATAGAAGCTCATTGAGGAAAATCAGTCACAAACTATGCTGGAAGTCTTGTGAAAACTTTATATATAAGACAGGACTATGACTTACACCGTTCCAATCAGTTGACTTTAGAAATGTATATAAAATTATATAGGAATTTCATCAGGTTTGTTTGGAAAGTTTGTTCTTCCTCAAGTTTTCAAGGTTTTACGGGCATCGTTTGTTGCTGCCCGGATGGTCACCGCAACTATTTGCACATTTGGCTATCTCTTTGCACGGTTTGGTGCATTTTGAGAAATGATGTTTACCTCCACATCTAGCGCATTTTTTTATTATGTTTAATTCCAAATTATGTTTACCTCCAAACCGAAATCTTGACAGTTTAGGCACTGTGATTGTCCTCTTTGTGGTCGCTAGGCTTTAATTTGTAGATGAGAGAAAAATCCGACTCAGATGTTATTAATTCGACTCAGATGTTATTATATCGAGAGCTGGGTCTTAACTAGCTCTGAGTTCCCGTTTCTCAAGTTGAAGGAGAAGACTGTCACGGCAATTTAAACTTCCGGGAGTAATAATAAAGGAAAAAAATCTCCACTGTTCTCCAATAGAGAGAAAGATGGATATTGTCGTATAGTTAATCTTAAATTATGTATGTTAGTCTCGAAATTGAAACTTTGTATTAGCCTGTAGAAAAATAGACATTAGATCGCGCGACATAGACAAAAGACCGATACACAACGACCTACCGTGCAAACACAATTTACTGCCATCGTTAACGAATTACCACATAAACGATACGAAGTACTACTAAGAACTACAATCACGAAACATTCATAACGCGTAATGATAATCACATATAAGAAAATTATGTGGTTGATTTTAATCCCCTGCAAAAATACCTAGCCGTAATCACCAAAACTATTGCCAATGCAAAGTACGGCCGAGGAGGGAAGAACAAAATGTTCGCATTCTGACGCACGGATACGCACAGCAGAGCAACGCACTGTCCAAGACGCTCGTACAGACAACAACTGCCCTAAGTCAACATTTGACCCACATACAGCTGTCGAGCGAGCACTTGAATTACCAATCTCGTACAAAGGCACATACGAGATTGTTGCGAGACACGTATGAACATTAGCACATCGACACCTCATCATCTAAACTTGGGCTAACCCGACGCGAACGAATTAAACCACAGCCGCGGGCATTTTGTCATCCAATGGAGTTCAGATCAATAGATCTATGCATATAACTACATACCTGGACTCAATAACTCAACTCGAGCGTAGCCGCCGACTATCTTCAGGGCGTAAATATCAACGATCCGCTTAGCCAATTCCACAAAATAACAACACACTTTGCTGTCATCCGGCTGACATTTTCAGCCCCAAACAAACTGACAGATCAAAGTGTCAGCTGACGGCGGTCAGATTGCGGATATTAAACAGGGTGGTAAATATTCGATAACCAGGACTTTAGACTCTACTATGATCTGAATATCACAGCATGCTTATACCAGAGAAAAATCCGTGGAAACAGCTCTGCATACCTTGGTGCAGCAGACTAACAAACCACTTGTATGCAAGGACTACACGCTGGCTGTATTTCTGGACTTAGAGTGAGCGTTTTAATATGTGTGTTCTCAGGCAAATGTAAATGCTCTCCAAAACCTGGATGTCAGTCCATAGTAAGTAACACTTATAAATCAGTATCATACAAAACAAAGAAAACAGAGAAAATGAGATTGCTGTTGCCATTAAATCATTCTTCACATATTCCCTCGTAATGGTGTCCGAAGTGTGGGTTTGCTGCTAGCCTCAACAGAACAGTGCAATTTCCCTTTGACTTGCAAGCAGAGGCTTCCATACTTCGATCTACCGAAGCTCAACAGAATTCCTGTAAGCCGCAAAAATAAAGAAAAATATCCGGGACTTATCCTGAACTCCAAGCTTCTATGGAAAGAAAATACAATGGAAAGAGCTCGATAAACACTGTACGTGCACGGAAGCTCCTCATGAGCTTGATTTGCGAATACCGGTTTTGTACGAAGCGTTAATATGTGTGTGTGCCGGATAAAATTGTATGGCTACACGAAAATCGGATAAAAACCGGTTTAAAATCTTGATTTCGTGTAACCATACAATATTATCCGGCACACACACATATTAACGCTTCGTACAAAACCGGTATTCGCAAATCAAGCTCATGAGAAACTTCCGTGCACGTACACAGTCTGCGCACACATACATGGAAATCGGCCGAAAGCTCACGAATTCCGGTATATTTCAAATCCTGATTTGGGAAGTGCTGTAAATTCGCTCACTGTTTGCTATTTGCAGGTGTAAATGGACTATAGGAGCAACTTGGGGGCTACAGCGACGTATTGTCTTCGGGATTTATACTATTAATATGGTGGAGCCAAATCTGCTGCCTGGCAGAGTAGAGAAGGTGCGTAGATAAGCAGCCTTTTTAATAACGTACGACCGATTTATTTGTCCCGCAACATGTGAGGTTCGCTGCAGTAACATGACGTTGTGGTGACCTCTGGATCCGGACAGAACTAGATCATGCAAAAATCTTGGTGAAGAGGATGCCTGTCCCAGCAAACATGGACGCCCAACCATCTCCGACTGAAGATTATGAAGCTCAGATCCTAAAGAAAGAGGAATAAACTTAGGGATAATGCCTAGAAAATAATGATTCATAAATACTTACCCACATCTCCAAATGAAAGACAGATTGAGGTGTGGTATATTTTCCAATGACCTGCATTTTAAGTTTTCGTTTCGCTTGCCGAAACATTCTAGTATCTTTCAAGCAGAGGTTTTAAGCTTCTCTTGAAGCGATCAATTGGCTCTTATGTAATCAAATATTCGGAGTCAATATCAGCATTTGCACCTCACTGCCAAGCAGCATTGGCTCATACTTCTTCGCAAGTCTAACCGCAGTAACGTCGGCAGACCTAAAGAGGATCAAGCAATTCGTCAAGGATTTAGGGTGGGTCTCCACTTCCAAGGGTTGTATGTTGTACATTATATGAAATGTGGTATCACAATGGACTCTTGTATACTTAAGTGTGTCTTCTCCAGGGTTCGCCTAATTGAGGCGGTCGTAGAACCTACCTACCTAATTTAAATATTCTACAAGCCCTGTATTTCGGATTCGTAGGCTAGGACTAAGTACTCACTCATGGCCGATGTTTCTTTTGAATTACTCTAGACTTAAAAATCTACCGCGTAAAGATAATGAATTGAAAAAATAGGTTCAAAAATACGCTTGTTATCCCAAAACTCTTTCCCTGGAAAAGAAGTAGAATTGAAGCACTCCGCTCCTATGAGAGTTCACCTAATTGCCTGAAATCTACAATATTCTTCATTCGGCTTAAAGCTACATTTTTTCAAATAGTAGCGGCTTTATTCAATATGAGCAACAAAAAAATACTTTTATAAACTTTTCACTGTTTAATATTTATTAATGGGCAATATTGGTGTTTTCCAGCAGGCAAAGCAATGAAACAAAAGCTATGCCTGTGCGTGTGTGTGTGTATGCCTACCTTCATCCTCTTTTCCGTATTTGAAATTACTTTCGTCGTAAATTGATTGTTGCCAGTGAGGCTTTCGGTTTTAATGGACTTTCGTTTCGATGCTGATGAAATGAATTTTAACTTGGATATTTTCAATATTCCTGTCGAGTGAGCATACGCTGGTAGCGGATGGTTTTGTAATCGGAATCTGGGTTAGACGAGAACGAGGAAATGAACTGAAAAAATCGATATTGGAAAGAGTTTCTAATGAGATTTTCATGTTTGAATTTTGTGTAAGTCTCATTAGAAATTAAGAGTATGGATTTATTGTTTTTGGTTTGTATTCGATTTCACAAGACATCGGTATGCCTCTCATGTAGAGAGATGAAGAAATATTTTGAGTTTTCTGGGAATTTGAATGAGGAAGCTCATTTAATTATTTTAAGTTTCTGAGCTTAATGAATTTTGAAAAAAATACAAGCATTCAGTAGATTAAAGGTTATTGATTTGTGACCATGGTTCCCTTCTTATCTATAAATCAGCATAGACAACGTATATCGTCTCTAAAGCTTATCAAAGCAGAGAATATTGATACGGGAAACTCGATCGTTTTGCGGAATAAGCCTCCGAAGCCGAATCAAATTGGAATTGTTTTTGCGGGATGATTAAATTGAAAATTTTTTCCTTTTTTTTATTAACATTGAACATTTTATTGGTAAATTTTATTGGTTGTCAAAGTAAAATTTTGAATGTAAATAAAAAAATAAAATTTGTTTTTCAATTTTAATCATCCCGCTAACACAATTCCAGTTCAGTAGATTCTTTTTATGAAATCGGAGGAGAAAATTTTCTTTTTCAGGTTTGTTTGTTATTTCCAAAATAGATTGTGAATTTGAATGGATTTTTTCAAAAGAAAACCGTTAAATTCATCGGACGTAAAATATTTATTTATTTATTTATTTTACCAAACAAGGCAACATACACAACAAGAAAACATAATATAAATCTAAAATACAATTAATCATTATAAATATATAATGCAAATTGTCCGTAAAAAAAGATACAATACATCACAAATTTTGTAGCAGTTACTCTACATTATTTTAATTAAATTTAGGCTAGTAACGATGGAAGTTAAGCGGGTTCGGATGTGGAATGGGCTTTAGACAAGTTATTTTTGAAGTTTGGTAATCCCCGAAGAGTAGTGGCTGCTCATAGAATTGAATATTCTACAGCACCTATGAATGGGCTCATTATATGCATAGGTAGTGTGATGACTGAATTCATTGAGCAGATTTGCATATCTGGTGCGTCTTGGTCGCTTATTGAAAGTAATTTTACTAGAGAGATCTTCAATAATTACCGCACCACTAATAATATCAAATGTAAGGCAAGCGCTGAGCAGAGTTCTTCTCGAAGAAAGAGACATTAAATTTAGAAAACTCAGTCTGAATTTGTAAGATGGCAGATGTTGAAAATCCCGTGGGTCATAGAGATTTCTCAAAGCGAAAAGTACAAATTGTTTCTGAGCAGACTCAACTCTATCGCTTTGTAGCTCGAAAGCAGGGTTCCATATAATGCAAACATATTCGAGTAAAGGACGCCCTAGGGTGGTATGTAATGATTTGGTAACCCATATATTTTTAAACTCTTTAGCGCGTCTCTTTATGGATCCGAGCTGTTTATTAGCTCTGGCTAGGATTTTGTCATAGTGGAGATTGAAGCGCATCTTGTTATCCAATACTACGCCAAGGTCTATTGTCTAATGTGTATACTAACACGATGCAAGGTATTTATTTTTAATTGATTTCTGCCCCAAAATTCTAATTAATGCAGGGTTCAATCCAATAATTTACATCACTCCAGATGTCTATCAAATATTGTGATGACTATTCACAACATGATCGCCAACAAACTATACCTCTTACTTTTACTTTTCTTCTTTAATCGTTTCATTTCGAACCCAACCTTGAACTTCAACCAAATCCGTTAAATTTCTTTTCACGGAGAAATCTGTAAAAAAAGAAACCTTTTCGCGGAAAAGCACTTAATTGCGTGTGTTGTGATACAATAAAATCACAAAATCATAAATCGAGGAAAACTTTGCGTAGATATTCTATGTTTTCCAGTTATACAGCCATCTAGTGGTCCTGATAGCCCTTCGACATTCGCATCACTGCCAAAGAAATTGTTTCCAAGTCCCATTCGCAGTTCAAGGTCAGCACGAAAAAAAATAGGAAAAACAATAAGAGAGTTTATTATTCTTCGTACAATAAAATACATTTTCATATTCAACGAAACCGCAACCTTAAAGTTTTGAATTGGTATGTGAACGATGAGAATAATTACAGAAAAACGACACAGCAGGATGTGGACAATGCGTTCATTTGTTCTTTGGCCATGGACAAGTACTTTTGCACGCGATTATCGTTCCTTATGACATAAACTGAAAAGAACTTCGTCAAAAAAAATGAGGTAGAATGTTGAGGAAAATGGGTGAAGAGCTGGGTGTTTTGTTGTGACTGCTTTACTCAACTAGTACCTCATGCGGAGTTTTGGGTGTCAAAGCAATAACTTTATTGACTTGTTTACGGTATTGTGAATACTATCAAGACAGAAAAATGCTAGAAGAGTCAGCTCATGAAAAGTCTTTTGAAGTAAGCTTCAGAAGAATTTTCCCATTTCCAGGTTATCTTAAATAAAAACATCTGGCTACGTAGATATCCGTTTATTAATCAAGAAAACAGTTGAAACATCTTCCAAATATAATGATGAACTTGTATTAAACTACAAAAGTGTCGGTATTCTAGGATTAAATAGCCTGTAAAGTGTTTTGCAATTTTCCCCAGGAGCTAAACAGCTCCGTTTCGTGCAAATGATGTCTGTAGAAGTATGTAATCGGAGCGGAATAAGGCCAAACTTATGTCGATGGGAACGATTCGTTGACGGTAGTCCTATACGCGCAACCTAGTGTGCGAACCACCGCCGCCGCGTCTCATCGAAGTCCTGTTTTTACGCCACTCAGCACCTTCATCTAATTTGTCATTTAGCTATGAAAAGCCACAGGCTCGCAATAACCTTTTTCGAGCAATATCCACTAACCAGCTTGTATGCAGCCATGGTATAAGCTACAACAGAAACCAGAAACACAGCCTAGTTTTCAGAGTGGTAGCGAAGTGTCTACACAACGCGAAACGCATTGACCTTGTTGAGGTGCTAGTGGTAGTGGTGGTGTGGCGGTCGGTTGGCGACGTCCTGTTCTCATCGGACAAAGCAGTAACTTAAATGAGACTATCACGTTACTTTCGTTTTCCTCGTGGGGCTGAAACCAATTACTTTGCATGAAAATGGCAGACGAACGTAACTGTTGGAAGTGCGGATGTCCTTAGTCTGTGGAATGGCGTAGTTACCGGTTTGAGTTGGTGGCGGCGGTGAGGGTAGAAGTGCTGTCTAAATATGTCGATTTTTCGCCATAATGAGCAGTGGGTGTTGAAATGAGATAATTAAGTTTGAACCCGTATTAATTGGGGCGATATCAAGAGTGAGTGACCTTTGACAGGTAGATTGCATCGATGTGAAATAATGAGGCATATCAAATGAAGATATATTAGCAGTGTGCAAGAAACGTTCTCTCGCTTTTCTTGTTACTGTTGAGGTATTTGTTATGCTGTCAATTAGTGATGGGCGTTTCTGTTGTTTTCAAAAAACGAAAACGAACTGTTTTTTTTTCAAAAACAACTGTTTTTTAAAACTGTTTGAAAAAAACAGTTTGAATTAACGAGAGAAACAAATTTTATGCTGTACGACAATTAGAGTTTGGTCGTACTAGGATTTTCACATACTAGGTATAACAAGTACGAGTACGAAAAAATACCTGTTCTAAATACCTATTTGAAGTATGTACATATATACATACAATGCATACGATTTGCAGTAATGTAATGAAATGGACTAATATGCCCTCCTCCACCCTCGAGACACAACGTTCCCAAGCTAGAATGGTGATGGTGCACGATTACCTTCAAAGAATACCGAGTCATTAGTCTGTCCAGCTTGTCCGCAACTTTCCAATGGTCGGTCATTAATTTGGCAAGTCTTTCTCCAATCTAGGGGCCATCTAAAGGAAAACAATCAAATTCAATCAATTTAATTTGTTTTTCTTTTTATTATATGCAGAAAACACCTCCTGTATTCGTTCAAATTTCCAAAGTAAAAAAATTACTAAAATAGGACCAACTAATACTGTTGTCATCTATATGACTTTTCATTGAGTCTCTGATACCAAACTTTTTCTGGCTAATCTAAAACAGTCGGATTTCCACTTCACCTCACTGGCGCATGAAGTTTGCCGAAAATTTTATTAAGAAATTATAAAAAAAAAATTTTCGTTTATTAAACATGCACCTACTAAGGGGCCATCTTCTTCCGTAAGGCTGGATATGAGACCAAGGGGCACCTTACCTCCCGCGGTTTCGTTAACTTTACAACCCCGGTAGGGTTGGAGACACCCTCGTGGCGGCCTCCAGTCACGAGGAGGGCCTCAGCACACCCAGAGACGCCAACTGGTGATCCAAATAGGATCTCAACTTTATCCTCCTTGGCACTTTTAGTGCTACTTTTAGTTTTTCCGGAGGATTTCATTTTGCCGTATCTTCGAAACTAGGCCGCTTTTTCCCAGACTTGTATGAAAATTTTGCCCGAAACAACTCAAATTGGTCCCTGAATTCATGCTAGACCAAAAAATTTTTGCAAAAAATTGACGTTTTTGCCCGAATTCCCCTATAAAAAAAATTTTTGCCCTTAAAATATCACTATTGTACTCTCCGAACACTTTCAATCATCGAAAGCGCCGTAAAGTTAGTTTTTTCCAAACTATGGCCAAAAAACCCCTTACTCCCCTACAAAACCGAAATTTTTTAATCACAGCAATAGGTATTGGCCCGTTATGTCCCAAACCACTCTAACCCAAAATTGGCCGATTTTGTCCGATTTCAGCCCCTTTTGCCCTAAAAACTTTTTGAATATTAAATAAAATACTTGCAAGTACGAAAATACTCGCAAGTACGAAAATATTGTTTTCCGCAGCTAAACAAGCGAATAACGGTACGTTTAAAAAAAACGAAAAACCATTCGTTTTAAAAAAACAGTTCGTTTTTAAAAAACGAAAAACCATTCGTTTAAAAAAAAAAACAGTTCGTTTTAAAAAAAACGACAAACATTTCGTTTGAAAAAAACAGTTCGTTTGAAAAAAACGATTCGTTTGAAAAAAACGCCAAACGTTTCGTTTGAAAAAAACAGTTCGTTTGAAAAAAACGACAAACGTTTCGTTTGAAAAAAACACTTCGTTTGAAAAAAACGATTCTTTGGAGAAAAACGAAAAACGATTCGTCTGAAAAAAAACAGTTCGTTTTAAAAAAACGATTCGTTTCAGAAAAACGATTGGCTTTAGAAAAACTATTCGTTGTAGAATAGTTGGAATAATTGGTTTTAGAAATACTATTTGTTGTAGAAATAGGTTCGTTTTAGAAATGTTGTTCGTTTTAGAAAAAAAAATTCGTTTAAGAAAAACTGTTTGTCGCTATTTGGAAAAACTGTTCGTTCGTTTTTTGTTGCCAAACGTTTTTTTCAAACTGTTTGGCGTTTTTGAGCCCATCACTACTGTCAATACATTTATAGTTTATTGTCGAATCAAAATTTAGATTTTGTGTGAATGAAAATTATGACTAAGCTTGAGTTTGATATTAGATATTAGATATTAGTAGTTGAATTTTAATATCAAAATTTAAGCTACAAAATCCATGTTTCAGTGAATCAGTTACAAGCCCTTCAAGTAAATGTACAAGTAACAATAGCAACTTGAGATTTAGTGGCTATACTGTTTACTCCTGGTAGATCTTATGGGTAAAAACAAGAAAAAATTCATGATGCGCTGGAAAATTAACATTTCAAGCGGAAACGGATTTTTGTTCCGGGAAAAAAATGCAAACGGATTTTTTTTTTTTTAAAGAAGAAGTGCGAACTGAAAATAATTTTCATAAAAAGAGGTTTACATTTTGAATTTTTGGAAGAAGCAGGAAGGCGATAAAAGTGTTTTCGATGAGAAGAAGATTTGAGCCTGTGGAGGTGCAATTGAAACAAGAATATTGTATTCAAATCAGCGAAAAGTAAACCGAATGGAATACCATGGGTTATAGGCGAAATATTGATCGCACTTTATTTGTGGCTTTATGATTACTGAAACATCCACCACTCACCTAGCAGCGATCGAAGTTCAAGCTTCGATTGGTCGTAAATGTAAAGCAAATGTAAAGCTTATAAAAGCGTAGATAACTATTTGTTTCCTGTTATTAGTAAAGCTAAGGCTACATTAACAATCATGCAGAAGAAGAGGTTTGAATGCACAAAGTCGTTTTATAGCATTCATCCTAGCAAAAGTGTTCATATTTCTAAGATGCAGATCTATTCGTAAAACTCTGATTTTTCTCTCTATAAACCAATTCCAAGATACTTAATTGTTCAACTAAGAATAATCCTAGAAGTTCCAACGACATTTTTCTTCTTTACGCGAATAGTTTGGGATCCTCGGTACTTGAATTGTGCATTACAAAAAGCCCGAATAAATGCAAAATTAGCCACATGATTCATACGACTGTTGCATGGCTACATTCATCTCAGCGATCGAATGCGATTGCAATAATTCAGCGTTGTAACTAGAAATAGCCGGCCTATTGACTATGCAGCTAGTGGTGTGTTCACTTGCAGTGGTATAATCAGTTCGAGTGATATCAGCAACAATCCACTATGCGGTGCATTTTGACTCTGTGGGTGCGGTTTGATGTCGACAGGGACATTATCGGCAGAGTCACCGTTTCAACTGTAAATTTGAGAGAAATGGGAGAATTGTTCTTCAGTTTAACAATAGGCTTAGTAGCCCAGTGAAATCCGACATAAAAAATGCGAAACTTTGGAAAAATTAAGGGAAAGCTAAATTTTTGTGTGAACCTTGATACTGCCGTGTTGAACAAAATGTCAAAAATCCCCATCGATTCGAGTGCTGCGTTACTTTTTATACGGGGTCAAAGGTCACAAAACGTTACCTTTCCTAAATATCTCAGTAACGGTCACGTCTTCAGAAAAACAATGTATGACGAATTTGTAGCTTAAAAAATTTTTAACAAAAAAGATGTGAACTCTTTTTCTTGTAACCATAACGGTTTTTGAGATATATTGATCTAAAAATTTGCTACTAACAGCATCCTCTTTCTCAACGGCATGTTGATATTATTGATTATGACTTGGAATGTTTGTTAGTTGATTTTTCCATGTTAAAGAGGCGCATAAAAAAAATATGTAAACAAAATTATCTACCAGACTCTAGGGTTGGTGGAAAAGTATGCTCCAAAAAGTTCCCACCACCCCCCGCTCCCTCTTTGCCATAAAACTTGTAGAGACATCTGCTCGCTACTCTCTTCTCAGAATGGGTGGGATATTCCACGAAGGAGCAGGACAAGACAACAACATTGCAGGTGAAAATAGGTTTTGTATCATATCATGGCCCTAGGAGTATAAAAACGCAAGATAATATCATGGCATAATTCTGTAAACACTCATTCTTGACATTATAGGAGCTCAACCCGCTGCAAACTATCCCCAAGTTATCAGTTTTTTACCAATCCTGTGATGATTTCATAGCGCCAAAGAGACATGACACGTCTCGAAACCAATTTGCACCTGAAATTACGTGACCTTGGCCTGATCGTTCATGGGATAAGACGGTATGGAAAAAAAACTAAAAAAAAACGGTTATTTCGGGGTGGGTCGTTTGCGGGGGTGGGTGTAGGGCTGGTCCTGCGATGTCGAGAATAGGCAATTAACCTTCACTACCCTTGACGCTCAGATTCAGACAAATGGCTTCAATTCTCACTGCTGTTTTCATTTCTTTATATCTCTCTCTTCTGAAGTTGCCTCTTTTTTCTCCTCTTTTTCACACTTAGTTTTACTCCTAAGTGGTTTGGAGCATACTTTTTTCTCCTCTTTTTCACACTTAGTTTTACTCCTAAGTGGTTTTGACTCTGCAATGCAAAGTATTGTTTCGCAGGAATAATAATGATAGCTCGGAGAAGAGATTTGTCTTTGCACATGTTGTTTCCAACTGAGGCGCGAAAAAATTTCAATTCAATAATGCTGTTTATTAGCCCTGGCAAGGATTTTGTCATAGTGGAGATTGAACCGCATCTTGTTGTCCAATACTACCCCGAGATCTATAATATGATCAACCCTATTCAATATGGTGTTGTTAAGGCAGTAAGAATACTTTTTGATCGTATTCTTACGGGAAAAGCTTATTACATGACACTTGTTAATGTTAAGATTCAAATGATTCTCATTGCACCACTGTTCGAGAGATTGAAGCTTTGATTGTAGAAAAATTGCGTCAGATTGCGTGTTTACGCTGTGGTAAATTTTTAAATCATCTGCATAAAAGATATGGGGTATACCAAGCAATGTCTCAGAGAGATCAGAAATGAAGATGTTAAAAAGCAAGGGACCTAGATGACTGCCTTGCGGTACTCCAGAAGATGCGAAAACTCTTTTAGATAAGTGGCCCTGGAATTTAACAAGCTGAGTTCGATCGCGAAGATAAGACTGGAGCCAATCAAGAAGAGACCCTGATATACCAAAGTTGCGAAGCTTGTATATTAGAGTTTGATCGTCAACCCGGTCGAAAGCCTTACTAAAGTCCGTATAGACTGCGTCAATTTGACTTCCTTTTTCCATTTCACAGAGCACATCAGAGACCAGGATCATGAGATTGGTAGAAGTCGATCTACCCTTACGAAATCCATGTTGTTGCTCATTTAAAAGAGGGTCGATTATGCGAGTAAGTTTTTCACAAACTAACTTCTCAAAAAGTTTGGGGATAACAGATAGAATAGCAATCCCCCGATAGTTATCGACTGATCGTTTATCACCACTTTTGAAAATAGGCGTAAGGTATGAAGATTTCCAGAGAGATGGAAAAACACCTATGGAGAGGGATTTATTGAAAATAGCATCAGAAACCTGTTTACGGGATCTCAACGATTGAGTATTGTAGCCATTTTAGTCTGCTGCGATCGATTGTTTCAAAAAGTGATAAAAAAGAGATCTCATATTTTAATATATGATTATTGTTAACTATCTGATCGATTTTTAGCTCAAAGTTTATTTTTAAATTTTTGTTAAATGTTATCTTATATTTTCAAGTTATGTTACATTAGGTTTTAGTTTATTATTAACATTTAAACAACAAAAAAAACAGCAGTTGAGTTTACACTTTTGCAAGACTGAAAAAAGTTGCCTCAAATGGCTCTTTTGAATGGCTTTAAAGAGCAGCTCATTAAAATGAGTAAGTTTTACAGAGCTAGCTCACTTCAAAGAGCCATTTTGCTCATTATAAGTGGTTACATCTTTGAAGACGAAACGCACCGATTAGATTTGGATTTTGCGGAGCTCACCTTATAACCAATTTATTTGCATAGCTAGCCCGTTATAGTAGATTGTGGTTTATTTTAAAAATATATATGCAAGTCCTATCATAAATGGCACCGCAGCACATATTATTTAAGTTAAAAAAAGAAGATTCAGTAGCTAAATCATAGTATAAAATTGAGGATATCAAAATGTCATGTTTCCGATGGAAATGTATGTAGGTGTTGCATCAACATAAGTTTTAAGTACATGCTTTGGACGAAGCATATCCGGCCCAGTTGACAATGTATCAACAATTTTGCGATTATATGGCCCAACGACTGCAAAAAACTACATTTATTTCAATATTCACATCTACTTCATTATATTTCCATTCTATTCAACACAGTGAATGATGAAAATGAGACAATAATTACACTGATGACTTTAACAAATGACTACAATAAAACTTATTTCTGCGTTTCTTTTACCGATTGCAAGACGACAAGCAACCGACGGATTAAAGAAAAAGTTTTCAAGATAAATGGTGCTCTCGAGACCGGGTTGCGGCTCCTGGAATTAAAGTATGACGTTGAACTTTACACACGAAAAGAAAACGCTCTTACACCGACGACGATATCGACAAAGGAGCAAATATTTCGCTCCAAACTCAAGGAAAGTAGGACAGCGAGGGAAATGAGAGAACTTGAGTGAGTATGCAGGAAAAGCATAAGAGAAGGTGTCCTGAAAAATCGCATGGAAGAATAAGATGGCAAGAGTAGGGGCCGAGTTGATGTCTTTATATATTTCTTGCGGGAATTACGTGATCATGGTAATCTAATCAGCGCAAATGATGGGCATTTCTCACGGTAGGTAAGTTGTGGGTAGAGTTTAATTTGATGAGCTCCAACAATGGTATGTTTCGAAATAAATACAGATCGATTAGTTTGAAGAACTGGAAGTAGTTTGTGCAGTAAATTTCTGCTGTTTGCGTTTTGGCGGCTGTTTGAGGATTTAAGATCAATAAGGGACGAACGTTTTTGAATCGAAAAGCATCCGCATGCTTGAAAAATTTAGCAATGAAGTGCAGGAATATTCAATGGAGTGAATACAATACTTACATCTTTTAAAACATCATTCTTATCATTTATGGAATAAATCGCTTTAAAAAATGCTGTTGAGATAAACTTCAAACCAGTGGCGGCTCGTGGTTTTGAGACTTAGGGAAGCAACAGCAAAATACATATATAAGCATATATGTAATATATATAAGCATACTTATGAAGCGCGTAGTAAACTATACATGCGATTTTTTTGAAACGTCGTGTAAAAAATCAATTAGGTATTGCAATGTTGACCATATTTGTATTAAAAGTTAGAGATTGATTGTCAAAAGCTTATTTCAGTGATATTCTTACTCACTAAGATCAACAATCTCAGAAAAGCTCAAATTCTGTATAGTATTTGAAAGCAAAAAAAACATACTATATTCTTTAATTTGTTTTTAATTATAAAAAAAAGTTAACTTGAAAACATATTACAGACTAAATAAGCGGTGAAAGTTTCTTCATAGCTCAAAGTTGAGGATATATAGCATCTTTTAGCAAATTAAATTAGATAGTCAATACCAAAACAAAAATAAATTCCTCATATAATTTGCAATACAAATTTTGCGAACAGTTGACTGAACGGAATTAGTAGTCTTGGTTGCCAAGATTCAATAAGATCCTTTTTCCTCTCAATCGATCTAAATGAAAAAGACTGCCGCAGTAAATCCTCCATGGCACGATCACAGCAATTTTAGTTCTCCACTTTTCAATACGCTCTCACTTTAACGAGTTTTATGCTATAATTTACTTTGAAAACTATCCTTTTATTTTTCTTTAACCAACCGTATTAATACTGACAATACAAAAAATTCAAGTCCAAAGAATTATAGCAGGTGCGTTTTTTTTGCGAAGAAAACATAAAAAATGCACCTAATATAAACTATAAATGCTTAAGAAATCACTTCAGAAATTCAACATGGAAATAACATCAACATAGACGAAAGCAATTAAGTGGCCATATCACCCAAAGCACCTGAACCGAGAAACTCAGTTTGCGAAAGTAAACCCAAAACAGATACAAAAAAAAACCTATCTGGAGAAAATTGCACACGAAACAATTAAACTCTTACATATTTTCCATATCAACATCACAATAACTTGCACCGTACATACACCATGCGAACAAAGCATAAAAAACATCAAATCAGAAGGCGAACAACTCGTAAGAAGAGGAGCAGAAGAGAATCTACAAATTCCGTAACGTAGATCATGACGGGAAACAGAAACATAACAGAGACGCGGATGACTTTCCAGCGTCAACACAGGCGTCCAAAGCAATCAAGTGGTAATTTCACCCAAAGCGCCAGAACCGAAAAACTACGTCTTTTGGGAAAGCAAACCCAAAGCAGACACCAAAATCCGATCTGGGGAAAAGTGCACACAAAAAAAGGTAACTCCTACTATTCTATTCTCCACATGAACATCACAATAGATTGCACCGTACATGTGTGCATGTGAACAAAGCAGAAAATGCATCAATTCCTAAGGGGAACGGTTCGTAAGAAGAGGAGTAGAAGAGAATCTACAGACATAACAGAGACGCTGCTGGCTTTTTAGCGTATCAAGTTCATTCATTAACAAATATTTTTGGGTCTTACAGCGGGTGGATGGGGCAAGGGTTTTTTGAATTTCTCTATCCACCAAGACGCTGTGAACTGAGTCAGCGTCCGCAATGCTGCTTCAATACATTGATGGCAAAATGTTGGTGTGCACCATTTAGGCAAGGCGTCTAAGTAGACCTATGCGAATATAACGAGTTTGAGCATTGAAGCAAGATCACTTCAGTGTTCTGTGTAGTATATCTCAATGAACTGTATGTTTTGAATTGAATGGTATGGAGTGCCTGTAGTTTGTAGTAAAACATTTGAGTTTTCGTGGCGTCGCTGTAAACTTACCTTGGAAGCTCTGTAATTGGACTGTTATAAAATAAAACCATTTGATCCATAGTAGCAATTGAGTTTTGTCTTTTGTAAGATAATAAATGTTATTATTTTGATTGTTAAATATTGATTGTTAATCTTTTGATTGTCACATATACCAAAAGAAGCACTGCTTCTTTTGTGTATATTGACGAGCCGCCCCTGCTTCAAACGCTTGTAAGCGAAACCAAGCCAATTAGAAATTATATTGGGTCGGTTTCGGAAGCTTCACTTTCAAACACACTTAATAACCACAATTCTACAACGATCAAAAACTATCTCCTTCGCTCAAAATAATCAAAGCAGTTAGTTAGAGCAAGAGCCTAGCTAATTGGCATGGTACGTGCTATAAACTCTGACTGAGTCCCAGCAACTTTGACACCACATGGACACATTAGTTTCTTCGATGACAAAACATCAGCGTATTCGAATCTAACTTCATTCTTCATACACACGCATTCCAATGCTGTTCCGTCTCCCTTGACCTTGCACCCCATCTCACCTGTCCATTCTACACGAAAACCTCTAGAAA
The DNA here is from genome assembly GCA_963978885.1 of Nemotelus pantherinus. NCBI lineage: Eukaryota > Metazoa > Arthropoda > Insecta > Diptera > Stratiomyidae > Nemotelus > Nemotelus pantherinus. The sequence goes on along the minus strand of OZ022264.1, from coordinate 22,383,183 downwards.
GTAAATCATACAAAAAAAAAAATTACATACCGTAATTTCGGATCACGCAATATAGTCTTGGTCGTTGACGATGTCGTCGGTCGTTTCTATAATGTTCTTTCAGCGGCAGATAGGATTACGAACATGTTCCAGTATGTAATCTTCGTGTAATATGGGATTGTCTTTTGTGGGAATTTTTTCTCGCATTTGTTTTTTCCTTGCGAAAAATTCTTTTACCAAAAGGCCCCCAAGTAAACTATTGCGGTTCTTTTTATACGGATGCTGGAAGAAGTAACGACGAAAAGACCAACGGTAACCTGCTACATATTAATAAATTAGATGTTATGGGAAAATCTAAAGCAGTTTTCTAGTAATCAGTGTTGTGGAACAGAAGCTGAGGCTAGAGGGCATTGACCACTGTGACGAGTGAGCTCATCCAAGTGTTTCCTGTGAAATGATAAATTTGTATGGTTAGGATATTTTTCGGACATGTTTTTGAAATGATGCTTTGAAATATTTGAGGGCATAAAAATATCGGAAGAAATTTTTTTGATTTGAAATTTCCAATTAAAATATTTAAAAAAAATTGAGTTAACAGTCCTTGTTTTCAGATAAGTATAAAAAGCTTAGAAAACTCCGATTTCTTCGATGAGTTTGTCAAGCATCAACTAAGCTGCTTTGCTCCATCACTATTAACTGCACGTATTCGTTTTTTTATGTCCGAAAAAAAGTCGTACACAAAAATTGCCTCGCACAAAAACTCGCTGAGAAACTTGTATTAGAGCAATCTTGACGTAGTTTCTAATGTCGAAATATGAAAGAAAACTTGTCATTTTCAGCAATAAAGGACAAACTTTTTGGTAAGCGAATGACAGTCATACATTTCTTTCCCATAAGCTCTGTCACCTACAATGTCGCCATTACCGCAGAATAAATAGTCAGTAGTTTGGTGTTAGGAACGTGTTTTGTCGAAGAGTTACCCTTATATTTACACTGCTGTCAACGATTAATGATATAGTTAGCAGTTTCAACATAGTTGTTCGTTTGGTCAACAGTCCCTGTGGTGACTAACTCTCGAGCGAGCGATACCGAAAAGCATCTAGGATGACGACCGCGACGGTGAGAACGCAACGTTCCGGTGATGGAACAGTATCCAGTTTTCTGAAATTACTCTAACAAGACGACGGACACAGGATACTATGAGCAGTCAGCGTTGATGATGCTTAAGATGACAAATTGCGTTTGCATAGTTGCTTCCTCTGCAAAAGTGTTTCGTATGATGCAGCCATCGTTATCGTTCTTTCGATGCTGTTCGTTATTTACCAAGAGGATAATGTTACGGCCACTGAGCGACTACTATCTAAGAAGTTCGTTTTAACTTTCTGAGATGTAATATTATTTCGTCGTCATTTCATAGTCTACGGGGACTGACTTTCGGTAGAAGATGACAAAGAAATAAAAAATAAACCATAGAGGCGATATGATATCCTTAGAGCAAGGATAATTTTACAACGTCATGGACAATAGACGGAAAATTAGGAAAGTAAATTGGGATACTCGTAAGTCATCAAAGCAGAAGTGGAAGAAAACGAGCGTAGTGACAAAAACGGTTTGGTAATATTGTTGCTGTTTTTTTACCCAGAGAAAGAGGTCTTAAGTTTTGAGTGATTTAAACAATCAGTACTTAGGATCATTCTGGACCGAATTTGTGGCCTAATGTAATCTTTCTAGATCTTTTTCGTGAGGAAGCAGGAATGGATTAGGAGAATATTTTTGCAAAGTGACTTGATATTTTTAAGAAAAATTAATCAACTGAAGGCATTATGCGTGTCAAACGCACTGTAAATTATCGAAAGTTTTAAAACGGTGAAATTGATCTACGTTTTGCCATGGTGAAAGACTTTTATTTGCCTGATATCATTCTACCAGTAGCCTTGATTAGCACGTTTCAGTTAAGAATGAATCTCCGTTCTTCTGTAGAATTTTTAATCCACTGAAAATATAAATACGAATTACAGAGTATGATATAATTTTATTAACAACGATAAACTATACAAATCAGTGTTGCGTATGTATGTATGACGATTAGTGCGCGCAAATGGCTAAAAAAAATACCAAATACCTCAAAAAATGCATGCCTTTTTATGTCGAAACTCAAACTCTGTCAGTTTTGATGGCACGTGTAAATGAAACTTCCTTTGTTGCAAACATTTCGCAGCCGTAAACATTGTCTGCACGCTTCATTCATTTCGTCCTGTCCAAACGAAACAGCGCACTTGTTGTTTTTTTGTTGCTCTGGCTGGTTTTTGGGTCCGGCAAATAGTGCCGGCTGTTTCAGATTAATTTATACTACTTCGCTTTTTTAGCACTTTGCAGATTGACATTATGCATTTTATTGTCAGGTTTACGTGTTTCAAGTTTAAACGGAGCTAGAACTATTTCAATTACTTCACTTCGATATCGAAAGTAATCTTCTCTCTTGGCTATACCGTCGACATATCATCGCTGAGCGGTACTGTGAAGTTCATGTGTGATTCATCGCTGCAAAAAAGGCTCAAGAAATTCAAAACAAAAAATTATCTCCTGAACATGTCTTGAGCGGTTTACATGGTGAAATAGGCTTTGACGTCGATAGGTGCCTGGCTAAAGAGGGTTGAGGTTTTTTGATAAGGTTGTTGATAAGGTATCCTAAGCAATTAATCACTTTTTCACGAAAAATACACTCACTTTTAGCGACAGTGCTTTTTTCAGAAGTCAATTGAAAATTAATTTTAAATGCTGTTAATTTTACCGTTCATCTTCCGATGCCATGAAAATATCATCGATGTCAGAACCACGAAAATTTAGTCCTCGAAGAAAAGTTCTTGTGAGGAATGTTTGCGCTGCGCTTTGCAGTCCGAAGGTCATTATGAATCGTTCTTAGTGATATGTTTTGTTGTGGTTTAATGTAGAAGATATTATGCTGTTAACCAGATGCTGATGGGGGGCCCGGTAGCTCTGCTCGCTAAGGCGTCACGCCGAAAAGCGGCGTGCTTACGGGGCCTGCGGGTTCGAATCCCGCCAGTGCCATGGCTGTTAGTGTGAATGCGTGTGATTGTCCATGCGGGTGGCAAATGGGCCCAAACTGGTGGCCTAATGCTGGCCGCATTCCTGGCAGCCCTCTTCACTAACCTAACCTAACCAGATGCTGCGTGAGGTCACTTATGTGTGAAACTGAAACTGTAACTGTAATGTTTTTAAGACGTCTTCAGCCCACCAATCTTTCGTTTTCTAGCGCACCACGTGCAGAGGCGAAGCCCATTTACTATCTGAAGGATGACCAAATTTTTGTGTTCTACATTGAAATTCAACTCGTTTTTTTTTGCTGCTTTGCACCGCCTTCTTTTACTGCTGAATTTTTGCATTCCTGACGTAGCTTTCAAGTCTTGAGTCTTTTTAGTAGTTCACAAATTGACTCTTTTTAGTAGTTCACAAATTGACGTAACGAGCATATTTTGACAAAATGAGTTCCGTGTATGCCAAGAGCTTCAAAGAAGTCTTTTTGTGTTTGCATCCGAAAAGACTGAACTAAAGGCCGCCAATGCTGCAAAAGTAAATGAAAAAAAACCTTAGCGCATCAGAACTGCTAGAAACACTAATATTCAAAGAACAGTAGAGGATTTGTGCAGATTTTGAGATTGTATTCTTTCACTACTTACTTTTCCAACTTAAAACTAATACACCTATATAATAATAGAATCTAAGCTGATTTTAATTTCGGTGACTTCATCGAAATTTACAGCGATAGAAAGGTGTTTGGGGTTGTCAACCGAGAAATGTGCAGATCTCAGAAAATTTAAGCATTGTTTACTTATTTTCATGTCAAATGTTTGCGATGGAAATACTTAACGCAAGCATATATTGGAACGAAAATAACAAAAAGGCCTAGTGCTGGCAGCCCTTTGCTGGCGCCGTCGTGAGTTTCCGTGAACAGAAATTTTTGATGCTAAAAATATAGGGTAATTGGGAAAGGGTTACTAGGCGTGTCCTTTGTAAAATTTCAAATTTTTTACTATTTTTTATAAAGCATAAGATTTATATAATAGTGGCTTTTTTTTCAAGAAACGACATTTTTTTCCAGAGAGTCGATGATTTGGAGGCTTTCATTTTCAGCGCCTGCCCTAGCTACTGGGTTGCCAACATATTCATTCACTACAAAAATTTACAACTAAACAATACCAATACTTTCTGAAAGTTTCATAATGATTGAATAGCTCTGTCAAAAGTTATCGCAATTTAAAATTTTTTTAAATTTTCCCGTTCTCTTTCTAGACACCTAGCGCACACATGGGGTTAAACAATTCCAAAACACTATCCGATTCACAGTTAGAACACGTTTGAAATTCATCCCGTTACCTTAAGTTTTGCAAAAATTATTTGTGGACGGAACAATAGGTATATTAAAAATATCACTAAAACGACCGCCGGCGCCAAAGGGTTAAAAATAATTGACATTTAGGGAAACCTGGGCCTATTCTGCATATACACCAATGTGTTCTGGAAGTTTCAGCTGAATTGGATGGCGCATTTCTGAAAAATAGTCACTGAATTTTTTTGATGATATATATATATATATATATATATATATATATATATATATATTTACATATATATATATATATATATATATATATATATATATATATATATATATATATATATATATATATATGTATATAAATATATATATATATATATATATATATATATATATATATATATATATATATATATATATATATATATATATATATATATATATATATCTATACATATATATACATATATACATTTTAATTCTAATTCTAATGTTAACATTAGTAAAAACTCAGTTGTGTAAAATAGTGGGCGAAAAATTATATTCGAAGTGCGAAAACGTCTATGACTTATTGGATCATGGGACTGGGGAAGGTGGAGCAAGCTATAGTGAAGATGTTTGCGACAAATTCTACTCTACAGCCGAGCGTTTCGCCAAAAAAAGGTATCCCTGTATCATTGACACAATTCAACAACGACTGTGTGAGAAAGGATTGCAGTTAGCCTGAAACTCTTTCATTCTGAAACTCATATGAAAAAAAAACTGCAAAACATGAAGCAGCTTGCTGCAGTCATTCGTGGAGCATAAAAATCGTTCACTGTGGAATACGCAGAAACGATCGTAGAAAGTATGTCAAAAACGTATAAAGCTATTCTGGGTAAGTGAAAGTGGAAGATACGCTCTTGTTGAGCATACTGTATATCTTCATTTCTTCTCCATGCCCGTTTCGTACGAGCTGCACCTTTAGTGAAAATGTAGGGAATAAAATGGATGTTCCTAAAAATGTAAAAATCCGGGCAGCCGCCTGTTTTAGGGGATGACATCAAACGAATAGAAGACAGTTTTATTCATAGTCCAAAGAAGTTAATTAATATACCTGTTGCTCAGACCAACTATGTGGCTAGCATTGAGACGGAGTTTGCTATACAAGCCATACAGCCAAAAACTTTTCCCAGGTTCGCCTTGAGAATGACAAAGAAAAGAGTGTTGAATTTTATGGTGATTTGCTAGAAATGATGGAGGACGATGCGTTTCTATCGTGCTTAGTTTTTTAGCAATGATGCTACGTTGCATCTGCAAAATCCTCGTGCAACATTGCAACATGAAAGAGACTCCGCGAAGCTTTACGTGTCATGTGCTTTAACACAGACCACAGTTTATGGACCATTCTTTTTCACAGAAAGTACTGTAAGTGAAATAACGAAGCTGGATATGTTGGAACAATGATTTTTTCAACTGATCTTACTGATGATTTATAAGGCTTAAATTTTCAACAGGATCATCAATCAGTTCCTCAGCGAATAATAAGTCGCTTAGGAAATCAAGACCATGCCTTATAATTCTTAAACTTATACTTCGTTAAAGACCAACTTATTAAATTTAGTCAATTTTTTGGGTCTTCTTAATTTTTTTTTTTGTAGGTACTTTTCCTGTACGACGTAAGCCAAGTTCGACTGTGAGCAATTTCAAGGGTAGATAGTTAGCGACAGTTTCATTGGCTGCGTAAAGTAAACTCCCACTTCTTGTCAAAATTTTATTGGTTGAATGAAGTGATTGGCTCCAGTTTCTACCAAAAATTTGTTACTATTTGTTTATTTCTATGTTTGAACTCGGCAAGGCGAGAGAGAATGACTTGAGATCTCGGAGCTGCAATCTTTCAGCTTTTTTGTTCCAATCTTTTACAAAGCCTATCGCCAAATTTTCTTTGGTAGTAGCGCATATCATCATTTCAGGTCCGATTTTGGTCTTTCGCTGCTCTTCGACTCTTTGTATTATCTATGTACAATTTTCAGTCCAATCCAGATTTGCTGGTACCACTGTTTTTGACTTCAGTTACTCGTTATAATTACCAAGAATTTGCTAGCATTGGTTGTGCTTTGGCAATACCATCCAAATCATTTGTAGCAAGTTAGTAGCTATCATTTAAAGTTAGTTATTATTTGAAGCAAGTTGGTAACCTATTCCTTTTTTTCTATGATGATGCCAAGGCTCAGGGGAAGCCCTATTATGCTATAGCACAGCCTTGGCGAAAAGAAATTTAAGGAAAGGGAGAAAGGAAGGGTTGAGTTTGCAGGGGATAGCGATGCACAATTCGCTTGAAGTTGGCGGGGAAAACAGTAGATGGTAGACTCTTCCATAATTGTATTGACCTAGATAAAAAATAAACGTGAAATTTGACTGTAAGACTGGCACTGATCGAAAGGGGATGAAAGTGAGCGCGTTGGGAGTCTCGAGTTTTGCGCGTAGGAAGAGCTGTACAAGGGAGCAGACTTGATGTTTCATTAGAGCAAAGACCATAATAATAGCGATAAAGAAGAGAAAGGCAACCCACATTACGTCGTCATCGCCAATAAGCTTGATAGTTTTGCGTTGGACTTTGTCTAGTTCCGCTAAAGCAGTGCGGCCTGGCCCAGATCATATATGAGAGTTATACTCAAGTCTTGGCCTTACGAAAGTCTTGTAGATGTGCGCTATGTCTGATGGTGTAAAGTATTTTTTGCGTCTCTGAAGGTTCCTAGGCATTTCATCGCATTTTTCGCAATTTGAAAAATATGGCCGGTCCAGCTTAGTTTGCTGGAGATGTGAAATCCTAATAGGTTCAGCGAAAGTGATTCGGAAATACTCACCCTATCAACGGAAATAGTGTGGCTAGTAGGAGAAGGGTAAAACTTGAGCAAAAGACGACAGCTTTGAGTTTTGGGCGCATTCAACACAACACTGTTCGCTGATCCCCAAGTGATAATGTTAAATAGGTCCCTGTTTAGCGATGCAAACATGCAACCTCTACTAATAGAAGTGGCATTTCCACGATAGTCGGCCACTCTGTCAAAAGGGTATGCGAAGTCAAGAGTGCTGTCATCGGCAAAACTATGAATCGGATTGAAAGTGGAGGAAAACAGGTCATTTATAAATAAGAGAAAGAGAGTTGGTGAAAGAACAGTACCCTGCGGAGCCCCGGCATTGGTGGTGTGCACACATGATTTGAGTCCATCCAGAACAACTTGAAAGGAACGATCTACGAGAATTCTTTCAATCCACTTGACCAGTCGGAGTGAAGACCAAATGCACGAAGCTTGGCTAATAGGGCAGGGTGGCAGACTCTGTCATACTGGCGGTCATTGATAAGGTGGTTCAACTCAAGATATTTCATTAATTTTGAGTTCACGAGTGATTCGAATACCTTAGGCAGAACCGAAACGATTGCAATAGGTCAATAGTTCTCCCTCATTTCCAATTCTTTAAACACCAATATGAGTCCAATTCCAGTTTTTGTATCTGCTTGTTGTTTTCCAATCTTTATCTTATCAAATCAGCTTCCTGAAGAGTTTTCGCGATCGAATATCTTTTACTTGGATATTTGGCCGTTTCAGTTCCCGCATTCGAGCCTAAAATTTCCCTAAAAGTTTTGCATGTGGTTTTCACAGCCATTTAGTGTAGGAGACAGAGTGGATTTTGAAATTAAAAATGAAATGTGTTTTATCGAAATCAGCTTGGTATGGAGCTTCAACTTCAAATTTTAACTCCTCTAGTAATCCGTCAGGATAACAATTTCTATGTCTCTGTGGTGAAAAACACCAACCAGTTTTTCAAAGAAAGAGCATATAAGCGGTGAAATAGCTATTAAAGAACAAAAATGATAATACAGAAACAAACATTATGATACCTTCGTATGTAAGTTCAATGTTAAATTATTGCTTTACATGGTATCACCTTTTATGCCAAGATGACAAAGAAATGCTATAGGCATCTAACTGGACGACGGCGCCGCATAGCTGAAACGTTTGAGATTGTCTTCTATGACAGGTCTATACCAGATTATCGGTTAGTACTCCGTTCATGATGGTAATAGGGTTGTCTTCAAATAGCACGATTGGTGTAGTTGAGCTATAGAGCGCTCTGACTTTATTATGCTTATGGGATAGATGCCGCTCAGATTTAAACCTCTTTTCTTTTCAAAACGAGTGGAAAAATATTGCACCGAGGGTTTTTGTAATTCATTTATTTAAACATTTACTCATTTCTCCCTATCTTCGCTTCAATTTCTTAATATTTTCTTGTGGATGCCATACTTTAGCACTCCAGTACTCTTCCCTCAGTTGTCGGACAACTTAATAACAAACATTTGTAAAAAAAAAAATCTTAAAAAGTTATAAGAACGGCACATACAATTTTACACCCTCAAAATACAAAAACGCTAGCTGTTACATGTCCTAAACGCACTCATAACAAAATCCAAGTGCTTTTAAAATACTTATTTCAGACTAAAGATTACACTGAAAACAATTCTATACCTTATAGTTCTCTTGTCCTTCGCAAGGTGAACAAATGCAAAACAAGTAGCAGTTCATTTTCAATTCCCATCGTTTGTATTGTTAATCTTTAGCTGGCATCTGCTCACGAAATGTTCAGCACAAATGTTTTCATCACAATTTCGTGCTCTTGCCATCTCTTCGAATTCTACGCAACTTATGTAAACACGATCGTAAAATTCTTCATCTCGGAGTCAAACTTGATACTCCACCTCAAACCAGCATCACCTTCATTTCCGTTGAACTTGGCAGAAATAAGGTCATGCTGAAACAGCCTTCTTTCAAACATCACTCGACTCGCAAATTCAAGAAAAACTAACTGAAATTTTTATTTCACAAGTCCCCGGGTACGGTTTGCTTTGCATCCTGCATGCTTCTTTTCGTTCCTTTTAATTTAATTCAGTCGTTCAAATGCTCGAAACTAGGTTAAAACTGTTAACGAAAAAAAACCTGAAATATGATGGAAGAAGTCGTGGAAATCCATCCTGTTTAGAGGCCTTGTAGCCTTCCGCATTTCCGTTTCCTTAATGGAGCCCCTTGACGTAGCTCAGTGCCGTAGTCGGCGTCGTTATCGTCGTTTGCCAGTTGGAAAATTGCATTGAAAAGGTGTTCCGGCTACCGTATATATTTTTCACTTGAACCAGTCCGAATGCCTAACGTAAGATGCAGCGCGAAAATATTAGTCGCAGCAAAAAGGATGCGCGGTGCCCACTTCAAGTTCGCTCAAGTTGTCAGGTTTGTACGGGCTATAATCGTTCTTTTTTCGTTCGTGCGAGGTGAAGGTCAACTGAGAAAAATATTCTTAATTGAGCGCAGTGGCTCAGGGAAAAAATGCCGTGGAGCGTGAAAACTCTGGGCAGGTTCTAAGCAAACTGTGCAAAGTGGTTTTATTCACAAAAAGATGACAGCAACTTGTGAAAAACTTTCGAAACAGTAGGAAATGGAAATGTGGGAAGGTTGTGTTAGAGCAACCACTTTATCGCAAATAAGGGAAGTAATTTCAATTAGAACTGACATCAAGCTGAAATTGCGGGCCACCTTTGTAGCAGTGAAAGAACAACGATGAATCGTTCTGAAGGTCAGCTTGGACTGTTGCCGGGGTGATTTGTTTTTAATGTTACTGTTTTTGGAGCTTCGGCAAAAGCAAACTTTTGTTAATTTTTCCACCTTCATCCATTTGAAGCTTATTGTAAGGTAAAGACGTTTTCCTAAATAAACAACCTACGCAAGGTCGTAGATAAAATTGCAAAGTTCAAGCGAATCGTTTCATTGTTCTCTTGGAGACAATGACGTTTCCGCGAAAACTGATATTGATTTTGGGAATTTCATGCCTGTCCAAGATCGTTTTCTGTTTAGTCGATGGAAGAGACAGCGATTTAACTTTAATGCGAATAAGATTGTGTGAGGGAGTTTAAAGTAGGTAGAGCAATGGTTGCTTGGATATTTTAGGGATTATTTTGGTTTTTGGAAAATGTCCCCCGGTGACGTAGAAACAAAATTTATTTTCGGGATGTCTTATAGCAGAGCTGATTTGTGTTCATCATTTGAAAGGAAGGATTTAACCGAAAAGTCAAGACATCGAGTTTTGTTCGAAAAAGTGAAACAACATTCATAAAAAAATAGGCAGATACATTGCTATTTGCAGCCAGTCAAATTCAATATTTTTTTTCAATTTATTCTGCCTAACAACAAAAAACACTCAGTTCAAAGTAAAAATTTTCACACTCTAGTGACTTGCACATGGTGAAAACAGACAAACAATACGATCATTAGCATTGCTCAGTGAGATGATGCATCATGACACTCTACTCATTGTTGTTATCTAACAAACAATAAAATTTTATCATCTGATGTGTAACCAACCGACACAGGCGGTACATCATAAAAACTTTATGAATCATCGCGTACGTGCCTAAGCTTACTGAATGAGAGCTCCAACGAGAACAACATCCTTCTTCGCTTGAGACGTGGAATTCTCGTTTCTCATCCTTAGTCGCGGTAGGATTTTCCCTTTGAATTGTGATCGGGAATCTGCTCGCTAGCCATTCTTTCTTTTCAAACACCTGAGTCTCCTCAGAGCGAAAGAATCGTAATGTTGCTTGGACCAGAATGTTTTATATAAACATAAAATGAGAAAGAAAACAAAGGCAGACTGAAGAGTTCAAAGAGACCAAGGATAAAATGAAATTCGATGAATGTGCGTCTACATATGGATGAGATCTGGATGGAAGTAAAACACGGAATATTAGAGCGAAACACACTCCACAATGGTTGGCATGGCAAAAGCGATAGACTGTGAAAGATGTTTGTGAATAATAGCCTGCCTCAAAAGAACGGAGTAGGCATGCCAGATGCGTTCAAAAAGAAACTGATGTATACTTTTTCATGGGGTTCTTAAGTAATGGCTTTGGTATCGCAGCAAGGATTGATGTAAGTTTCAAAGTGCAAAGATATAAAGAATTAATGTTGGGATCCATTAGAAAATTATTAAAATCTGCCTGGAAATTTGAGATTGACCTCAACAAGAGATATTATCATTGAAATCACAAATTAAAGTAGATGAGGGTGCGAGGGAAACCTTGATATTTGTTGGTCTTGTGAAAAAAAAAATTTAAAAAAATTAACTTATAAAATTTGCTCTAAACCAAAATGTGTCAATCTTCGCCCCATTCCTAAATGGAAACATCACATCACTTGGAATATTAAAAACAAAAACCACTTTCATCAAAACTATCAACTCACCCAAAACTTTCTCACATCGTCCCAATTATTATTTGCACACAATCGACTTTCCATTTCATCTTTGCCAACCAGCCAAACAGCTAGTCAACCAAAATCAGCAGCATTTGGTGATATTTATTCCACTTTTCCCCGGTACAGTTTGTTTACTTGCCTTTTGGCATTTCCATTCGACTGTTTGCATGCGAAACGCAAAATGGATAAGAAATCAAGTAAGCAGTCCCTGGCGGGCATAAAAAGAAAACGTTCCAAGAAACACTGTGGAGAGACCGTTGCGAATTCCCATCTCAATGAATTACGATTTTCACGGTATCCATTTTCGCGAAAGTATGAGAGACTGATATATGCTTTCTTAGAGTAAATACGTATTACATACATATGTATATATACTTGCATTAGCGGTACAAAAACGCAAATAGCGAAGTTTTCCGTGGATGGAATTCCAAAGTAATGTTACTACCACTTTATGGACACTTTTTTGGGCCTGGGAGACTGCGTTAGAAATCGCTTTCATGGAAAACAACCTTCTTTCTACTGTCCTCGGTGATGTCGACCTCGCTTAATACAAAAAGACGCACCTTTAATCGTTTGATTGCTACGTTTGTTTTGTCGGTGCGTAGGTGTTTAGGATGGTGACTGGGGTGTTTTTAAAGCAGTTTTTTTCAGTCATACATACATACGTGATTGGCTTGACTTTACTTTTTCATCTGTGTGGCTTGTTCCTGGGGGTTTGTTAGAATGAGACTTGCGCGTACTTTAAGAAAAAAATCTGTTTTTACTATTTACGTAATGTAAAATAAACTTCTGACGAGCCCAAAACGAAGAGATGATTAGCTGCATGAGTAGCTTCTTAGTGCTTCTCTAAATGAAATAATGATCAAATCAATTGAAAAGCAAACTATCGAAATAATTAGTTGTTTCATGCAGGGTTACTCCTGGCGATGTGCACAAATGTGTTTTATGTGATCTTGTATTGAATCTAATCATTATTTCTGTCAGCTTTGACAGGTTTGGTTGCCTTATTTGAGTTTTTAATACGCGCCCAATGTGGGACAGGGGAAATACATATTTTTGTATTTTTCCATTGAAAAAACACTTCGCTGATTTATGATTCTCTACATTTTAAGAAATTAAACAGTTTCTTTCAAAACAGTAATCGTCAGAAGATAATGACTTCACTTTACACGGAACAATTCACTAAAATCGCATACTTTCTTCGCTTTCTCCCTGCTTGTGTTAAAGCTCTGAAACGAACTCCGTTTTATTTTTTTGGTTTTTTGTTGGAATCTTAGATTCTGATCTTATATGCCTTGTTCGAGAACTTGTACCTAATACGTTTTCCGCTCAGACCTAGTCGCAATCATCCAACTCGTTAAATTACACTTCATTTCACCCTCAGAGAGTTTTCCATTCAAAGACTCTGATTGTTTTATCTGATAAAATGGCTAGTTTTCTTACGGATACATGTTTGTGGTCTTCTTTCACTTCTTTTTGATGGTAATTTTTTGTTTCTGGTTGAACTGTTGACGGTACTTTGTTGTAAATTTCACTCTCTCAAATTCATGCAGCCACAATGATGACGTAAGAAGTTCATTATAAGTATGCATTCATCAGTTATGTTTGCTACTAGGAACTGATGCTGAAATACCATATCTCCGTGTTGGGTCTGAAAAATTGTCTTCTAGGATACCAGGACTTCACCATTTGCGCTCTTGAGAGCACCCTAGCAGTTTCAGTATCAATGGCGATGTTACAAATTTCGATGTTGACTTTCCCGTGCAGCCTTAAATCATTCTCTCGAAAATTTGATTTGGCAACAGTGATTTTTTCAGGGTCATCAACCGCTGATCATCGATCTTGGCTTCGCTGACGTTCTCGAAGAACAAGTGGTTATCTTCATCTAGATTTCTTACTTTACTAATATCTTACTGAGCATACGTGGAAGTATCTGGGCTCATCTTTCTTGTAGCAGCTATTAACTCAGGTTACTTTTCTTTCTGCAACGTCAGAATTTTCACTAGCTGGTAAAGTTTCGGCGGTAATTATCATTTGGCGCACACACTCCTGGTAATACGCTAGTTTCCATATGCTGTGACAATGGTGCCTCGAGTGATCCTTTTCTCCACAATTTCAACATTGAAGAGCTCCATCTCTCGTTAATTCCGTGGCAGCATTGGCTTTTTGCACATTAATCTTTCGTGTACTTTACAGGCTCTAACGTTGCTACGAAACGCCTGCTTGACAACTTCGTAGATCGAAGCGTACGACAAAGAATTCTCCAGCGACATTTGTCAGCCGTTTGCTTCTTGAAGCTCTTCATCACCTATTCCCTAGACAGGAGTATCTTTCGACGTTTCGTGCCGATGTTCTGAATGTTCAGAAGTGTTCACCACTCGTTAGCCTTAGCCAGCCGCTACATGGTTTTTCTTAGCTTCTGTGCATGTTTTCTGAGCAGCGGACAGTGAACTTCCTTTAGGTGTTTGTCGCCGTATCTCATATCCAAAGCATTCATCGAGCTTAAATTGCTGCAATAATTGTCCACTGAAATAGTTTGAAATACCTCCCCCGCAGCACTTCTTAAGGTTGTATCTGATCTAGAGGCTCGATTTTGAGGTGATTTTACGGACCCAATAAAGAAAACGATTAACAATTTTTGTATTTATTTTTTATTCGTTTTTGAATGACATATCAAAAGTATAAAAATATGTTCAGAAAATAAAAAAAATCACAATTTAAGTAGGTACAGGCCGGTGAAATGGAGACTCAAAAAAAATTGTCTCCTGCTTGACGTAATTCCAACTTTCCTGGTGATATGAAACATACATTTTTGGTCGCTTCTGAAAAAAGAAAAATGTAGAATTGGTCTGACGTAGGGGATTTGAAAAAACTTGTTTTTTTGCTATATGGCGTCCATGTAAAAGAAGATATCATTTTTTTGCCGCATTTTTTAAACTTTGGGAATTTTTAAAAATTGTAGAATTTGTTTTTTTAATAGTGTTTGCAGAGTCTGTGCAAAATTACAAGTAAATCAATTTCTTACAACTAGAGATATCATCAACCGTATCGAAAAAGTGGTTTCGAGAAAAACGTGTTTAAAGTTTCGAGTCTCGTTTTGGACAGTCTGAATCGTTTGATGGTATGCTATATTTAAATTTTTTTAATCAGCGAACCCTGCTTCATGCAATGTCGCTTCTTTCACTTCAAAAAAAATTTTCTGAAGCTTTTTCAGCCATACGAGCAGAAGCGTGAGAAGCTCTTAGCTCGGAGCGGTTGATTTGTTATTGAGGGCATTTGTTGGGTAAGTTGGCTTGTCACAAAAATAACCGTACTTCCGAAAATAATTCGAATTTCCAAAAATCCTATTAAAAGCTCATTCTTAAAGATCTCAACTATGCAAACAAAAAAAAAAGCCGATTTCATCAAATTAATAACAACATTAATGTGGCCGCTCGTTCATGATCGCTCTAACAGTTATATTCTGTAACAAACCTTGAACTGTCTATTGCAGATGGTAGAATGTGAATTTTGTTCGTAAACATGAGTGATTTATGTGTTTTACTAAATTGGAGCAGTTCCTATGGCTTTCACGCCGTCCAAATCCGATTGAAGCAGATCCATTTCTGCCTCAACTATTACTAATAATTACCCTAGCCTGTCGAACTGCTCTTAGAGCTGTTGCTTATTACTAATGTTCGAAGAACAATAGTATTAAACTCGTTTCGCCGAAAATTCATATTTCTTATATATATATATATATATATATATATATATATATATATATATATATATATATATATATATATATATATATATATATATATATATATATATATATATATATATATATATATATATATATATATATATATCAGCAAAATGATTAAGGGAGATAATCTCTGGAGTGGCCGATTCGATTGAGCTGAAATTTTCGGAGAACGTAGATGTATATAGTAGGTAGGTCCACGACTTTCTCAAGTTCCGATATTCTAAACCTTTTGGCGGCGGCGAGCGTTTTAGTGAATTTTGAGGTACTCCTATATTTCCAAGCAGTGTAAAGTTTTGTTAAAGAAAAGTATTGGGAATGAAAATTAATTATGTTCTTAGCTCGTTTATGATAAAAAATTGGAAATTGTGAGCCGTGTGTGGGTGCAGGGTGCCTAAAAGTAGGCAAGGATTTTTTTCCAAATTTTGATTTGTCATTACTTCTAAGAAAAACAATGGATCATCGTGAAATTTGCAGAGCGTATTAACGTTGACTAAAATTTAGCACTTGTGGATTTTTAAGATAGTGCGGGTAACCCTGTAGCTACGGCAGGCTCCTGAATAAAAAACCTTCAAATCATTGACCTTCCTGAAAATTTTTTGATTTTTGACAAAAAAATCAGATCACTGATAAATTTTAACTTTTGTCCATCATGTCAAATTAAAATTTTCAAAATTCCGATTTGCACAAGAACGGCAACCCATCACCAAATTACCTCTATTTTCAGCACTCGAAAGTTCTGTTCACGAGAACTGACGACCGGATTATCCGATCATAATGAAATTTAAAGGACATGTTGGTATTGTGCCAGTGGACAGAGAAGAGTATTGTGCCCTGTGCCAGTGGTACCATCTTGAAAAATCACCCAGAAAAAAAACCGGTTTTTGGCCTATAACTTCCGATTCAGCCATCAGATTTTGACAAGATTCATCCAATACTTGGATCTTACTTTATGTAACATTTGATGAAAATTTGGCTGAAAAATTAGAATAGAGTTGCCAGCTATGGTGATTTTTGTCTCCTAAATCTTGCAAATTTGCTCAGCAAAATAAAGCTTTTTTCCCTATAACTTCCGGTCCAGTGTAAAAGTCAGAACGAAAATCACGCAGTAAATGGATTTTATTGTGAACCAAATGTCATAGGAATTTCGTACCAAAATCATGAAAGGATCATGAAAGGATCAGCTATGACCATATTTGTAATTTTGTTTAATTTCTTTACTGAGCGATTATGTCATTAGATTTCCAAATGGAAATGATCCTGCAATGAAAATTAACAACTAATATTAACGCTTTAAAAATTTGATAAGTTTTGAGGATAGTAACCCTAAAATTCTTTTCACCCGTATAACTTCCAGCGCAGTGATTCAATTTACTGGTTGGGTTTAACTTAACGTGAAGCAGAATTGGTATGTATTATGCTTTGCTGTTGATACAGGCTAACCAGCATTAGCCATTTCCGTAAATATTGCACCAACAGATGCTTCAAACAACGTTCTCATACGCAAAGCATTTGCAATAAAAATAAGGAATTCTTTTTTAAATTTTTCGAGTTTTGAACATTTTTCGGATGGCAGCCCCAAACAACGTCTAACCGCTGAAACCTTCGATGAAATCCTGCGAAGAGAACGAAATTCAAAGGATACGTTGATTTGAGTATGAGCTTGTTATGGTAAACTTATTGCTGCTTCGTTCAGAAAGTGTTGCCAGCACTGAATTATATGTGTTATAGTTGAGTTTTGTTGCTTTGGATAAGGAATGGTTGATATGATTCTAAAAAACAGTGTATTACGTCTTTCCACACTTTTTTGTCACTCAAAGACAATTTCTTCGAAAATTAGTTTTCTAGCGGTTCAGGTGCGCTAGTTTTTCATTTACTGGTGCTCACTAGAGATGGGCAAAATGCCTCATGACACGTGAGGCATAGCTCTTTCTTACAGTGCAGCGCCTGAAAAAAGCACAGCATAGTCTGTGAGCGAAAGCTTTAGTTTGAATAAACTTAATGAAATGCGAAGCGAACAGTGTACTGAGAGTACGGCGCAATGCTGTAAAATACTCTAAAAAAGAGCGATCAGTGGTGTGTCATGAGGCATTTTGCCCATCTCTAGTGCTCACCTTTCCTAACCTATTTTTCCAGTTGTTCCTTAATATCTCGGGCTGGTGGTTCAAATTCTTGCTCCAATCGCTCCTTGATGTTTACGGCTTGTTGAAAAAGTTTATTGTTCAGCTTCATGGCTTTCTTTTCTAATTTCTTGCTTTACTTCTCTAGTTTTACGGCTATCGTCAGCTTGTTTCTTCACATCGGAGGCCATTTTTCACAGCGAATTTATCAACGGGATTCTCTCCACGCTGTTTTGCTCTTCCTGTATGTATGTGGTCTTGGTTCGTCCGATAATTCAAATGTTTCCGGATTTTCGCGCTCCGTACTCAAAGCCTCTCTGAGTCATTATAAATAAACCGTTTTACTCTCAGGTGTCGACAAACAACGATTTCAGCACTCTACTTTCAATTGGTCCAATATTAGCCCGTACACTAGCTTCACTTTTGTCCACACGATTTTTTACAGCAATCACTTGCTCTCACACGACAAATTTTGATGTTATACACGAAATCGCTGTCCACAACTTAATTATAAGTTCCTTGTAGAATCACATACTGAAAACAAACCCACTTTTGATTCCCATCATTGCCTTTTCCAATTGAAAACACGGTTCGTGGACTCGTGGCTTTCTGCTTTTACGAAATAAAACTGTTTACTATTACTAGTTACACTTTTATTCAAAACAATAAGTGTCACAACTAAATCACTTCACCTCACATTGACGAATTGGCTAGGCGTACGTACACACTTTATGGGCTTATTTGCAATTTCCCAAAGATAAGCAGCCCCTCTACAGCAATAAATTCTTCACAATCTTATATGAACTCCTCCCCTCTTGTTTCGCAAATGAAAGAAAAACTAAGCTTATAAAGGACCATATTGACTATCAATAGCTATTAAGCAATTTACTCAAAGCAAACCTTTCACTGCATCGGAGCCCATAAGTTTGAAATATCGACAAGATCCGTAACAACAGTCACAAGATGTAAAACGTCGTATGTATTTAAAATATTTATTAGTTCCGTAACGGAACTTGTTCGAGAAGGTTAATTGGATAGGCTGGAACGCACAACGATGTAATCGTAGACAATATCGAGCGTTGGGTAGTGTCTGAATATTCACATGCATGAGAATAGTCTTTATGTCTACATGCTGGCATAGCACGATAAATATCTTAGATCTGAACCGTGTCTACATCTATTTGTAAATAGGCAGCCCATCGGCCCGGATATGGGAAAGTCAATTTAGAGGAAAATTACAAAGTTCAAGAAATCGTCGTTGTCGGTACGTTGTCGTCTTTTTGCCAATTTAATCGGATCCTATCGTAAAATTATCCAGTTTAATCTTTTAATGAGGTTAAGCCATTTGCATGGGTCCAATTTGGTCGGCTTAGCGAGTAGACGGTGTCTTATTATCAATTTGTACAAAAGCTTACATTTTCTTCGGGAAAATTAATTTTTAAGGTGAGGGTACCGAAAATAATTGAGTAAGTTAATGGGAGAAACTATTGATTAAACCTTAAGGTATGATTTGCACCCGTATAGGCGTGCGTATTGTAGTGTGTCGAATATAAAATATTCGTAGCCATATCAATCTCCGAATCAATCAATTACAGCTTAGTTATAGAAGTTTTGTTATTGTCGTGGCACGTGTGATTGACATGAAATCTAGACTGAATATCACGCAGTCTGTCAATCATTTTGACCTTAACTTCATTACGTCTTTATGATATTGCTTTATTTGGCTGTGTGTTGGCCAAGGTATTATACTTTCAGGTCAAAAATATGCGGGTAGGCGAGTTTATGTTGTTTGAATGAATACATGAACTTAATATTATTTTATTTGTTCTTGAGGGGAGAACGGAGAATTCGTGGTCATTTGAGGAATTTATTCGCATAAAATGTCAGGTATCTATGATAACCAAAATGAACCAAGCATCATTTTTCACATTGTTCCAATGGTTTTCAAATGCCAGTGGCTTGAGGAGACTGTTGAAGAAGTTATTAGCTATGTAGTTCTACTATCATTTTGCTGCTTCGCGTGAAACGATTTGATGGAGCAGTATTTAACAGCAATAAGAATACCACTGCTTGCAGCTAAGCGTGACTAAAAAATACCGAAAAGAAGTGACAAAAGCTTTCTATTTTCCAAAAAAAAAGATTCCTTGTCATTGCACTGACAGCTCTTACTGTCAAATTGGACTGAGATTAGTATAATTATCTGTTATCTATTATCTGCTTGTACTTAGATGGCATGAAAAATGTATTATAATTCACATGTAAAAGTAAACATAAATGTTTATCGAATAGTAGTGTATTTGAAAGGCAAGGATACAAAATTTAGCCAGATTGTTCCATATTTCGCAAATCAAATTTAGCACTCGGAGCAAGCGGATCGTTCAAATTATATACTGGAGAGCGAAATACAGACTTGATGTTCAAACTGTCGAGTGGTCTATGTTTTGAACAAAGTACACCAGGAGTGAAGGGAGCACCGAAGTGTAATATTAGAAGAAAATGGAGAAGCATGAGAAGAGCTTAAAAAGAAAGGGTACAATTTATAAAGAGGGACCCCTTTAAACCGCTACCCTTTAACCGATTTTCTAATTCAATGAATTTTTGACGCTAATACATGTTAATGTAGATAATATTTAATTTTTCAAAAAGAAGCTGGTTTCTGTGAAAATCTATAAAATGCTGAGAGTATTTAGATTTTACAAAATCTATAAGACAAAAGAACGGGTGACGTATTTAGCAAAACAAGTGACGATAATTTTGATACTGAATTGCAATTATAAAAACAAAAGTATAATATTGTAAAGCGAAGACAGATCGTGGCAAAAGAGGCATGTGTTCCTCATATTGGCAACTATTCACTCACTTCGCCCGATCTCATTTTATTGAAAGTCTGCAAATCCTATCAAGGTTCATTTAATTACTGCATCCATAAATCAATCAATGTGTGGATGTTTGTTTAGTATGGATTCTTATATCATTTATCCAATTGAGATGAATCTTTGTCAGGTATGCCAAAGAGATAATAGGGTGAGGTTTATTTTCCAATGATCTAATTTGCTATGCATTCCTGGTGGAAATACTGGTGGCGGCAGATATTTGAAAAGGGATTGTACAGCCGCTTGGCTGTCAGTAAAAGACAGCCAAGCGTCTGTACAATCCCTTGTTGCCTCCTCGAAGCTAGTCCTCGAATGCCGTGCGTATCTGAAAGAGATATCGCGACAATTTGATAATGCCAAGATATCGGAGCAACAAGGGAAACTGCGAAACGGACAAATTTAAAGAAGCGAGACAACTTTTGGCGGATGTGTTTTGCGAATTCCCGAGTGAAGCGGCTTCATTTAAACTGACAATCAGGAAAAAAACTGAAGTCTTCCGTACAATAACCTACTTTATTAGCTAAACCAAAGAAATACTCGAATTAAGAAGGGGATTTAGTGTTGAATGTTTTAAAGGATTTTATCTGTTTGGCAGGCTTGAATTGCTGGTGGATGTACTTCGTCTTATCAATACATCACAATAACGATAGCAGTAAGTGCAATGAGGAAGATGAAACATTTCATAATGTCTTTTCGAACAAATGGTCCTTACAGGGTCATACTTTTGTGAATTTTAACTGATCTAGCTCCGGTTTAAGCTGGTCTGAAGAAAATCAGCTAGTATAGTGGCTCTCCAGTTCATAATGGTTAATTCTTAACAATGTGTATAGCAAGGGACAAGGGAAACAATCAAAAAGTACGTAGCAGCTTAACTTGGATACGCGCCATCACTTTTGCTGTGCAAAAACCTGACTCCGAATAATCTTCAGGATAAAACTATTGCTTTTTTCTGCATCATCGTTTCTTCTAGCATCAATCACCTACTAAAGTGCGACTTCTGGCAATCTGGAGTTTCTGTTAATGAGCTCACCAAACTTCCGCGTAAAATTTTTCAACCCAGAACAGCAAAGAAGACTCAAATTTAAACGGTTCCTTAAAAGTGCACTGCAACTGGCTTGAGGACCAAGTCTGATAAAATAAGTATTTCTTCTGTTCTATCATCTGATGATATTATCTGTCTTACGGAAACCTGGTTGACCGATGAGATTTTACCACAGCACACTGTTTTCTGCAAGGACCGTGACCGCTCAATCTCTGGTCAGTCTGATGATTGAGGTGTTCCCATTGACATCCACAAATCTCTCACTAGTTGGTTTGCAGTGATTTTGCTACTACATACTTAGTTCGTATTTCTCTAGCTCCAACTTCATTGTTACTTATTGCCTCTCAATCTACATCCCCTGTATAAGTGTTTCTTCACTTTACGAACTTTTCTTATCACAGCTCTCATCTTATCTCTTGTGCCGTTTTCCTTCTACTCACTTGATGCTATGTGGTGATTTTAATCAATCTTCAAATTAATCTTCAATCGAGTGAAATACCTCTTTTTCAACCATCACTTCTAGCAATAGTCTTTCCCTTACTTTGTCCTCCTTCTTTATATTCTCTTTTCCAATTGACCTCGGTACCTAATACCAATGGTAAAATACTGGATCTAATTTTTTCAAATATTCAGTGTCTTCTGTTTATTTAGATTCCGCTGCTTTACCTTATGTCCCTCCCAATCCTCATCCCCTTCCCCCTCTTCTTTTTCTTTTAGAGCTTTCTTTCAATCTTCCTCTTAGATCCAAAGTCAATTGCTATACCCTCTTCAATTTCTATAATGCCAACTTCGCCGAAATGGCGAACGAAATCAATATTGTTAGCTGGTATTCATTTCTTCGCTGTTTTGACGTTGACGAGGCTCACTATAGGCTTTACGTCTTCCTCATAGATCCGTTTCCTCCCTTCACTTTCACATGTTGCCCCAAAAAGCCCAATGATGCTCCCTGGTTTATATCTGAGGCTGCTGCTGCCCTTAGGGCAAAGGATGTTGCCCACAGTAAATCCAAGCGTTCTGCTTTGCATGATGACCTGCTTGAGTTTGAAAAGCTTTGCTTGTTTTTCCTCGTCTTCCCTAAAAAACACTCTTTATTCACCATATGTTTCTTTCTTAACGTCTTTGTCGAGTCGCGCTAATCTTGGATCACTCTTTTCGTTTTGTAAAAAAACTTTTGAAGTTGAATATTTAATGAATTTGATGTTATTTGTAATATACTAAGTCACTATCTTCTTCACTTTGTGCACTTCTGTTCTGTCCATTATCTTTAACCTCAGCATCGAAACTGGCATTTTTCCTTCCGTATGGAAATCCGGCTATATTTACTTAAGGCAGGTGACCCTGCTTGCATTTCCTTGTTTTACCAAGCTACTTGAGAGATTTGTCTATAACATAATTTATACTTATATAATATTAATAATTTATACAACATGGATTTATAAAAGGCAAATCTACTGTTACTAACTTGCTATCTTTCAGTCACACTGTTGCTTCCACCATCGATCGGCAAAGACAGGTGGACGTTCTTTACTAAGGTATTCAACTCTGTCAACCATGAGCTTCTTCTTTTGAAATTAGACAAATATGGTTTCTATGGTCTGCTGCTCTCCTGATTTTCTTGCTATATTTATGATCGTATTTGTTTTGTTGCTGCTTTGCTCCCTTCTGTCCCACCTCAGGTATTCTGCAAGGATCAATACTTGGCCCCTTGTTGTTCTTAATTTTCATTAATGATCTTTCATGTCTCCTAAACTCCTTCTTTATGTAGACGATTTTAAAATATTCAGAGTAATCAATTCAAGACTGCTTTTGGCTACAGAATGATCTGGTTACTCTGGGCAACTGATGTATTTTACTTTGAATATATCAAATGTCATTCACGCATAAAAAACCCTTTAGTTTTTTCTTATCGCGTTCCTGGTACCTCTCTCGATGTTGTATTCCGTTTTAAAGACCTGGGAGTAATTTTCGAGATTAAACTTTTGTTTGACCAACACAAATTGCATATAACTGCCAAAGCGTCCAGGCTTTCAAGTTTTATACATAGATCGTCTAAGTATTTTAAAGATATCTCCACCAGTATGCACCTGTTTTTCTCTTTAGTCCGCAGTATCCTTGAATACTG
Organism: Nemotelus pantherinus; assembly: GCA_963978885.1. Classification (NCBI taxonomy): domain Eukaryota; kingdom Metazoa; phylum Arthropoda; class Insecta; order Diptera; family Stratiomyidae; genus Nemotelus; species Nemotelus pantherinus. Next base: position 22,359,659 of record OZ022264.1, on the reverse strand, counting down.
TTGTCAAATATGGTGCTCGCATTTTCAATATTTGAATCTGTACAACGCAGGTTCACCCACTGTCTGCTTTTGAAACTCAATTTGGCTTACTTTAGGTATAATGCAAGACTTACCATGCTGCGAATTCCATCCTTGAAATCTCGTAGACCGTTTTACGATTCATTCCTTCTATTCAAACTGCACCAGGTTTCCGTTCGCGTATGGAATTGGAATAGATTTACCTTAACGTTTAATGTTCCTTTTGCATACGCTGATACGTATTATTATTCACCGTTGCTACGATTACCTAGGCAGCATAATGAACTCAGGCTTGTTTATCTGCCACCGACCTTGTTGCTATTCAAAATCATCTTAAAAGATAAAGTAATTACTTTTTCTGTTTAATGCATTTTCATCTTGGCTAATTTCTTATTTGAATAATGAATTTTTATTTTCATTTATTAATTGAATGATGATATTCTTGTTTGTTTCAAATATATTTTTTTGTTTATGTTTATCATTATCTACCTCGCAACTGGATTCGATATGTTATTTTAGACATTAAATAAATAATTAAGTAAATATAAGCACTAAAATTTTAATCAATTCTTCACAGAGCTTTCATTATATTCTCTCAAAGGTACTTTCAAGGTCTCTCTGATAATTTTGGGAGTGGTTTTCCCTAACACATTAAAACGTGCCATAATGTGCGATCAATAAATCAGGAGTGGCCTATCTATTGGTCCAGTGTGTAGTGCCAACTTCATGATGGTGGTAATATTGGCAACCATTGCAATGATCCATCGTGGGCCATTGTGTAGAGACGACATCACACGTATAGGCCAATCCCAGATTGCACATTTCCGTAGCTTTTCAAATCTCACTGAAAATTTCAAACACCACTTCAGTTTATTCTTTCTCGCACATATTTATATCGATACCACAAAAATACCAATTTCATGTAACATTTATACAAAAGAATGACATAGTAATACAAAGCTATTGTATTCAATTAACCTTGCTCTTTAGATCCACTTTGATTCCATTCCCTTTTCATCACACATTTCCATCACGAATTATTCTATTTGATTTCAGAATAATCTGGCTAATTTACCATAAGCTGCTGGTAAATTTTTTCACTCCTAGTCGAAGGGACTGAAGCTAAAGCCCAATCTTACGGTAGACGATTCGATAAAGGTCAGGTCGTAATTCAACAACAACGACTATAGCACGAGTAGTGTGGCACGCGAACTAGCTGCCTATCATATCACAAATCCTTTTATACTTCACGTTCCCTGCAAGCTCTCTTGCGTTTGACCGCTGAAAACTCCACATAAGGACTCAAGCAATGGCAGGTCACGGGAATACGAAGAATCATAATGCCAACCACAGTGACGGCTGAACCGCCACCGTCATCGTTGACTTCGTCAGCGATAACAAAAGCAATCGGACAAACAACCGGCAAGGCAACAAGAACTAGGACTCATGCGAAATTCGAATGCCATCCTCGTTATGCGTATGACCCTTGTTATGTGATTTAGGGTACAAAAGAACATGCTTTTAATCGAAAGGGTTGACTGTTCTACACCGTTTGGCAGTCGGGTTAAGTTTGTTTACCATTCCGATATTCGGCTCTTACACGAACAAACAACAGCTAAAGAACTCGATGAATGGGTGCGATGGGAGTTAAAACAAACTTGAACCGTTGTTGAATCATTCCTAGAACGGAATGTTTGTTTGCTTGTAAGTTTCCGGTAATTTGAAATAATATTTTCATAGGCATCCCGAAAAGGTAATATTGATTCGTGCAGCTATGCTCGATTCTCTGAAATGAGCTTATTCCATTGAAATCGATTCGTTGTAATACTTTGTTGATTTACATTAACGAAATTAATACCTGATCACGAAAGTCTTGCAACAAGGACTTTCTCGTAAGGCTTTAAATGTAGAAATATTCGCTGGTCTACACTCCATGAAGGATAGCTCAATAAATCAATTACAAATAAAACTGCGCATGTAATCTGTAAAACAGAATTGATTCTAGTTTGATTGGAATGTCATGAACTAGTTTTCATAATCGTATCATGTCCATTTTGGAAGCAACATCTGAATTTCTCAGAATTTTCAAAAGCTAATAATCCTTAGTAGCAAACAGAAACAAAATACTGTGCTCTGCACTTTCAATCGAAAAAAAACTAACCAGCTTGTGTACGGTCCTTTACAATTTTTCCACAGCTTAAGCACATTCATATTTTCCGGAAACGATATGTTGAATGTAAACATTTAAAAGAACGAAGCCAGTACCAGATCGTTCCTTCAGGTACAGTTTTGCTGTTTCTGATTAGTCTTATCAAGTGGATTTACGTGCCTGGTTACGCTACAACTGGCTTTATGACCAATCACGTTCATTTATCTCGACGATATTCCAAACTAATGCTGTACACCTTCCGTTATGTTTCAAGCGTGCGGAGAAAACTGCAACATTCAGATTCCGCAATTCCTCCTCTACATCCACTGGAGCCCGCTCACCACTATCCGCCATTCCGTTTCAACTTCAAAGCACATTTGCACAGCACGGTCGGTTCTTGATGCTGTAACGGATTGTGCGATTTCCATCGACCTTTTCCGCATTGTTTGGTAGCCTGGACTTTATCAGAACCGGAACAGAAGCAGGAGCAGCGAAAGCAACGAGATGGCAAAGTTAAACGTTAGCAATTCGATTTCCTGCTTATTATTGACTTCGATAAACCTGCATCTGTGCTGTCGACCGCACTGTGCCACTTAGTCTAGCATTTGAGTTCGTACCTACTATATGTACATAGCTGTTTGGTATGTGATACGATTCGATTGTGCTGCTAGTTGTTTACCATTGTTTTTACAAATGGTAGTAGCTTCAGAGATCCAGTATAATATTAACTTACAGAATGAAGTATTATATCGAATCTCAAATCTTGTGATTTAGAGAACAGCTTTGCGAAATATTAAGTGTCTAAGTTCTGGCTAGTCAAAAGCGTAGCATCATCTGTAGCATAGAGTATGAGGCTATCGCTTAGTAAATTCGTGCATTTTGAATATCATGATTAATTCTGATCTAAGTCTAGGCAAGACACAAAGAAAAAGAGCTGAATTAAATTTGACTCCATAGATGCCTTTTTCAAAAATTAATATTTCGCACAAGATATTCGACGAAATCAAATTTTTCGGTAAATCAAGCATACTAGATTCAAGTTTTTTTTCACTCAAATGTGTGTTTTCACTTATTTGTTTGTTTTTCACGGAAACAATAAAATTGGAGTAAACTACTTTAAAAATAGCTAAGAAACCCACACTGGGCGCTTTATTTTGTTAAACTATTTTACAAGAAAAAAAGCCGACGAGTGATATTTCCCATATTTCTTTTGAAACTAATATGCTCGTTTTGACAAACAAATATTTCTCTATTCACCTAACTCAAATTGAATTATGAATCCAACGTTTAATAGCCGTTTCGGGCTGTGTAACAAACACTATCTCCATCGATCCACTATGAATAAAATTGGTCAATTTAAAGCGGACATATTTTTCTCAGTACCCGAAAAGCGAATAGAAGTTATACTCTAAACGAAAGCATTCAATGGTTTCTAATCATGCTACCGACACCGCTTGCCACAATAAAGCGCTACCAATTTCGAAATGGAAACGATTTAAATTTTTGGCACGTGTCGGTGAGCAAGGCATATTTTTTGGAGGGGTAACAGAAAGTTTCTTTCAACCCGTACATTATTCAGCAGTTAATGTCAAACCGACGAAGAGAAATGTCCTTTGACCTTGTGTCGGCGACAGCAAAAAGTGCCCGAGGTCGCGTTTGTATTTTACTTAGGCCTGTGAATAATTAAATTTAATCGTGTACTTTTCCGTTGACCCGTTAGCAATAAAAGTCCAGTCAGAATTATGTGCCAAAGAAATTTTGCGTATTTTATTAAGTAAACATGCACGAAAAACTTAAAATAAGAGAAAACCCTTCATCCTGACTAGAAGAAACAACGAGCTGCGATAATATCCCTCTCCATTTCGATTCTGTACCGACTGCTCTTTTACAGGAATCTGAATTATTCATATGGGATTGCTTTCGTCGAAGTTTTGGACTGCTCATTATTTCAATTGAAAACTAAAGCTGAGACCGTGAATGGAGGAAAGGTATGTGACGACTATGTTTATAAAGTCAAACAGCATGCAAGTCCTCGGTCCCGAATAGAGGTAACGTTTCAAAGCAAGTACGTATATAGTTAGGCAGTTGGAAGTAATTTAGTGATGCTGTGAGTCGATGCTTTTAATGCGACAGCCAGAGATCCTGTAAAGGGTTTTAAATTCCCTCGTGATGCTGAGTGCTTACGGTGCAAGCAGTGATGCGAGTTTTCTGGAATTTCGTCGGAGAGAAGAGAGGGGGTGCGTGAAATCATTCTAGAGATGAGGGTATTTCGTACACTTGTAGTAAACTTCTAGTATGAAAGATATGGTGCTTAAGCAAATAGTAAATAAAAACTCTTCTCTCCGCTTTCAGAAAAGTCACTTTGAATTAGAAGGATTTGAGACTCATAAGGTGAGAACACGTTTAGCTGAAATTAAGTGAAGCCTTTGATGGCAGATCACAAATAAGGCCTATGAAAATATTCTTTGATATTATACAAACTCAATTGAATTTCCATTAGTTAATTGTGAGTAATTTGGATCCTCAAATAATTTAAACGGATGCAAAAAGTAAAATTTTAAAATTTCGCTGTTGACCTTTTGTCAAAGCTTGAAAAACTTTTAACCGAGAGCTGAAAAAACTAATAAACAGCTTTCAATCCACAATAAGGAAAAATGATAATATTATAATAAAGCTTACAGAATGTATAGTGCGAAAAGTAACGGCTGAAATGTATTTGCAATAATACTTACATATATTGCTCGCAAGACTCAAATATTGACTAAGAAAAATGACATACCGATCGAATGTGTTCATAAGTTGTTTTTGATTATCTGGGCGTATGAAATATCCAAGTCAAGGTTTTAAAGTTGAGAAAATTTCGTTAAGGGATGACAAATAAAATGTGACTGAAAAACTTCGATATTTTGAAGCATATTTCGTCAATGTTTTCTTCGGCTCTTATCTCACATGATTTTTTGAATCATCAGCTTAGACAAACACATCAAAGTTCTTGACGAGCACTTTTTGAACCAAACATCATTTCTATTCTAACTTGAGGACCTTATCACTGCCATTCTCCTGAAAGGAAACTTATCCACTAACTGCAAACCTCTCAAGCCACTAAAACTAAAGACAACAGCTTTAATAGTCAGATATAGCAATTGACTGAGAATAATCAATCAAAAGCCTTAAAAAACCATTATCCAAGCAATAATATCACATAGACCCATTTTAAGAGAAATATTAACGAGACGAATTCCCCGACTCCACCAAGATCCTCTTTAGTCAAGTCAAATCAAATCTGGAGACGAGCCAGCGGTGCTAGTGACTGTAAGTTTAAACAAATAACGAATAGACTGATTAGTGCTATATGTATGTACGTTTCCACACCTTTTTGTGTACCATCAAGTCTGGAAATTAACCATTTTATTCCAATATTTCGGGACCCAAAGTAGACCCAACGTCCAACCCATCCAAACTTCTTGAAAATTTGCTAAGAAAAAAGGCTGAAGCTTTAGTCAATAAATTCTAGGAAAATAGTTTGAACAGGCTTAAATAATTCCAGAAAAAAACTTCTAGCACTAAAAAGAGTAAACGAAGGTCTGAGAAGCATTGTAAATATTAAAACCCCTTTTTTCTACTAAGAAATACACTAGTTTTTTGAAACTGGCCGCAGTAATTATCAACCCAAAACCTAGTAAAAACCTAACCTTCCATCAAAACTGGATGTCTATTTGTCTTCTCTCCTAAATTGATTGAACAGGGGCAAATATTTAAGATCAATTTTAAGCACATAGCTGCTTTTCAGAGAAACAATTCCACTTTAAATCACAATACTGCATTGAGGGCCAAATGAAGCACATCAGAACAAGTCTCAACAGAAACAGGTAACAAATCTAGTCACATTCAATCTTGCCTTAAAGTTTGACACACAGCACTCATTGTTAACCTCATGATCTCTGTTTTCCGAGCTCACAAGAAAAACTGCCCAGAATCAAATTGGTGGACTCTCTTCTGTCCCTCAAGGTTCTCAATTCTGGCCCATCTTGTGCAATTAGTTTACAGCAGATATTTTTCACTCGAAAAGAGTCAACATCTCAAGGTCACACTACGCCATAAAATCCTAAACGCTCCATTGATTCTCTTCTGAAGTATTTCAAAAGGTGGAAAATAAACGCAAGAAAAATTCATCATGCACAAAATAAGACAGACTTTTCTAAATCTTACAGTGAACGAAGAGACCGGAATATTTCCGAGTCGATCGTTCAAATGGTTATCATGTGGGTAGTGGTTCGCCTTGAAAATAGAACACAAAGAATCTTGTTTTTATTAAGGTAAAACAACTACCTACCTGACAACCCTGCTTGCAGGTAAGTCAAATACTAAGCCAACAAGTAGCGTTGAGCAACCAAAACCAATCTGAAAATGCTGGTGTGCCAAAATATTACCTTACAAATTATATTTTAACATACACAAAGATTTAAAAATGGATTCCGTGAGCTTCTCGTATACAAATTACTCAGGCTTAGTCATGTTAGACATAAAAAAAGAGCTTGATGCTGTCTGGTATGATGGAATCGTAAATAACTTGTAAGTTTTTCTATGCCTATAGACTTGAGTAAAATAGTCCAATTCTTCCTATCGTCCAGTTTTTACAGATGGGTGTCCGTCTCCTTCTGTTGAGTGTATTCCACAGTACGGTGTCACCCTGGCCCCTGCCGAAAGTTGGATTTTATTTCTGTAGATGTTCCATTTAATCTTACATCTCCTCTTACGATCATATCATTGTAGAACTTTTTAGCTACCTTTTCAATCGTTTTCTTTATTCTTCCCATATAATATGTGGTGACTTTAATTTCTCTAGCCTTGTTTTGAGATATCTTCCTCGCTTCGACTCTTTTAACCCACAACATGTCTTCTTTTTCATCCAAATTTCTCTTTTTCATCTAAACTTTGTCGCCAATTTCAATCATAAAAAACTGAATTTAGTTTCCTCGGGTATCTTCTCCCATAATATCATCCAGCAAAAAGCCTCCATGCCTTATGTTCCTATTTTGCAGCCACAGTCATCGCTAGAGAAACCATGCTCAATTTTTCCACCAACACAGAGTATTCTACTTGTTTAAACCATTATAAACACTTCTGGTCTCATATCCGCTCCATAGAAAATTCCAATCGTAGCCCTAATTTAACAAATCTAATTGATTCCACAGCCGCCAGCCCTCATTAAATTTGTGAAATTTTAGGCAAATATTTTTCCTCATTCTTATACCAGCGGGCCACAGTTGCACCCTATTTTTCCTCATTCGCTTATTCTTCAACTTTGTCTTCCATCCAAATGAATCTTTTAGAAATTGCTTTCCTACTCTATTCATTAAACTTAAATACCAGTAGCGATCCAAATTCGCAAGCAAAGTCATTTTTCTTATCGCTGTATTTGTTCATTATATTCAACTTTAGTTTTTCTTCTGGCTACTTCCTGTCCTAATTGAGCTCTTACTGATTTATAAATATTATGCCCCAGGCAACATTTCTAGCTATAATCCAATTCCCTTTCTTTTCAGCTTTTGTAAAGTACTCAAAAGAATTGTTTTCAATAAGCTTATCTCTGTCCTGCATCACTTCTTTGCTTTTGATTAGCAAGAATTCATCAAGGGCACATCTTCTACATCTAACCTTACAACCTTCTCCAATTTGGCGATAAAGAGCAACAGAACTATTACAATGGTTTTCGAAGAACATATGATTCTGTTGGTCCCAAAATGCTTCTTTTGAAACCACAGGGTTTTGGCATTTCCGATTCCCTTCTATCCTGGTTTTCCTCTTATGATTTTGATTGTATTTGATTGTACGGTAAATTTGCTTTTTTTTCGTCTTCCATATTCTACAATGTTCCGCAAGGCTCAATTCTTTGACCACTCTTATCCTTAATCCTCTCTATTAATGACATTTCTGAATTTATTCGTTCATACTACCTTTTGTACGCTACTGATTTCCAAATATTCAAAGAAATTGAATCTTTAAATGGTGGCTTCCGATTTTGAAAGGATCCCTGCGCTCTAGATGATTGGTGCCTGAGAAGTACACTTGCCTCGAACGTATCAAGATTTCATTTTATGTCCTACACGTGTGAAAAGCTTCCTTTAATGTTCTTATCCCTCTTTGTGGCTTTTCTCTCTCTCTCTCTCTCTCTCTCTCTCTCTCTATTGTAGATAAATTCAAAAACTTTGGTGTGATTTTTGATCCTAAGCTTAAGATTGATCTACAGATTGCGCATACCAAATTCAAGGTTTCTTGTTTGACCGGTTTTGACCCAGATCTTGTCATTTTTTTGTCATCCTTTTCCTTAGTTCACAGTGTCTTGTCAAGTTTACTTCCCCCACTTTAGATGCGCTGGAAAACGTCAACGTAGATTCATCCATTCTTAAATAAAGATCGCATATCCTTGTTGCTAATCCCGTCTTTGCCATCCCGCAAAGTGTTCCTTGATGAATGTTTGTTGTTTAAAGTTAGTCGTCCTACGCTTTCTAATCTCGATTCTAAGCTGTTGCTTAGAACATATCCTTGGTGCGAACTGACGTTTGTTTTTATTCGCCATTATTGCGTATGCTCAGGGGACAAAACAAGCTCCAGGTTGGTTTTTTTTTACCGCCGACGCTCCTACAATTTAAGCAGCAAGTTTAAAATTCGGTTCTCATTTATGGCCTTATTCACTGATTAATGCTTTTTCTCTGTCAAATATGCACAGAATATATTAAGCTTATTTTTGTTATTATAATTTTTATTGTTATTATCTTTATTACTATCATTATTATTATCATTATTTTTAAACTTATTCCTCTTACCTTTTGGACTGATTTTGTGCTTTTTTTTTTTTTTACATCCAATTTTATATTCCAATTTTATAATATGGCTCCGGCCTGTAAAGGTAGTTGTTAAATTAATCAATAAATAAATAAATAAAGATAAACCAGAGTTTTTTCCTGATAAATACGTAATACCGACCCGAGTCCCGTAGAGGTTTGATTTTAGTCCCATATTTTACAACATTTAGGGTGATTATTTATTTATTTATTTATTAATGTCCAAATCAACAGAACGAATCCAATTATAGATTAGACATAACAAAAAAGAAAACAAATATATATATATATATATATACAAAGAAAAAGAAAAATTAAAATTAAGTTAAATTCAGAAAGGAAAAGTAATCAAAAGCAAAATCGACCAAAAACAAGATACAACAAAAGATTAATTTCTGACATATTTCATGTATCTGATAGAACGTTATTCTTTAAAATATTTTTAAACATTGCTAATGTTCGAGGCAGAGGACCAAGGTTAAGGTTATTATGCTGACGAGGCAAACGCAAAAGGGGAGAAAAGAAATAGGTGTCAGTACGGGCAACTGTAACGTTAAATTTAAAAAATGTTCTATTAGGACGGCCCGAATCTCTAACAGAAAGGTGAATGCTGGGGTCCACCAATATACAGCCGTTGAAAATTTTAAAGAGGAGGCACTCGTCGAGGAACACTCTTCGTGACTCAAGGGAAGGAATTTGAAGGATGGAAAGGCGCATACTGTAATCGCAATACGGAATACTGAACTTGTAGAACAATGAGCGGGTGAATCTGCGTTGCACGGATTCAACCGCAGCAATCAAGTAACCGTAATGTGGACACCAAATTTGGCAACAGTATTCAAGAACACTACGAACGAAGGAAAAAAACAGATATAGAGGAGTGGAAAGATTAACAAAACGTTTAGAGGATCTAAGGATGAAGCCGGAAAAACGAGAAGCCTTGGCAGTGACGTGTAAAATATGCAAATCGAACTTCAACTTGGAATCGAAGATCACGCCAAGGTCCTTGAAACTAGCAACAACATTGAGAGGGGAGCCGAGGACAGAGTAGGAGAAGAGAAGAGGGGATGTTTTGTGGGTGAAAGACATTTGATGACACTTCGAAACATTCAAAGTGAGAGAATTCGCTGCGCACCAGGTAGCCAAAGTATCCAAATCTTTCTGCAATAAGGAACAGTCACTGGCGGATTCTATCACTCTGAAAATTTTGAGATCATCGGCGTACAAAAGACAGGGTGAATTAAAGAGGGAAGGAAGATCGTTAACAAACAAAAGGAACAATAAAGGACCAAGAATGGATCCAAAGGTCGGACACTTTGCTCCTTAATTCCGGCCTGCTGCATATCTTGTTTTTAACCTTTTCTTGTCTCCCGCCACGGATCAAAAATTTTTAAAACACATCTAAATTAAGTACAATGGCTATTCTTTCGAGTATTGCACTTTAGATTTCCTTTTGACGGTTCTGATTTTTGTTATGAATGAAAAAAGCGTTAGATGGCTGACTTTTGGAGCAGGCCGACATTACCCTCGATCTTCATTTGCCATTTTCCTTGCCATATTCGATGGCAACGAATGTCAGATTATGGCATGGCATCTGATGCATGGGCAATTCTATGGCATGCCATGTCATTTCGAAAATACCTCTGAACGGGAAGAACGTGAGCTGTATCTGAGCGTTGAAAGCTCTTAATAAGTTGTTTGAAGTGAAGAGAGAAGAAATGGTGCTGTAGATGAAAACCACGTGTGTAAGATAAATCCATTTCTGGATAAGCGGGTGAAAATTCACATGAAAGTGAAACTTTTTTATGATTTGCTGGGGTACGTACGGGGATGGGGTAGAAGTCATTTAAAAAAAACTCCACCAATCATCAATTGTCAGTTTTATTTGTTTACTGATCCTTAAAAAATCAAATAATTTTTCTTCCAGAGATAACAAATATTTAATTTTATTATTCAAAAATTTTGCATAACAATTCGACTTTTTCGTAATTTCCTACTATTCCATATTCTTTAATCTACTTTGATTGCTCAAAATGATCTTAAAATCCCTGTAAATACAGAATTTCTACATTCGCTTATAAGAAACGGAGCATGACCACGGTTCAGCGCCATTTTGAAAATCAAGAACTGTCAACATATGGCCAGGCTGATGGCTAAGCAAATGCCGTACCATATGGCTAGCAATTTCCATGGTAAGTAAAATGGTATGCCATGTGAAATGGCAAGTGGAGACAGCCTGCTACGACCATTCACCCTATATGTCTGAGTTAGAAAAAGCTCCCTGTTTCTACATTGAGCCTCTTTACATGAGATCTCAAATTGGGATTTGGAGTATACCCAATTTGTTGAGCTTGCGCTAAATATCATTGCGTTTGTGTGTACATGATAGTTTTGTGTACGTACAAAGAGGTTTCTAATGTGGCGGATTCTGACGATCGCTATTCACTTAGTGTGAGCATGTAAATGCAAGGAAATTTCCATATGGCTACTAACCTCGTGTGCGTTTGTACATGCATGACTTCGGGAGCGTTTGTACATGCAATGAGAAGCTGTCATGTTGAAAACCAATCCCAATCTATGTATGTATAAGCCAGAACGCTGAACAAATTTGTATGGTTACACGAAATCTGGATTTTAATCCGGTTTAAATCCGAATTTCGTGTGGCTATACAATTTCATCCGGTGATCTCGCTTACACACACAGAGAAACACTAAGTACAAAACTTAGTACGCTTCAGCATCAAATGAAAAATAAAAACCTAAAGAAGGCTCGGTGAAAATACTTAAAAGCGTGCATCAAAGCACTTCCCAAATCTATTATTATTTAGATATTTTACTATAATATGCAGCTAAAACATTTTGAAATACCTAATCGTTCTTAAAATTTAGGTGTAAGGACTTTGTCTGTACCTTAAGATTTTAAATGAATTCAGTGGAGCTATAATTACTTATAATGATTACAATATTATGCTGTGGGGAAAAATCCTCTTAACAAAGTCAATAAAAACATTATGTTGGGGTGAGCAGACTTTAATTTAAAGCCAAAAACAACGCCAACTTCAGTCCCAGTTTTAGATTGATCCAATAAATTATCTCTATATCTTGCAAATTACTTTTCGAGCATAACAATGAATATTCACATGAAAAATGTTTTTTTCGATTGATGGCATATAAGGAAAGTGGTAGACTGTATTGTCGAAAATCTCCTTAGCATGATAAATCAACTGCAGATCATCTAAACAGTGCATGCCTAAGCCATATGGCATCAATTCTCAGCAAATATCATTTATCTTTTCATCTTTTACGGTGCATAAACACAACATAAAACACATACCCGTCAGCGTGATTCTGCAACTAGCATCTTGCATTGTATCTTCGTGCCTAGATGAGATATGTATGTAATCCATGCAAATCGATGATGATTTGTTCGTTTGTTCATTCGTATTATGATTCCTATCATGGAACATACTTTTCGCTATCATCTTCATTATTGTCATCAATATCATATCCATACTCATCGGCATCTCATATCCAAGGCTGATTCTCAACCACGTACTCAAGACTGTCTCTCGCCGTCATGACGCTATGGTCCTCATTCGCATGTTATTCTCTTGCCTGTGCTGCTGCTAGGATCCGAATAATCATCGAAGCTTTTACACATGAATTGATTCGAATGAAAGATATTTAATAATAAAAATTCTTCTTCATTCATTTTTTTCTCTTCCTTTCAATTTTCCAGATGGCGAAACTCTAAGAGTGCTCGTTAATGGAACGGCCGAGATAAAATGTGATGTATCATCAAATTTACAAAACGATCAGGTTCTGCTCGTCGTATGGTATAAGAACAATCTGCCAATTTACAGGTGAGTAAGTTGAGTGTTTCTGTGTGTAATTGGTTTTTATGCTTCAGAATAATATCAACAGAGAAAAACATTACTACGTGCTACTGCTCAGGACTCAGATGCATCGATGTTGTCAGTGGTGAAAGTGTATTTCATATCCAGAGGATATAACGATCGGAACACTTTGGTGGGCGGGAGCATTCAAGTATTCATCTCAATAACATTTCCACAGAACATGTTGTTCGAATTAACATTTCATCTCAAATTTATGATTTTCGATTTCGTATTTTGCTAGTTGTGCGATAAATTTTGAATAATTGATTAGACTTGTGGCTTAAAAGCGATGACCCACTCACCGCACATGATAATCGACATGAAATTCCTTACAATTGTCTAATGAAGTATACGGCAGGATAGTTTTCTATTACAAAAGCCTCTCATCATAGACTCATGTAATGCTTATGAAATTGTAAGATAATGCAAATATCACGGTTCACAGGTTATCTTAAACAAAATCATACTATTTAAAAATTCAATAAATTTTCACGTGCGCTTTTAACAACATCAACTCGAGCACGTGCCATGCTGCTCTCAGAATTTACAGAAAAACAAAAGTGTTAGCTCTATCACGGAATGCCAACCGTGCAAACGTCATACATATTTGAATAGAATGTGGGCAGATAAGTTGATATCAATCAAACGGCTGATAGGCAACAAATTAGGATTGAAGGAGGTAATCCATTAAACTGAATACCCTGCCATCGTGCTGTGATCCAAGCAAATGAATTCATTATAATTGTCTTCATTTATTAGATTAGAGGTCACTATCATCAAAACAAAAGCTTGAAACGGAATATTCGGCTATCAAGATTTCGTTGGTATTTCAGCTAATTTGACGCATTCCAAATTAATGGAAGTAGCTAAATTGTCTCGAAATATGAAGGAGACAAGGGAAAATATGACGAAAATAATATTAATGTTTCAATTCCTGTATATTTTAAGCATAAATCACACTATTTTTTGCTTTAAGGGTGGACTTACGTTGAAGTTCGGGTCTTTTTTCTAAAGATTTTTATATCGAATTACAAATGGTGTATTGTTCTGAAATTGCACTATGCTCAAATATTAGTAATGGAATTCTTAATACTAGGCTGCTATTTTTCAACTTTTATTTAGTAATGGCGATAGCAGCCTGATATTTATAAATCTGGTAATCTGCTATTTTCATCAAATGATATTTGGGTAACATATTAGCAGGAAACAGACATCAGAGAATAACAGCAAATAGTAATAGCAGCATGCGTTAAGACTTTTGTGCACCGCTTGTCATACGCAGGCATTTTGCCCATGCATCCATTTTCCTCCTTCTTGGGTAATACGGCTCTACACCATACAAATCATACGTATCAGGTAAAAGCTTACAGGCCAATCATGCCAATTAAAGAAGAAAAAATACCCTAGATCTTGGTGGAAATTTCCCTAGATTTCCCTAAATTTTTTTGTGGTGTTTTTAATTAGCTACCATTATCTGTACTATCTAGAGAAATACACAAAAGTGTTGAAATGCTAAATCAAAGTCCTAGTAATTTTGCATTCGGCCAAAATATACCCATGTCTTTTCTTGGTACGCACGCAAAAACCTAAGACCATACTTTTGAGTTCAAGTCCAAATGTTTCCGTACTATAATAAGTATAATTACAAATCTGAAAATTGAAATTTCCAGCATATTCAGTCAATGTGGTAAATATGCAGGTGCTTTGCAAAAATACCAAGATTTTCCCGGGCGGTTGTGAAAGTTTTTTAGACCTAGGGCAAATTCCTTACATTAATGTCTCTGCTGCATATCTTCCCACTATTTTCAAATTGTGATCGAAACTCACGCGAAACCAACAAACTTATAGCTTAATAGCACAAGATTCCAACGAAAGCCTGGCTTATTACTGGCATATAAAAATTCGCATCGTAAAGTTACAACAATGCTGTCTTTCAAGTAATAAGCTGCTATTTGAAACTGCTATTTACATATAGCAATAGTTGTTATTATTGCTATTTGAAAATAGCAATTGCTAATAAAAATCAACATTTCAAGTTGATAATTTTTATCATGGTTATTTTAAACAACATTTTCGATTCGAAATTGCCATCTTTGTAGTTGTCAGTGATGATTTCTGATAGCGAATGACCCGAATGCAAAAACAAAAATAAAAAAATATAAAAATAGTTTCCTAAATATTAGAGTTTTGGCTATCGCAGGTACTAGAATCGAAAAATTTTATTGGCAAAAAATCAAGAGTTTGGTTAAAAATTGAATATTTCTTTCTAATTTTATGAACTTCAATTGCTTATAATTCCTGAAATTTTGTAAGGTCTTTTATTGTTTTCAAAATCATCTCACCCAGTCGAAAAATTTAGTTTCGAAAAAATCTCGTTCACACTTTTTATCGTTTAAAATCATCGAAAAAATATAAAAATAAATAAATTATGTTTTACTCTTAACCAGCTATTCCAAGTCCATAAAATATCTATTTATATGTCATATCTATTTATATGTCATAATTTCTAATAAGCTGACATTTATACGAACCACTCTTCTCTTTTTAGTAACATCTAAGCTACGTCGATGATTTTTCAATCCACTCTTCATTTAGCTGATCGGCGTAGTCTTGCACTATTTTACCAATTGCTTCCTGCACAACAAGCATAATTGTCAATAGAGATTGTAATCCTGCGTTGAACATGCGAACAGAGATATTTACAGTTATTTCGATAATTTATTTTTACCGAAATGTGTTTTTTTTTTAAATAGTCCAAAACCTCAAGTGATAATACTCGCCATTGTTTAGCATATTCACATCGATGCACATTTCGAGCAAATCCTCATCAGTAAGGTCCTCGTAGATGGGTCTTGAAATAGCTTGGGTCACTTTGCCAAAAGTTGGCGGGTAATATCGGGCAATAGTGATGCCGTGGTTTGGCGTCACCAGAGTTTTGCTGATAACTTCTGTTGCATTAGGGCTATTTCATATGGCAATATCATAAAATCCAGATAATTTTGACATAGCTCTGCCCGATAAATCGAGAGTTTTTTCCCAGTGAAATCATTTCGTCCAATGCCGTGAGGTTTGGAGTCTTAATATTGTTTGAAAGTTTTTGTACCCTCGTCACTTTTCTAGTCTTCGTATATAGCCCCGTAATATTTCATAGACCTCAGAAACATATTTTTGGAACCTTCTACTTCCATCATTTCAGCTTTAGCGTCATGATTAGTAGTATACTTCCGCTTATGTATAGTAATATATTTATCTCTTATTTAATTCAATATTTTTCCTACCAGTGGCGGCGATTTTTTTTTATTTTATCTTTTCTTACCTTGCTCCGTCCTGTTTTACATTGTTTTCTACCTCTAATTCTTAGGTCAAATCTGTTAACCACCATCCTCCACTGTATTCGTCTCACTACCGCATTCAACGCAAGCGCAACATGATCTATAGATACAATTTCTATAAAACTAGGCGTTGCAATTAGCTCTATTAATTTGTTAAATTTTTTTCCTGAACTTGATTCATTTATTATTATTTTTTCTTTTGTTGAGACCTTTCTTTAGGTGGAATGATTTTAAGAGGTTCTGGTCATATGTCCGTAGTTACTTGCTACTTCTCTTTTTGTTCACCTGTCCATCATTTTAAGCTTTAGTCCAGTAAATTTAGAATTTTTCTAGCTTCTTGGAAAGTTTTAAGTATTTTTCATTTTCATAAATCTGGCGATTATTTCTATCCTCGCATATTTTTCTAAAATTTGAGAGTGGTTTGTTCTTGATCGCGTCTATAACCCTCTTCGCCACGGTTTCGTCACTCAACAGCGCTGTTTCGAGAAAGGCCAGAATACGGCCACTAGCCTAGTTGAGTTTTCGCATAAAGCTGATTTTACTTTAAATAGCCACCATCGAGTAGACGACATCAAGTAGACTGCAGCAAGGCCTTTGATTCAGTCAATTATGAGCTGCTCGTAAGTAAATTATAGCGTTATGGCACAGCCCCTACTCTTGCAGATATCGTTATTTCTCTTTAATCATACTTGCTATGTCTCCTTCTGTATTTCTTCATCCTCCTTTTTTTCTTTTTCTATGCAGCACCACAAGTATCTATCCTTGGCCCTTTGTTCTTTAATCTCTTCATTAATAGTGCGAATGATTTTAATTGTCTAATGAACGCTGAAGACCTGAACATTTTCTGTGTGCTCTTTTCGTTAATCTTGCTTTTCAAAACAACGTAAATAGTCTTTTTTTTCCTTTTTTGTTCTGTCATTAATAATTGTTCTTTAGTGTGGGATCCTCGTTTTTTTTTTACTTATCTGATACGGTTGAATCTTTTTCGAGAAGGCTCACACGCTGCCTTATTTTGGTGTATAGCCTACCATATTATCCTAATGCCAAAATTATACATAGGGTAAACGTTTCATCAGATGATTCGGCAGAATAGTCGACGAAAGTTTCAGGAAGGCATGGGTGAAGATAGCTGATCTTATGAAAGGATACCTACCTACCTACACAATATACATATCTGTACACTTAAACTTCCCATGATTCTGCATGATGTCAAGTTATAAAGCTTGTCCTCGTTTAGGCCAAGAACCATCATTTAATACCGTTTCATCTTCAAAATCTAATCCTTTTTCCAGTATTTCGACCTAAAGGACAATTCAAAGTAATTTATATGTGTGCTTGCTACAGAGAAAAAGGACAAAAGAATCCCGAGTAGTATAGGGGGAGCGAAGGATAAAAAAGAGCAGATAGGTGACGTGTCACGTATACACTGCATGCGCTTTATCCCTCGATATTTTAAACTGCCTCCTTTTCAACCTGCCTTTGATCTTCAAATCAATATCTTCGTATTTCTAAAATTATGTTATAAGTATTTGTTGTTTTATTTTTTTAACAAAAAATATTACCGCTACTCCCTCTTAAGAGAAATGAATAGCGCATCAGAACCGCTAGAAACACTAATGCTCGAAGAACAGTAGAGGATTTGTGCAGATTTCGAGTGTATATTCTACCACTAGCTACTTAAGGACACCCTTTGTAATAATAAACCCTAAGCCAATTTAATTTCGATGACTTCATCGAAAAGTACAGCGATAGGAAAGTGTTTGGGGTTGCCATTCAAAAAATGTGCAGACCTTAGAGAATTTAAACATTGTTAACTTATTTTCATTGGAAATGTTCGTGATAGGAATACTTTAAGGAAGCATTTATTGATACGGAAATAACAAAAACGCCTTGTGCTCGCAGCCCTTTGCTAGCACTGAAGCCAAAAATATGTCACATGTGCCTCACGTTGAAGTCAGCCTATTCTGGGAATTTCGTACTGATCCGATGAGAGCATTGGAAGTTATAGGGACACAAAGAAATTGAGGGTTACCATTCGCAAAAGTTTTCCAATCTTTCGACCTTAGTATTTGTCGTTTATTTCCACAACGAGATCACTATGATTTGAAAACACAACGAGATCACTATGATTTGAAAATATATGCAAAAAAATACAAAACCAACCATAGCTGGCAACCCTATCATTTTTTCGCAAAGGCAAAGAAATTTATTTTCCTGAGCTAATTTTCAAAATTGAAGACACTAAAATTACCATAGCTGGCAGTTCCAACCGAATATTTTAACCAAATTTCTACCAAACGAGGTTTAAAGTAAAATTCTGCTACTGTGTGGGTTTCGTCAAAATCTGCTGACTGGATCAGAATTTATAGGGCCAAAAGCAGTTATTTTTCTTAGCGATTTTTCAAGATGGCACTACTGGCACAGAATTGCCCAAATTTCAAAATCGCTTCTACCAGATCTGTCACCTGATCCTACTTAAGACCAATGTCAACTGTATCTGATTATTGGGTCGTGAGTTCCCGTGAACAGAAGCTTTTGATGCTAAAAATATAGGTGAATTTGGGAAGGGTTACCATTCTTGTCTGACATGGAATTACCAAAGATTTACTTTGACTGTGTAGACAAAGCACAAGATTTGTATTTGTTTTGCTTTTTTTTAAAAAAAAAAGAAAATATTTCAGGAGAGTTGATGGTTTGAAGGTTTTCACTTTCAGCGCTTGCCGTAGCTACAGGGTTTCCAGCACGTTCATACAATACTATACAGGTAAACAATTTGGTAACATCAATATGTTCTGGAAGTTTTGTAATAATTCAATAGCTTTGTCAAAAGCTATCGCAATTCATAAAATTTCAAATTTTAGGCACCTAGTGTACACACAGGATTAAAAATTATCAAAACCTTTTCAAGTATTTTAGAAAAACAAGTTCGAAATTCATTTCGGAAACTTTATTTTATTTTGAAAACTATTTTTTGATAGAATAATATCACTAAAATGGCCGCCGGCGCCACAAGGTTAAAGAAAATTAATATCTGATGAGCTCTGGACCAATTCTGCATGTACACAAATGTATACTGAAAGTTTCGACTTAATTAGATGACGCGACCCGAGAAATAGTCACTGAATTTTCTTGATATTGATTGATACTGATATATATATATATATATATATATATATATATATATATATATATATATATATATATATATATATATATATATATACATATATATATATATATATATATATATATATATATATATATATATATATATATATATATAAATATATACATATATATAAATATATACATATATATAAAAGAAAATCTGAATTTTTGGCCAAATTGATTTTTGGTCAAATCGATCTAATGTTCCTCCCAAAACTTGATGTAACTCAGAAGTTGTAAAGCCAAAGGACATCAAAACGGTACTCGATTTAGAATTTTTATTTCCATACGGTTTGATTGCAATTCTTGGCTGATTTTCAGACGTTTTGCTAGGTCACCTTTTTTGAAAAACCAATTTGATTAACATAGCTACATTCTTTTCATTCGAAGTGCTACTTTCTTACTAGCTAATAGCGATAAATATGTTCATGATGCACATAAATTTAGATAGTTTTTTTAAGTAGTGTCATAATTCGTAATTTTGCTTTCAGTCGTAATCAATTTTAAATTGCTGTATCAAAGCAATATAAACTTGGAATAGATTGTTATCCCACCTCAATATTATTTCGGGCTGTTAAATTTTATCGAACATTTTATTTTTCCACGCAAGTCTTACGTTGTTTTGCTTTTCTAGAGGAGTTAGATTTTTCGCAATAGCTGTCTCTTTATTTTTTCTGCCTCCCCGTAGGCAGTCCATTATTTTTAAAACCTGTTGGCGTTTAACTTAGATCTTGAACGGAAGCTTTGCTAATTTTCAGCATTGAATCAGCCTATTGAAGTTTAATATAAATTTATATTTGACCTGCTGAATGTCACATTTGATGTTAGTAAACGTCAAAGTCTATGTAAGGTATTTCCCCGTGCAGAAAATATTTGTAAATTTTTTTTGCTTTTCTGCTTTTACTTTTAAGCACTTAAATTTTTATTCAAGCAAGATTTGAATATTTTAAATGAATAATCGACCTCTTTCAGGTCATAATTACATTTAGAGCTGACCTGTACCGACAATAATGAAAAGTCTTGTTAACTTTCATTTTGATGTATTGCATGTATTTCTTCCAATAACAGAGTACTATTGCAAATCTTTTCAAATCTTTAACAGCTACTATTTTTTCAATTCGCGTAAATGAAATCATGGTAATATCTACTCAATTTAAAATAATTTTGAATTTGTGTTCGTTTCGTTTGAATAATTCAAAGCAAGTGTATGCAGTGCACTCTAAATGCAACTAAATAATAAAATAAATTAATGAAAGAGTTCAGATGGTAGTTAATTCAATAACTTTACTTGAACACTGTTTAACAGGTTCAATCGTGAACAAAGTTCTATAGTTTATCCTCAGTGCCTGAAAGTTTTATAGTTTATGCTCATGTTCAAAGGATTAGTTATTCACCTACGGCTACAAGCCACTCGAACTAAATTTTTCAATGATTTACTCTTGATTTAAAGCATTCGTATTACAGTTATTCAAAATCTCTGTTTTTCAAATGCACTTAATGATATTTTTCAATCATGTAGCTTTCGCTTTATGATTTTATCTTTAATTGAAACTGCAAATAAACCATTATGGCTTGCAACATACAATATTTTCAGATATCATGAGCGTGAGTTACCCACTCGATGAATGTAGTAGCAAGGTTTTATCGAATGAATATGATATGCTTGGTTTATTTTATTTTTGAATTTATTCACTCGTCAGGTCATTCACTTGTTGATAATGTTTGAAATTCACTAGGGGCTATTATTGTGCCAACGGCATTACTATTATCTATGTAGATGGAGTAATTACTATACGAATTAGAGACTATTATGTTAACAAACTTTTGGAAGTGAATCCAGTAAAATGATATGCCCAGGAGAAAACATGCAATACGTGAAATAGTTGAATGATAGTACACATTCAACACAAAGAAGACAAAGAAACAAATTAATTGTAGCGTGAATGCTTCTAATGTCGGCCAACGCCAAAAGCTAAGTAAATTTTCGCCGAGAGAAATTTGATACAAAATTTCACGCAAAACTGAAGACAATACCAGCCTAAACTAAAAATCAATAATAGAAGCTTTAGAAGTTACTAAAAATGTCGTGTCAGCAGACACAAATGGAAGAATTGCATTAATTTTCGATTCAAAGTGATGATGTTCTGGATTCACAGAGAGATTTTATGATAACGCAAGAGCAACTAAAAGTAACTATTCAAATGCGGTAAAACTGAAACCCACAGACAGTAGATCGCTATTTCAGCTTTGCCCTCCAGCGAGCAAAGTGATGGACCTTTACCAAGCCGGACCATTATTTTCTTGATTTTCATCAAGAACTAAAATTATCGGCTACTTTTTGACAGGGTTTGAAGATGTGTCTTTTGTTACCGTTAGCTTACTTATGATAGATTGCTGCAAATATGGAGGTTGTTTAGATTCCGTTTTATATACGATATGTCATATGAAGCGATTAGTATCAAATGACAGATGACTCTCTAGGAGCTTTGTGCAACTGGTAACAAAATCAAAAAGATTTGTGACCTATTTCCAAATTACTTTTTTTCTGTCTTTTTCAAGCAAAATCTAATCACAAATGATTATAAATTTATTCAAATTTTTTGTTCATTTAGAAATTGACTTGTCACTCGAATCCCTGAGTCTTAGAATTATTTGTGGATCTGATGTGTTGGATGTTTGTGAACCTAACTCACATCAGTTAAGGGGAGGTCTTTGTGTCTCACTTTGTCTATAATTTTCAACGTTAGTTTCTCAGTAATACTATTTCTAAACTTCTCTTTTGGTTCTTCTCCGGAATGAAAAAGTCCACTTACAATTCGTCTACCTAGAAACCCAGTGACCAAAGTTTTATTTCCAACTATCATTCTATTTCCCTTCTTTTTTTCTAATCTCTTCGGTTTTAATAACGTAGCTGCTTCCGCTTCAGGGCCGTAGAAAGAAGGTATACTACAGATTTCTCAAACAATTTCGACTCTTTTGAACACAGGCTTCTTCTTATAAAGTTCAATGACAATAGAGTATCTTGCTTCTTTTGTCCGAATTTTCGTCTTCCGCCTTGGCTGTAGTGGTCGTGTAACTGTAAATCTGTCCACCTCTTCCCCATTTTATCTTTTTCCTGGAGTTTTTCAGGGTTTGTTTTATTTTCATTGTTTATTAAATATCTTCGTTGATTTATTTCTTATGCCTGCTTTTTGTTTGTGAATTATTTCAAAGTACTAAAAATAATTTAATCACTCGATGATTAAATGCTCAGAGTGAAGGGGAATTTCCTTTCTTTAAATATATCTGACGCATATGAAATGTTTTTTTCGTTTCATATATACTTTTTTAAGCTCATCGACAATTTGAAACAAATTGGGGTTTTTTATTCAAAACTCAAATTTGATCAGCCCAATGACCCATAAAAGCAAAAGCTTCCTGTTGCGAATAAGGGCGAAACTACAAAATACTTCTCTGGGTTGGTGATATTTTATTTCATGCAAACACAGCTCAACTATTTGCAAACAACGACCGTCCTCCGGTATCAAATATCACACTCTGACCAACTTACAAATAAGCACACTGTCCAGAGTACAAATAAGTGCGCTGTCCAAAGTATACTAATATGATATGCTTGAATACATTTCGCAACAGCATTAATACATTTCACAACATCCTCCCCCTTTTGAAAGAAATTAGCAAAATTTATCTTTTCTTTTATGACAAAAGCTTTTGAAACTAGGTACACTATAGATTCTTTTTATTTTGAAATACATAATAATAAAGGTTAATTTAAATATGCTGTTCTCAAGTATATTATCAAACTTTATGCTTTATACTTTATTCAGAAAAATTACATTAATAATCTAATATTTTTGGTCGTTCAATTATCCGACCACTTCTTGAAACTTTCTTAGCTAATTTAATTTCATTTTGTTTGAAGTCTGCGTCTTGAATCTCTGGTACATGCGTTTTTGTAGCTATCTTTCACAAAACTTTTCTTTAATTTGGCTTTGCTCTTCAGTGATTTCTAACGGATATAATCTTTGTATAGGTCGTTTACAAAACCCGGATTTTACTTTAAGTACGTACACTCGAGCGTTTAATTTCCCATGGGAGAGCTCGTCACAATCCGGTACCACTATATGTTTAATTTCTTGAAAGAATAGAGAAGGCGACAAAGGTTTAAGATCCTCTGGGTCTTCCGAAACATATGTAAGAGGTCGCGTCGCATAACGTCGTATTCATCCTCTCATACGATAGGCTTGCTCTACCTAATACCTTGCGTAAAATTATTTTATTTAAATTATTTTTTATCAGACGCTCCCACCATCCTCCCCACCAAGGAGCAGAAGGTGGATTGAAATACCATTCAATTCGCAGTGCCGAGCTATTTTTAGCTATTTTTTCCCAATCTAATTTATTGAAAGCATTAGCCACTCCCCTAAATAAATCATCTTTGGACGTCTCCGATGAGCGACAAATCTTCGCAAACATTCCATAAACAGCACACATAAAAATGCATATCGACCCTTTTCCTTGACGTTTCAAATAAATAGCTCCCGCGAAATCAACGCCTGATACTTCAAAAACTGCAGCATCACGAACGCAATTTAATGACAGTGGAGAAGCTTCAGATTCGATGTGTTTTGCACTCTGTTTTTTGCATGTTACACACGCTGCGAAAACCCTTTGGTTAATCTGGGCAAACCGATTATCCAACATTTTTCCCTAAGATGGTTCATAACTATTTGAGTGCCAGCATGAGCCAACATTTCGTGCGTAAAGTAGAATTGGACATAAAAAATTATAATCCTCTTTTCGGTTGAAAATCTTCGTCTTGAGGACACAAAGTCCTTTTTCATTCACCATTGTTTTAAAGGCTGTTAACTTACTTTTTCCCAAATCATTAAACATTTTATCCTGCAAGTGTTTCAAAAATATGCACTACGCTTGCCATAACTGTTTAAGGGGGAAAATACATGGAACTGCTAAAAAAAATCGATTTTTTTTTTTTGCATCAAAATGTTCGAAATGCTCTTAAGATATACAAAAAAAAGTTATAGTCAGTTATAGGCAGCGCGGCGTTCCCCAGCAGGTCGAGCATACCTGACGCGCGTCCCTGCTTACTTTCTTTTCGGTGCTATGGGCAGTTTTCTAATTGTGTATACCTCCCACATTCTTATAAAACTGAAATTCTAAGGAAATATAGATACATATGTACATTTACACTTGCATATTTTTACAATATGCAAAGGGGCCTGTGTTCATGGACCTTGTAGTGAAAACCGTCAAATTGCCGGCTTGAAAATAGTTGAAATATCAGCTTACATAGCCGCTAGGATGTTCAACAAAGGCCATACATTCCTCTTGCACCTAATGAATAATTAAGGTATCGAAATAAGCCCCAGCTTATTTAATTATGCCAAGAGAGCCGCCAACGACAGGATAGAACGATAGAACCATCGAAGTCTTTTCAGCTCAAAAAAAGCCCGAAATGCTTGCCGTGACCTTCTAATGCACCAAAATGATATGCACAAGGAGGCTGAAGAGCTATTGCATGAACCAGAAATCGCTGACTTACGAATAAATATCTCAAAAAATGTTAAACCGATCCGGCTAAAATTTATACCACATCTACAAAACAGTATTATCTAATCGTTGAATCTACATGTTATTAAAATTTCGGAAAAATAATTTGTTTATTAATGTTTAAAACGTGTTTTTTTTTTAAAAATAATCGATTTTTTTTAACCTAAAATTAATGTAAAAATTTAATTTTTTTTTCTTAATTTTATTGGTTCACCTATGAATTATAAATCTCATTAGCATATTTTTTTTCTCTGAACGTTGCAATTTCCCCGGAAAAGACGTTAAGTTGTACGAGGATGCTTTTGATGTGTTTTTTCATTAGCTCGCATCTCCGTCATTTTGTGTTGAAAAATTATTACAAAAATATTTTTATTTACTGTAATACATGTACTTTAAGGATTTAATATTAAAAATTTTCTGAACAAACAATATATGTATTTTAAGTCAATCTGATATTAGCTATTTTTTCGATTTTACATGTATTTTCCCCCTTAAACGATAGTATACGCTTAGCTCTTCTAAAACCTGAATATTTTTAATTATTCTTCGAATTTTCCTTTAACAATAACTTTGTGTCTGATTTATTTTTGATATTGTTCCTAAAATTATCTGCGAATTGGCGCGTCAACGCAAAAAATCTTATTAACCTACTATAAAATGAAAAGAACTCTGTGTATGAAAATTTTTCATCAGCTATGTTACATCGTCGTTAAGGCAAGTCAGCTGGATTGAACTCCGAAGGAACATATCGCCAATTTTCTAGTAACTCTAACACGATTACAATCAAGGTTTCTTCACTGTAAATCCCGAGCAATCCATGATAAAACCGTAGTGGAATCTGACCAATATGTGACTCCGCAAACTTTTCTACTGAAAGCCTTAACAATGGATAGAGTCAGCCTTACAGCAATTGTTGCCGCCATTAGCTCTTATTGTGAGATTGTGCTATTTTTTGGAGCAATACGCGACTTGCTCCCAGTAAATTAATTTTCACGTAATCTCTATTTTCTACCCGTGAGAAGACTGCAGCCGTATATGCCACTGCACTAGCATCACAACACGTGTGCATTGTCAAAGTGCATTCACCAAGCTCTCTTTGCACTCTGGTTTCCCCCAATGAATGCAAATCCTTCATCTACCGCACAAAGTTCTCATTGTTCTATTTTTTCGTTCCACAGCTGTTGAAGTATAAGTTTCGGCTGCAAAGTCACTGGGCACGTAAACCCAATAGAATCAAACATTCTATGAGCTATAGACAAAATTGTTTTTTATTGACCCCCACCTGAAAAAATGCTCGTCTTATGTCAGAAATAGCTCCAATATTAGGCGCGTTTTTTTGCTCCTCTATCCAGCGGAGAGTAGAGTAGACGCATTGAAAACAACAACACTCCTACACCAGTGAATTCACTAGTACAGAAATTCTATGCGTCATTTGTAGTTCACGTGTTGAAGTGTAGAATGTGCTGATAGAAAAAAGAAAAGCTCATGAGAAGTTGTATTTTTTTCTGTGAGGTGGCTTTCGGTTTTTCATGGTTATGTTGAATGTTTTGGTAGTTAGAAAATTAGAAAAAGCCCTCATAATGTGTAGAAAGTTAAAAGAATTAATTTTCTGTTAGTTTTTTTTCTATTTTCTATCGATTGTGGTAGTGTATACTCGTTATTTTCTCCCTTTTTTTCAGCTGTTTTCTGCTACCACAGCGAATACCGCAACCTATGTCAGTCTTAGCGAAAGCACTGCTGTTTTATACTAGATCGTTGTTTTTGCGGCATAGTTGTACTCTGCTCTGCATCGGCGCAAAAAAACGCACCTATTGTTCTCACGAAAATGAATCAAAGAAGTGGGTACAAGCTCTATTAAATTTTGACCTTTTTCTAGGCATTGATTAAATGATGGAAATCCTGCTCTAGCTGCTGAAGCGTCAAATACAGGGCGTATTTTGAATGTACCTTCAGTTTGCACAGCTGTTCTTTGGGGTAAACAGTGAGCAAGTGAATTCATTTAACTCTCTGGTACCCTCTCTGCTACGCCGTCTTTAACCTATTTCCTAATAACCTCATTATATTTTCCAAACAAACTTTGACCTTTTAGCTTTTCACAAGTCTTCAAGAGTCTACTACGTGACATATTGTTATTAACATATTATCAGACAATGTCAAATAAATCGAGTGAATAATTTTCGAGCTATCCTATAATTACTGAAGGATTCTCTGATAAAAACTGATTTCGAGTGTGTTAAGGTGGTCATTGGCAGAATAGCTTATGGCCCAGGAGTAGATGACAATCAATTAGTATTTCTTTACATAAGTCGGCTGTAACACTTTAAATGAGTATTTCTTGAATATAGGTTTTCAATGTCGGCTACCACTGTAATTGACACTGCCTGATTGAAGGAATTTCTTTTTTATTGAAGGAATCTATTTTATTATTTTATTTTTTTAATAAGCAATAAACTAGTTATTTTTTTTTTTTTGAATTTCTGTGAATAGATTATTAAAGGCCTCAATTATACTTTCAAAAAAAAAAGAATAAAGAAGCTTAGGTTAACTATTGAACTCATGATATTTTTACTTGATCGATTTTATATGAACCAGTAAAATGCCATAAAGCACGACTCTTGGGATAGAGTCCAATTAATATGGCGATAACTTGGTCTATAATAATTTTAAAAATTAATTAATTAAAAAAACATGATTAGAGTAGATGCTACGAAATTAATTAATCTACAGCAAAAAAAAAAATGTTTAAAGCAATCTGTTTTTCACGCTTCTGACTACCTCTAACCCCCTAAATCTTAGTTTTTTTTAAAATTAATTTATCTAGACTATAATTAAAAAGTAAAGCAATCCCACGACAACCCTCTAGGGTCTAGGGGTTGAAGCTGGTAGAGAGCTTCATTACAATTTGTTTAAGGGGTTACACCACAGTAGAAATTTCAGAAAATTGATTTTCTTTTTATTGGCTTAAAAAATCCTTTGAAACCTCTAGAATAAGAGGCAAACGGTTTCATACCTGCTGGAAATCGTTTTCAAAGAAATTTCGAGCACTTTTTCGACTCTTCCCGACTGCTCGAAAATGAGTACCTGCGATAGATACGACACCTGCTCATTGGGTACAGCATTATGTCTTATCATACGATTTCCAACTTCTTTAATACACTAATATAAGTCGTTATAGAAACATTTTCAAGCATGTTGAACACAAAGTTCAGTAGTACAGTGTCCTTTGATGTTGAGAGAAGACGTAAATTTTGCGTGGAAGTTATTCGAATTACGATTTTTTTGCAGTGCTAATTTCTCACACGTTATTTGTAGCTTTTACATTTATGTGAGTTACAATGAGTGAAAAGAAAGTGTATGCAAGCCCTAAAAGCTCAAAAACATCGTATAAGACGCGGCGACGGACCAACGTGACGAAACGACGACCGTTGAACAGATATGAGGCGGAGGAAGATTCGGCCGGTGTCAGCGCTTCGGCAAAAAAATTGAAAGTGGAATCTGACGTTATCGTTGTATAAAGTAAATTTGGTTATTGATTGAAGGTAGAAAAAATTAAATGATCAAAATTTTTTATTTTATCATACTTGAAACACGAGTCAAAACTTTAAACGCGTTTTTCTCGAAACACGTTTTTTCAAATCGGCACGCAGCATAACTCAAACAATGTTTTTTTTTTCACTCCAAATTAATATCACATCTTTAAAACAACATTCCGCATAGAAATACGTAGCCGATTTTCAATAAGTAAATATCTCGATTTTTTAGCTACAAATAAGTGCCGGCTTTTTGGAAGGAAAATGCACTTTTTTTTTCAAATCCTCGCCAATTTTACAAAAATAAATATTTTCAAAATCCCCTACGTATTTCTCTAGCTATACTAATGTTCTTTAAGGAAAATTTTTTTATTTTGTCCCAGATTAATTTTTGGAGCACTTCTACTGCGTGCCGCGGAGCCCCTCCAAAAAAAACCGTTCCGCAGAAACGGCTGTTGGGCAGCCATTTTGTAAAATTTTTTAATTAACAAATTTTTTTTAAAAACTTCAAAACTTGCTTAGCCAACATCCTTAAAGAGAATTACTTTTTTACTTTTCGTTCCACTTAAAAAAAAATCGCAGAAAAACGTTAAATTTTCGCTCTCTACTGTGGTGTAACCCCTTAATCATTGTGGATACAAGTGTGGAGTGATAAGTTCCACGACTCACTTCACCCCTGATTTAAATCAGGTACCTAATCAGAGAGAGGTGAACTCAAAGTTTGGTGCGCGGACCTTCGCCCGAACCTGGATTCAAACAACACGCAAAAACACACGCAAGAAGCCAGTGCTCTACCCACTATGCTACAATATTGCAAAATAATTTGAAATAAATTCAATTACACTCTGAAACTGGATAAACTAAATGCAACAAAATTCAAACCTGACATAGGCATAAGAGCTTTCATTTTTTTCTCGTGAAATAATTTGCAAAAGGTATTTTGATGGTTTGCTCGAGCTTCTAATTTCTGAGTTTGCTTTGTTTCAAATCAATGATACAAATTAACATATATTTTGTTTCCGCTAACCTCACTTAAAGCTGTCATACATACATTTTTTTTTGTTCTATACGTGTCATACAAACCAAAACTTTCAAAATTTAAAAACTATTGTTTACAGATTTGTCATAAAGTGCATGATTCTCAATCGGGACTCACTATCATCCCAACTAACAAAAACACATATTTTAGCCTTTATTATACCAAATCGAACCAAGTACACATGCTTATTCCAAACAATAAACATTTTCTTACAAAAAAAGAACCGGGCTTTCAGTTAAATTCTCAAGTATTTGCACGATCCAAATCGTTGAGTATTAAGAACTAAAGCGAGCATAAGAACATGTTTGCCACACACCACACGTCCCGTTTGAAAAGTTGCCGATTAGCACGGGATCCTGAGCAGTAGTAATAGCTGTAGTCGCATCAACAGAACAGCTACAGCACAACATATACCTGAAACTCCTAATGGAATCATTCCCTGGGAATCGTTTCGCCAGCGAATGGCTCCAACATCTTCCCCATTTCAAAGCATATGTACGTTTCGTACGAGATAAATGAACTTTTCATATTTTGCAGCTACGACACGAGAGGAGCCCACGCCGAAACACCATCGCACTGGAGAGACTCAGAGGTCCTTGAGGAACGAGCACTCTTCAGAACGGTTCGGGAGCCAGCCGAACTGATTATTAAACCTGTTCTGGTACGTGAAAATATCCTCTTTAAAAAGCTTTTGTAGTTCTCCAATCGCACTCTTCTGAAAGTCCCGCATCATTCCCGCACCATCCCGTTCCCGTCCCATATTTTCGACGCATCACTTAGGATTTTCTTTATATCCGCTACCTGTTCTCGCTACAGCTCCTCGAACCTGAACATATTTTCCAATGTACCCAGTATGCCGGATCGACAATCCTATTTAACGAGAATTTTCCCATTTGATTTTTCTTTGCAGGAGAAAGATGCTGGCAACTTCAGATGTAGAGTAGATTTTAAATTATCGCAAACTAGGAATAGCAATGTCAATTTAGAAATAGTCGGTAAGTATTATTGGTTCGTGACAGTTTTTAATTGGCAGTTGCCAGGTGGAATGCAAACTGTCGAATGCCCGTTTCGTTCGTTCGAGTGCTTTCGAAGTGTGATTAATTAGCGGCGAATGATTGATGGAGTGGCAGTTTCGATCCGATCAATTATCCTCCGGTACTTTTAGCTAAGTTGTTGTTGGAGTTGCTAGAGCGAGAAAGACAAATGTTTTATTGACGCAAAAAACTGGGTCACAGTCAGAATTCTATTGAACGTTAACCATGAACTAAATATAAGCAGTGTGTAACATAATAGAAAAGCGTATGTAACTTGTCATTGTGAATGTGATTGTTATGACAGGTGGATTAAGTCAGGAGGGAGTATTAAGGGAGTTTCATGGAAAGGTAAGTTTATTGCTAATGAGGTTGAAACGTTGCGCTGCAACACTCGCTACGGGAATAAGATCAAGCAAATTAGATGATAAAAGCTCTTCGATGTTAGTTATTAGGACGCCAAATACATTTTATAACTTATTACGAAGTACACATTTTGCCAACGCAGGCATGAGCTTGTCGCAGAGCTCGATACTTCCGAAACATAAAACGCTATCGTACTACCTCTGTGGTTGATTTGTGATATTTCCATTTTAAATTTCTTTGGGGACATTTATCTTGAATTTAAATATCGGCAAAAAGTTTTACTAACTGTGCAGTTGCAAAATATTTTACCCAGGCTAGAAGCCCAGGCAGAATTAATGAGAAAACACTGTGTTCAATGAGTATCACAGCCAAACCCTACATGGCAACTAAACTTTAATCTAACAGCCAGACATTCAAAATACTTGAATTTAGTGAGAAATCCTGAAAGTACGAAGTGACTTCCATAAATAAAAGGGGCTTTTCAGCATTTGATTGATTTAAAAAGAGTTGAGAAAAACCATTTTCCGCTAACTGTCAAACTCACTCCCCAAAACAAATTAGCCAAATAACAAATATTCGTATATTTTCTAGTCTCCTTTTTTTGAATAGAAAACACGTCATTTGGTCCAGGAGCCATCCCAATAGAGTGATAAGTTCATTAATGACTGTTTACTGAATATCCGCTGTTGTCCTTTCGAAAATCTGTCGGGACCGGCCTTAACCACCGAAAAAGTACTAAACAACTCGTTATTTCGGTTTGTGCACTTGAATCGTGAAGGCGCGCCTGGGCACAGCGTATTTTACAAGCATAATGCATAAGTTCAGGACGAGCACTTGAGCATTTTCATTTTAATCCCGGGACTCGGTCGTCGATCCCCACAAACATAAAAACAGTTCATAACCCTTCCGTGCAAAAACACAACGGCCGACCATTTGACGGACTGAACTGTATGTGGAACGACGTCGCTTATAACGTAGACAGATCCACTACCGTGCTGTTGCTTTGCTGCCACTGCTGTTCGCTGTTCCTGCTGTGGTGGCCGTATTTCGAATTCCATTTTCCCTATGGAAATTTCTCCTGTTCCGCTGACACAAAAAAAAAACAAAAAAAAAAAATGTATATAAACTTTCGGCATTGTTCCGGATCGTCCTGAACTCATCATCCTACCGAACCGGGTTTCGCCAAGTTCGGGCCATGAAGGCAAGTTGGTTAATGTTGGGAATCATTTCGAATAATGAGAGTTTTTTTGCGATGTGAGTTTCACGTGGGGCGGAAGGTGGATTTGCTACAGTGTTTGACCTAAATACTGTGAGGCTTTCACAATGATATTGGGGGTATGCATGCAGGTTGAATGTAATAATAACAGTACTTGGCAGAAAAGCGTTTGTTCGGAGTTAATTTAGTGCCAACTAAACATTTATAGTAAAAAAGATACTTTTGGGCGACAAATAGAGAACGAAGATGACTTTAAGCTCAAAAGACAAACAACAAACGAAATACAACTTTAAGCTCTGTTCACAAGACTAATTGATATTCAGATAAATTTGAGGTATTCCTAAGGTTTTGCCGCGAAATATTTTAAAAAGAAGAATTATACTTTGAATGATTGGATAGTTATCCTAGTTTTGTGCAAACTATTACTTATATTATCGTATTCCAAAAGAATTATCAAATGTGTACCCCATCATCCTGATTCACATGAAAATTCAATTGATTTGCGCTCTAGGTGAATATCTATTGCTAAAATTTTCCAGTTGAAAAAATAAGAAAAGTGATTTGTTTTAAAAAAGGAACATAGGTTAGGTTAGGTTCAACTGGCTGGCACAGGGCCACACATAGACCTATTTGGTCCGTAGATAACGGACCCGTTCAGTCCAAACGGCCATCGAAGGCCCCGGACATTTTGCGAACTGAAGTATGTCCTTCAGCCTCTGCTCCGCTACATGTGAGAGATCCACCAGCCAGAGCTCACCGAAGCAGCGTTGCCTGGTTTTCCCCAGTGCCGGGCAGTGACACACTTCCTACAGGTGTCGCTGGTTAGGAGGCCCATTTTCATGGCATGATCTGCTACAAGACAGTGGCCAGTAATGATGGAACATAGGAAGGAACAGAATAATTTTGACCAACCCTAAAAATGTAGTAATGACATAGAATGAAGTATTAATTGTGGCTTTTTCCCAATATTTCTGTAAAAAAAAAAAACATTATTATACACTATTATGACAAGACTGAAGTGTTAATTGTAGCTTTTTCCCAATATTTCTGTAGAAAACGTTATTGTACACTTTTGAAAAAGTTCCCTGTTTATTTATTTCCATCCTCACCGGTTAACAACACGAGTTCAAATGGTCAAGCGAAATCTTCCATGCAAATGACACGTGCACTGTTTGGAAGCTTTGCATGCGATGTGGGTGAAAAAGTGTGTCCGTAAGGTAAACTTTCGACTCGATAGTTCAGTTTTGAGCGAAACATCGTCTTTTTCGGAACCTCAGCTAACCAAGCAAATGCCAAATAAGTTTAAAGGAATTTCTTAGTGTTCTAGTATAATGCGGAAAATTAATTTGGAAAGTGTTAAAACCTTTGATCTTTCGTCAGTGCTCGCCCTTAACGTAAGTAAGTCCTTGTCTATGATAACAAATAACATAAGGATAAGAATAAAATGTGCTGATGACAGGACAGCTCGGAAGAATAGAGAAGAGATTCCAACAGAAAGAATAAAGCAACTTGAGAGAAATATCTGGTCAGTGAAGTAGAAATACTTGAGGGTCAGGTCCGCGCAGGTGCGGAGGCTCTACCAAATAATCTGAAACGTAGCGCAGTACGCACAACGCTGGTAGCTCTGTAAAGACAGAAAGCATTACGCAGCGGTGAAACGTGCACTTTGATGAATTGCTTAATGGTCAGCTCAACGAACCAATTAAAGAAGAAGACTCTACCAATTAAAGAAGAAGATATTATCCTGCAACCATCAAGCATAGAAGAGCTACAAACAGCTATGAGTCAGCTGAAATTTAACAAACCCTGCGGAGCTGATGGTATACCAGCAGAGCTGATTAAATATGGAGGACCCACGTTACACCAAGCAATGAACGAAATTAGAGTGCACGTATAGGAGTCTGAAAAAAGTTCAGAAGGCAGATGGAGAGGCACATAATACCCTATACATGAAATAAGAGATGCCACAATGTGCAACAACTGTCTAGTATACAGTAACTATAACATTGTCGAGTACTTCTTATAAGATACGCTCCTCTATCTTGCATCAGCGGGTAGCTCCAAACGCTTAAGGACTATACGAATGGGGGGCGAATAATACAGGCGAATCAGCGATTTACCAGATTTTGACTCATATGCATGCAATGGAAAGGCCGCTTTTGACAGCATATCCCGGGTAGAACTGTTTAAGGCCATGGGAAAATTTTCCATCTGAAAAAAACCGACACGAGTATGGTAGTTGACCATGACCAACGTTGCAAGCAAAGTAAAAATAGCCGCATTACCTTCCAGACCTTGCAACATCGTCAATTTTCTCAGGCTAGAGTATGATTATGTCTTTCTTCTCTTCAATCTGGCGTTGAAGAAAACAATCCGAGACACTGACGCGTCAACGACACGGGCTATCGTCACTTAGTTGAGCCAGAAACTGAAGAGTCTAAATTAGCTTTGCAAACTTACTCAGAACAAGCGACAAACGAATCATTCATTAGCCCCAGCAGGTTGTGTTTCAGGAGACCGAGAAAACTTTAAGGCTATGTTAGCCTTCTTTTTTTTTGCTACGATTGTGAAAAGGGCAGTGGCGGCTCGTCAGGGGCGGCAGGGTCGGCCCGGCCGTACCAAAAGAATTGACTAATATCACCCAAAATAAGAAAGATAAATAAATAATGTTAAGCACTATACAACTACAACTTCCTAATTCTACTTCTACTTCTTAATTATACCTGCCTTATTCAATCTTAAGTTATTCATACGCCGCGTACACAATCTCCGACCAGACTAAAGTTATATCGAAATAGTCTAGTGTAAACGAATAAACGACCCGTTTGCATTCGACCGTTTTCATTTCAATCTTGCCTCAATCCTGGTTTGTGTAAGCGGCTATCTTGAGCAAAACATCAAGCAAGTGCATCGTTCCCACGACGGCCAGCCAACGGGTCTCCCAACATACATCATTCCGTTCAAACATATGTACATACGAGTACGATGCATCATACACTCAACGAAGCGGTGGCCGCATCATACCCAGCAAGTACAAGCAAAAATCAAGCAAATACACGGCCGAGATTGCGGCCCGAACCAAACTGGCCGTGTCTGATTACAG
The DNA here is from genome assembly GCA_963978885.1 of Nemotelus pantherinus. Taxonomy (NCBI): domain Eukaryota; kingdom Metazoa; phylum Arthropoda; class Insecta; order Diptera; family Stratiomyidae; genus Nemotelus; species Nemotelus pantherinus. The sequence continues at coordinate 22,324,395 of OZ022264.1, read as the reverse complement.
TCTACGATACTCCAAACTCTGCAGATAGACTCCGTTCAAAACAGCATTTTCATACTAGCTATTTAGTAAAAACAGTATGTAGCGTAGACGCTCTGTTATGTTACTCTTTAGGCGATCTTGGGATGCTTTCTGTTCGTGAAGAGATTCATTTTCTGTTAAATAGCATTGCATGAATAGAAAAAGGTTAAGTACGAATTTTCTTACCGCGTATGTACATAGTGTATGTAAAGGTAGTGTATGTAAAAGTAGTAAGTCAATCTTGATGTATGCTGGTCAAATAAAATAAATATTTTTTATCGATTTTATGTTTTATGTAGGAAAGTGTAGTTATTATACAGCATTAAGCTGTTATAAAGTGGTTTTTGGAAAGTGTTTTTATTGAAAAGTGAGCAGTGGAGATGGTGTAGAAATAAAATAATACAAGTAAAAAAGGTGGTTGAAAATAATCATCTTTTTATAGGATAAAACTTTATAGGATAAAACAAAAATTGGACATATGATTTGGACATTAATTTGACATCAATCGTTGTTGTGAATAACTAATTTGTGAAATGCATAATGAACAGTTTTTAATTTGGAAAACTAGTAATGTCTTTGGTACGATGTGACAAGATAAGCAAATTTTCAGTTGAAAAAAGTTTTTTTTAGTTTTTAATACAGTTGGCTTGAAGCTCAATGTCGTTCCAATACTTAGTCATTAAAAGCAAAATAAGGAAAATTAGTTGAAGAAAAACGATATTTTTTATACTGAAATAATCAATTATTTCGCTGTGTATAAAGCATGATATGAAAGAATGAATATCAAAAATGTTATTGTATACGCTTTTGAGAATTAACTTTTGCGCTTGTTTGCTAATTTTAGAGACGTACTTTTTTCAGACTCATTAGGTTTTAATGCACTTGTCTTTCTCCTCCCCACTTACATTCTCTCTCTCACTTGACGACAATGCTCAAGCACATTTCGTGGTTTTCATTGGAACACATTTTTGTACGAAGATCAAATTTTATTTGCTTTACAAAAAATTAAACTTATGAAATATAACTTCCGTTTTGGCCGACCCAAATTTTTATGCTACGAGCCGTCACTGGAAAAGGGTGATGTGGGGAAGCCACGTTGTACACAGTGTTAGTCGAGAAATGATCAACTGAACACGAACTTCACGGGGCGAATGCATGTTTCTTCAATTATTCGACCGTCAAGATCAGAAATGATCGATTCGGTGACTTACTACACTATAACCTATAACAACACTATAACCTCACTACCAAGCAATCAGTGCCAGCTCTGCAGTTCGTAGGCAAGAGACCAGGCGCTTCAATCTGGCATGGGGTTATAATACTCTCTGGCGCTTAATTCGACGAGCTTCCAAAGAATCTATTATATCTTAGCTTAGAGAAAATTGGCCCTATGCTAGCATCTTCGTCACTGGTCAAAGGTTGATTGGCTTGCTGGATAGTGGAGTTAGTGTCAACATCGTGGGTGCGGGAGCTTTAGAACTGGTTGGAAGAACTTGGCTTACATATTCATAGCATGGCAACTTATGTTCTTGCGATCTCTGGTGACAAAGTCTCTGTACTCGGGTATTTATGTATTCTGGTGCGATTCAACGATAAAACGAGGCTAATACGTTTTCCTATCTGTCCCAGTTTGACCAATTCAATTTATTGGGGCAAACATTTCTGGGATGCTTCAGAATCACTCGTCAATCTCTGGGATGCTTCAGAATCATACTTCTGCTTCCAACGTACCACCTCAAGATCCTTGCTTCCATCTGTTAACCTCGAGTGACATGTATGAGGTAGAGTTGATTATACAGAAGTTTCCTTCGTTTAATAAAGAAGATTTGGTCAAACTCAATTTAGTGTCACATCCTATCGACACAGGGGATATTCAAAACTACAACCAATTAAGCATGGATATTAGTATGTTTCACCGGTTTTGCAGAAATGTATGTACGACAAATTAGTTCGCATGTCGTTTGTGAGGGTGATTGACGAGTAAAAATTCCCGAAGCTCACCAGTCACCATTGTCAGAAAGCCGGGTAAAGCACGTTTAGGTTTGAACAATAGACGGGCTGAATGAGATAGCTCCTAAAGTTGCATATCATTTACCGTTGATCGACGGTTTATTTGAGCGTCTTCATTCTACACGATTTATCACCAGTTTAGATCTCAAAGATGCTTTTTGGCGAATTCCTCTAGAAAAGAGATCTTGGGAGAAACTGATTTTACAGGACCGGCGTGGCACTTCTATCAATTCAACGTCATTTCATCTGGTCTTGTAATGCACCCCAAACGTTCTGATCCATAAAATAATTCCTCACGAATTGCATGATCGTTTTCTTGGACGATTGATCACGAGTCCTACATTTGAAGTTTCTTATCACTGTGGCAGATTTGTTGCAGCAAAGCAAGTTCGCCCAAAGAGAAATTCAATACCTGGTATGTGTTACCAGTGCTGGAGCCCTGAAAACTGATCCTGAAAAGGTTTCAGGCATCACCCAATGCTAAGAACGATAAAAGTAGCGAGGAGGTACAGGCATTTTTTTCCTGAATTTCTCTTCTATTCATCTTTAACGGATTTTTTAAAGAGCAAAATATAGACGGAGACGGCCAACAGAGCTTTCTAAGGAAAAACAAGAAGTTTTCAGTGCCTGCAACCGTGACCTTTCCCATATTTTCTTAATTTAGTACAATGAAAGCGCCATTGGCACCAACAACGTCCTCTTTCAAAATGCGGATGTTGTGTGGAAAGCACCCCGTCGTCTTTAAGTGCATAACTAAATGCTGCACAACGACACTATAGCGTCACTGAACTAGAATAATTGGCAGCGGTGCAAAGTATCAAGCGTTTTCGGCCATATGTCAAGGGATTGCTTTTTTATGTTGGGAAGATTAGTGCGGTGGAGCCTAAAGTGATGAGGATTTTATTTCAACATCGAGCAACGAACAGGTACTCCAAATGTCATTTCAGATGCCTTATCGCGAGCTTTTGACCCCGGTGATGAACCTTATTGTGCAATGATTCGCCTTTCCGAGCATCATAGGCTGCTAAGGACCATTTTAATACAGGCTTTTCAGAATCCTGATAACATGAATCTGCTTCGTCAGGTCAAACAACAGTTTGAAAAGTTGTTCTTGACGAATGGACCACACTTAACGGAGATCACTTATGGAAGCAATTAGAATTTCTGATCAGCTTTTGCAGCGTCTGTTTATTGATTTTATGGGTCAATATTCCCCCCTCTAAGTGTGGGAATACCCATCAGTAGGTGCCCGATCACTATAAAATATTTATATGACTCAAGAGCTTATCTAAAGCAACAGCTGAGTCTAGGGTGATATTTTCGGAAAAAAATATGTCTTTAACCTTTGACGTGCCCGAATTAGTTCCCTCCCATAATAGAGTCCAATTAGCACCCAAGTTCTCTTCAGACTTTCTGGCCCAGTTTTGGATTAAACATTCTTACACCCTTTTCTATTCACCCCAACCCAACGTATCTAAAATTGCAAATTCACTTGCTCTCACCACTGTTGGAGCTTAGGATGGAAAAGACCCTAGGAATTGAGATACTAACCTGAGCCGCATTTTGCAATGTGGTTTATGAGTCACTTTTCGTTTTATTTCCTAATGTTCGGCTACCAACCTATCTACCATGGTTCTGAGTATGCGTTATTGAAGTCTTTTCAACCTTTTGGGGATAGAGATGTATTGATAGCCAAAAGTTATGACCATTTACGATTCAGCTATTGTCCGGTTAAGATGAAACTGGCTGAAGCGTACGCTAAAGGAGCGCAATCTAAAACATAATCTGAGAAGTCGCGTAAAGAATTTCACTATTGAACAGGATGTGTAGGTGCATAGCCATGCCCTCAGCATTGCAGCTGATCGTTTCACTGCTTAGCATGCTACCCAGTTTATTAAAGTGACGATTAAGTAAAAAGTGGGTCGAAAATCTTATGATTTACTAGATACGCTAATAATTTCAAAACGTTAAGGTTCATTATTAGGAAATAGCCAGATGAATGAAATAAGTTTTGCTGAAAGGTGAAGAGTTTTGGATTGTTTTTTTGCTTGATTGTTTTGGTTTCCCGGTATTAAGACCTCTCAGGGTCTGGGCTATCCCCACGAATGTTGAAGCTTAATACTGAACATAAATTCATCATTAGCATTAAAGACAATATCTAACTGTCATTTGCATAAACTTTAATAAATGTGTCGGAGTAATTCCTCTTTCATTGGAGCGTATTAATCGACTGTTAATCGAAGTTGAACTTTTTTCACTCTTTAGTAAATTCTCGAACGTTTTACTAATACATACGTGTAAGTTCAATACAAAACCATTCATAGAGATATATTGTACGACGACATCATTTCCTTTAAGTATTTTTCACCAATAAATTTACTACGATTTTTAAGGGTGGTGCCACTCAAATCATTGAGCTATATGCATATTCACATGCATACATGTTTATGCTTATTCTTGTTCCTTCGTGTATTTAAACATGAATTATGATACAACTGGAGGTAGCAAAACTAGAAAAAAAACGTATATGAGATGTGCTACAAATTTTCATACTGTTTTGACTGAAAATTTCATTGACAACCTTTTTAAACATATGCTTAGATTTCCTTTGGATATCCATATTCTAAACATAAATTATTCCAGTTTGTTTCCTAATTCGGTAAGAAGCTATTTTGTAATAAAATCAGGTTCCACATAAACTTCGAATCATAATGTTTTCCATGTCAAATATTATTCCCGTATTCAAAAAAAGTCCTTGAATATATTCCAGATAGTAAACACTTAATCAAAGTTACATCTTAAAATATCCTTACACGAGCTAGTCGGATCCAAGCGCCTACGCACTAGACAAAAACGAACGAAACGTCGTGTTCTAATAAGTTTTTCGCCGCAGGCATAAGTCATAGTAACATCAACTTCAACATCAATTACTTTAATAAACACCTGAAATCATATTCATTACCATTACAGTGCCACCGCAACAGCCTAGGATATTCAACGATCGCGGCGAACACATCGAATCGAGGGCTGGTCCGTACGAAGAAGGAGGCGACCTTAACTTAATTTGCGTTGTTCAGGGAGGTAAGTGTGCTATTCGACTTCCGGCTATAGGTTAAAATTTTCACAGTTCATAAATCATCGGTGGGGGGGGGCTGGCTGCCAAGTGATTGTGCACAATAGGATTTTCGTTTGCTTATCGGGGTTTTCTTTGTGTGTTGGATAAATGATTTTCCGTGAATAAATGGTTTTCGCATTAAAATTTCGGAAGGTGAGAAGTTTCTTAAAAAATGGTGAGTGGCTGGTGAATTGGAAGTACGTATCTCGTTTTCGATTCCAATCGGTTCACTTGGCACCTAAAAGTAGGACTAGCTAGATTGTGGAATATTTGAAGGGCTGTTATCGAATATCAGGAACTGAGTCGCACTCATTCAAGTGGATTTCGCCAATTCGTACCGTATAAATCGTTAGCAGTGAAACAATGCTCCAAATCAAAGTTGCTCAACCAACCATAGACGTCGAACTACTACTTACATAGCCTGCAGGCGAGTTTTTTGCTCTATAGAACCTCAGGCATCCGCTACTACATGCCTGCACTAACATATTCCCACTGTGTATTGAAAATGTATAGTGAATGGAAATAGAACTGTTCTGGTTAATTTATGTACGTTCCCTGTTGCTTGTTTTTCATCAAATCACGCTAATTAAATAACCCATGGAGTTTTTTGTGAGTTTCGTTTCGGGCATGGCAGTCAACGTTGCACGCTGCATTCTCCAAGGCTCGGATCCCACGAACCAGCGACTCAGTCGATAACATTGCATTCATCCTTGCCTCGTCTCATGCCAGCCTCCTAGTAGGTGACGGACGATGACGTGGATTGAAACCCGGAAAATCCCGTCGTGTTTGGAAGTCTGCTCTCAAAGTTGTATTTTTCCTCGCAAACCCATTTACAATTCGAGCTTTGTAACAAACAAATATCGATTTCGAATTTTTAATGAAGTTTCGACGAGTGCAAACATGACGAATGTGTCCGTCCCATGTAGGTTGCAATAAGCAATCATTTGAAAATATTACAAAGAATCAGCCCGATAGCGCCAAGCGGAGGACTCCGACACTTGAAATCAATGCAATTTTTTTCCCAGTTTGTGTCGTATTCGCGTCGGTAGTTTTTTCATGTTTTATTACGCGATTGAATTATGAATGTCGAAACGGAAATTTCCAATAGAACAATAATGCAATTTAAGAGTGACTGGCTTGACTGACTAGCTGGCTGGCTGACTGGCTGGCAGGCAAACAAAGGCCAGGTTGTATTTTGTTTGAGATCGAGTGGCGGCGTGTGGAGCTGTTGAGCTGGATGAAATTGAATGCACGCAACCGATATTATCCTGACTATAGAGTACATAATGGACTAATATTTGGAATCAATAGGAAAACTTTGCCACTGTTTCGAGAGGTTCGTGCGAATAATTTTCCTGTTGTGGTCCGTGGAAACGTTATATAATTTGCTTGTTGCGATACACTGAATGAATAATTGGGACGTAGAGTTGTTGCTTTCGTCCTGAACGTATATATTTGGGTTATTCATAGATTGATTGATTTGCCAGGGTATTGGATAATACAAAATGAAAGTCAGTGAAATCAAAAAACAGATTATGTAGTTGAAAGGATTTGAATGCACTAGGTAATTATTAATGAAATTGGCCGTTTTAGGGTGTCCTTTTCATATTGTCCTATTTCGTAGTTGATTGAGTTGCCTTTAATATTTCTGGCTTTTAAGCATGAGATCCAATCTTCTGGTAATTACTCGTATATTGGCAGAATCAAGTATTTTAACGATTGCAGCATTCGATATGCGCATAAGCTTACTTCATTTCTAAAAGCATAAGGTAAAATGCACTTGTTCATAATTTTCTTGCAGTTTTTGAAACATTCAGCTCCTCAGACGTTTTCAGAATTTCAGAAGCAGAGCTATTTTAATACTGTTAATACAAAAACCGAGAAGAAACTAAAACAGCTGGTTGATTTTCAATGTTGCTTTTGCATATGCATTGTCGTGGTGAAGCCGCTTATCGTCTGGCTACCACAGTTCATATTTCATTACTTCCAGATTCAGGTAACCAAAAATTGATTTCTTTGCTGTATTGTTTCGGCATGAGGAATGAAGCTGCCTTCTAATGGTTGTATTGCTGCTTACTTTTAGGGTCATAGTCACAAAACCAAGTCTCTGAAGCAGTGGCCTGGCGTGATAGTTTACCGTAGAGAAGCAATTAGTTCCTTTAGATAACTGACTTTGGCTATGCTTCCTTCAAATTTGTTACGTGTTAATAGAACCCCTCTTGTTAGCTATTTTTAGCATTGCTAATATAAAAGCTTCCAGGAATTACGAACGTGGACGTGAGAGAACATATACAGTATTGTTATCAGTGTTTTAATTCCCATGCTCCCAATATATAATTAGTTTCACATTAAATAGATAGTTGCAAAAATTATATATTGGCAAACATATAAATTAGCAAAACTGCAACAGCAAGCTAAGTAAATAAAGCATTCTCAAATATAGCTACGGCAATAACAACAACAGTGATTATTCAAATTAAATGTTTATAGTCCTTCACGCATAATGAAAATTGCCTTATTCTAGTATTTATAAAAAATAGCAGCATTCCCATAACGAAAAACATATATTTTTATATTTTTAAAATAACAGTTAGTAAATATAAAATAAATGAATTGATAGTTTAAGAAAATCTATTATAAATCGAATTTGATGAGAAAATTCATGCATACTTCTATTTAAAATTTAATGCAATACCTCCTTCTTTGTTTTGCAAATTCATCTATGACGTCTTGATAAAAACTTTGCTCGCTCAAACATGATTTTAAAAAACCTATTCAATGGATATTATTGCCAAGTCACTTAGTCACTGTTCACCTGTACTATTCCTGACATAAGTTTAAATCCATTTTAAGGAAGTATGTGGACGCTCTGGTGGACGCTCTTGTTACACTCTCTTTTGCACTCGTTACTTGTAATGTAAGAACTAAACAAATTAATTCATAAAACTGTTTTAAACTATTTTCTGATATATTGTTGGTAGAATGTTCAAAAATATCTTGAAAAGATTTTCCCTGTAAATGTGCATTAGAGTAAAGCACAATGAGCTCAGTTTTTTAATGAATTCGAGTCAAATAAATTTCGCAAGTAAAATGCCGAGTGCGTTTCTTCGTTATAGAGATAATTTCCAAATTTGGTTTCGGTCGATCTTTTCCAATAATGACCTTTCTGTCCGCAAAAAATCGAGGTCCAAAAGTAAATCGAAAAAGGTAACTAATTATACAATTTTGAACTATGTTATTTACGGAACAAATAAATACATTCACCTTTTAATTGCACTCTCACTATTTTAAGTATAAAACAAAAAAATCATGCAATTCCAGAAAGTAATTCTACGCATTCAATTCTAAACAATTCAAATCAATTTAATTTCAACAATACTGTAAACTATTAGTGAAATAAATACCTTCGCCAATTAAAAATATCTTCACCAAATTTATTTATAAAATGTAGCACAAATTTGACAACCGAACTACATTCAAGCATAGTGAAATTATGACAGCTCGTTGAATCAGCAGTCTCTGGCAGCCCTTGTTACAGCTCGTAGTTCAAATTCATTCAAAAATTCGCATAGTGTGTACGTACTACAGCAAACATTCTCATTTAAAAAAAAAATACGCACAAGCAAATGACACTAGGTACGTTTTTTATGCATCCGGAGTAGTGCAGGATAGCAATTTGCACACAAAACAACAATAACATCCAGAATACGAACGCTTGTAAATTCAGTGGAGTTCGTACTCGTGCACTGTGTGGAACGTATTTCAATAATTCATGTCAGCTGAAACAGTTGGCTGCAGTGATAAATTCCCAAAAATTTCCCTGTCAATCTAGCAGCCAGGAAACATTGAAATGGATGAATATGATTCAAAAATCAATGCTGTCAACAGAATTCTCAACCTATGAGTCGGAATATTCTTCGATTACGTTTTAAAAAGAAATTTACATGATTCTAATTTTCTAGGTAGACGTTTGTTATTTCGAAATTTGAATTTTGAATTTTGAACTGACAAATGTTTGACAAGTTAAGTACTGCCAACCAATTAGGGAAGAAATAGACTCGCATGCTACTCCGGATCGTTTTTTATGCATGCAGGATACCTACTCCACTCTGGATGAAAATAAAACGCAGCTAATGATTGCAATGATACTCGTATGGGGAATGTGGCAATAAGTTCCACGGCAATCACACTTCTCTCTCAGTTTCTGTCTCGAGACGAGAATTTACCCTAAAGGTAGGTTCCATATGTTGCATTTTTTGCGTATCGTATCCTTGTTGCGTATCACTCACTAAACGGATACGGTGTCCACACTACTCAATATTCCATGTATCGTCAATACGATCTGTTGCAAAAAGCTCGATACGCGGCTGCAATATTTTTATTTACTAATCGATGCTGTGCAACGCAACTTATCCAAATATGGCTCCACTGCGTATCGTATCATTCCTTTGATGCGACGGCAAGAAACCGCCAATTGACCGATCGAGTTCGTTGCGTTTCTGTATATCATATTTTGATACGGAACGAAGATACATTTGTCGTATTCACTGATACGCAACAGCAATACGATACGCAAAAATGCAACATATGGATACCTACCTTAGGAAGCAATTTGTTCATTGCTTGCAAATAGCTAGTACAATCACATTTTTTTGAATGACGCCACAATGCAGTCTACATGGAGTGAAATTAACGCTCGTAGATGCAATTTTGTCGTTGCTTCCATGTGTCTAGTTCGGTGGTGGTACCACCAAAGCCACGTTAAAATTTATTTAGAAAATTCTAATACATAATTTTTTTCGCGATTTTAAATAAATCAAGTTAAAATATATATCAGCCAAATGTAAGGGAAGCAATGCTTCTTTTGAAGTGGGACATTGTACTGGCTCAGTACAAAAAAGAGGCTACTCTTACAAACTCTTATTTAAACCGTGTCCTACCCAACACTACTCTGAAGTTTGACAAAAAACAGAATCATTACCTAAATGCTGTTTCAACTCCTGGTATAATTTTTTTTCGGAAAGCAATCCTCGAATTTTTATTATTTAGTTTAAACTCCAAAAAAAATCAGTAAACTTATCCTATCCACTCGATAAAACATCGTGCACTTTTCAAACATTGTCGTCCGTTCAAGAGGTGTGCAGTCGAAGTGTGGGAAATGTACCAAAAATGGTTTTCTAAACCAATCACTCTGAACTCATTGCTATTCTTAGAGTGTGTTCCACGAAAATATGACTCATTTTTCTTTCGTGTTTGCGCACATATGTTTGTGTAACAATAAAGTGCTTTCAATACAATTTTACCAATTTCGCACTTTATTAATATTGTTATCATATTTTGAACTTTCGTGAAGAAAACATATTTAAAACATGAGTGCCACGTACAAGAAAGGTTTTGAACTTGTATTTTCAGTTACTTATTCCAAAGATCCTAAAATTAGTATTAGAGAGGCAGTGAAATAAACGAAAACAAGTATTTTAATTTAAACCAATTTTTTTTCGTTTTGAAGCTAGATTTATTTTAGTTACTCGACATGTATCGACATTTCGTGGGTAACTTGCCCTCTTTTTCAGTGTCTATTGGTCAAATCTTAAAATAACTTAGGTATCTTATTTAAGGTGCTTACTTTTAAAGTATTGACTGATACTAATTACCAGCTAATTATCTATTAATTATATACTTAAGTACATTTAACTATCTACGAGTATATTAGTTGCATTATCATCATAAAATATCTGCTCAAATTAACCTGAACAATGGTGATACACAGTTTCCTTGGTCTGTGTTTAGTCGCCTATCTATCGGTAGGCGACTAAACACAGACCAAGGAAACTGTGTTTCCTTGTATCTGCTGTACTTCCTTAATCACCTCCACGGTGTCCCATGTTATGCTGTGCTCCTCCTCCAGGATGTGTTTCGCTACTGCTGATCGTGCTACCGTTGTATTCCTTTTCCTTGCTGAGGCTGCTTCCCGCTTATATTCGGTTAGTCAACACGAACTAACCGTTTCGTTTGTCCAATGTATATTTTGTCGCATTCTGGGCATGTAATTTTGTATATTCCACATTTTTCCTTTTTACCTTTTTTGTCTTTCACGTGACATAATTTTGTACTTAATCTATTTACCCTACTGTTTGGATCTGCTTTTATATCAAAGCATTCAAGAAGTTCCTGATTTTGCTTGAATATTAGCGTAAAAATAATTGGAACTCTTATGGCTGGATTTTCTTGTATGAACAGCATCGTTAACAGATCACGCTGTATTTTGTCCTTCATCTTTTTGACAAGGTTTCCAATTATTTTCTCGCCAATCAATTTTTTCTCACGGTATCTTTAATATATTTAGCTTCTGAGTTAAAACTTTCCTGATCCATGGGTACTGCTAATAGTCGGTGCATCATCGAGTTAAAAATTGCCATTTTTTGTGAATGCCAATGATCAGACGTGGAAGGTGTTGTTCTCTGGCTATTAGTGAGCTTTCGGTAGATATTAAACCTAAGAAAACCTTCTCTCCGTATAACCATTAAATCCATGAATGGTAGTTTCGCATTGTTTTTCACTTCCATTGAAAATTGGATATCCTTATGTGCTTGGTTCAACTTCTCCAAAGTTTCTGCCAAAAAATTCTTTTTTAAGCTGGCTAGAATGTCGTCCACATATCTCATCCAGACACGAGGAAGCGAATCTTCTTCAGGAAAGTTTCTTCTCCAGTCTGTCCATAAATATCTCACACACTAGTGGGGATAAAGGATTTCCCATGGCAACACCTTTCATGGCATTAAAATATTTCCCCTTGAAAGTAAAGTAACTTTCATTCATGCAAACCGAGGCAAGTTTCAAATAGTCTTTAGCCCTCTTCCTCCCTTTTTTTGTTGTTGTATCATGTCAACCATTCCTTATCCAAAACAACAAAACCCAACTGTTACATACATGATGAAAATGTTCAGTGCTGGGCAACACTTTTCCAACGAAGCAGCAATAAGTTTATCATACCAAGCTCATACTTAAATTAACTTATCCTTTGAATTTCGATCTCATCACAGGATTTCATCGAAAGGCTCAGCGGTTAAACGTTGTTTGAGGCTGCCATCCGAAAATCTTTCAAAACTTGGAAAATTTAAAAATTGGTACCTTATTTTGATTGCAAACGCCTTGCATATGAGTATTTAATTTGAAGTTAAGTTAAACCCACCCAGTGAACTTCGAAGAATTTTAGGGCTACCACCCTCAAAACTTTTCAAATTTTTTGTGAATTTTTGTTAATTTTCATTGCAAGATCATTCCCATTTGCAAATCTAATGACATAATCGCTTAGTAAAGAAATTCCAAAAAAAAATCAAAAACGGTCATAGCTGGCGGTCCTTTCATGATTTGTGTATGAAATTCTTACATTTGGTTTACATTAACATCCATTTACTGCATGAACTTCGATTTGATTTCATGACTGGACCGGAAGTTATAGGGAAAAAGCTTTATTTTGCTGTGCAAATTTGCAAGATTTAGGAGACAAAAATCACCATAGCCGGCAACTCTATTCTAGTTTTTCAACCAAAATGTTCTCTAAAGTTAGGTCCAAATATTGTGTGAATTTTATTAAAATGTGATAGCTGAATCGGAAGTTATAGCCCAAAAAGCAGTTTTTTTCGCAGTGATTTTTCATGATGGTACCACTACCACAGGGTTGCCCGCATTTCACAATCCTTGCAGATACTCACTATTACTGAGGCCCCGATTTCTAAGGCTTCGAAAGCTATTTGCGGCAATAATATCGGTTTAAAAGTTGCAAAAAATATCTTTCGAAGGCGAATGTGAGAACCGACAAATGCAGAAACTGAAATATTTACCATATAGTACATAGTAGATTCACATAGTACATACATTACTGTAGTCTAGAACTTAGTTAAAACCACATTTAAAAATGCTAGTTTTCAGGTAAGCTAGTCAAAAAGAAAAAGTAACCCCACAAAAACCCTTGTCAGTTTTAGGGTATCAGCTAGTCACAAGCCCTAGTTTGAGGCCTAACAAAATCTTTTCTCTCAAAGCTGCAAATTTTTCCTCAATCTTACTACCATCTAAATTAATTTGAATCTGTCAAACTGAGCAGTAAAACCTTTTTTGTCTAATTTCTTCACATTTAAGTTTTTTTGCTTTAGAACATATCAAATAATTTATTATTACTTATACTTTTAGCGAAACCTAAAAGTATGAATAATATTGTTTCGAAATTGTAATAAACATTTTTTCGAAATTTTTTTGAGGTGTTTTGCCTGAATATTATCTGTTTTTATCTGTTGTTTTAAGGTTTTTTTTTAACTATCCACGTAATATACAACGTAGCAAGAACTCCTTTTTTCAAAAAAAAAATCTATTCTTCATTGCTGTTTTTATAATAATTTCCTGAACATTTCGATTTTGTTTATCACCCAACCAAAGTTTATCAAAAGGTTTAAGTTTTGAAAGAGACATAACACCTCTCAAGATGATTATTGCATTTTGCAACAGTGACAAAGCATAGACTAAGGCATAAGAATATTAGCCTAACTTGAAATTGAAAACAATAATTTCCGGACCCGAAATACCACAGGCTTTGAAACAAAAACCTATGGGATCTTAACTTTTATTTTATTTCTTGGAGTATATTGTTATATTATTACGTCTGTTAGCATTATTCACATTTTATTTTTAAGTTGCTAATTTTAAAAATAGCAACTATTAAACTTATTTTTTTTTGCTTATCAAATCACTTAAGGAGGTGGCTAAAATATAAAATATACATTTAAAAAACATTTTGGTTGGAAAATATTTAAAAAACTAAATTAGTAATCAAAAATATTTCATTTTATAGCATTTGATTTATTAAATATTAACCTTTACCGCGACCAGAAATAATTTTCGAAACATTGTTAAAAGTAGCCAATATGTATTGATTGATAGCCTTTTGATGAGATCTTCAACTTTTTAGGCCTTACAAAACATATACAAAAACTGTGGTTCTAATATGATATTATTTTGTTGGCTAAGCATTTTCAGTTAAAATATTCCAAAAGAAATTCAAACTTGCAGAGATTTTAAAATGCATATTGACCACTTTCAATCCGTCGACAGAGATTTTGGCAGATATAGTTTTTTATAAAAATATTGTGCATATTTCTTGTGTACTTTGTGAATATATTTGTTTTCGTATTACATTATGATGTATTGTATGCAATTTTTTTTTTCACACAGGTTCACCACCGCCAACCGTTACATGGTGGATGAATGGTAAAGAACTTCCAAGCACAATGCTGGATTATTCATTTCCAACAACGCTCAACAACAAATTAGTGGTGAGAAACTTGTCGCGGATCCATCAGCATGCAGTTTATACATGCCAGGCTACTAATTTCCATAAAAAAGTCGTCTCGACCAATATCACAATAGAGTTGTACCGTAAGTTGATTACTTAATACATTTATATACAACCAATAGATAAAATGAATGAAAAAATCAATTTGGAAATATTGCTCGAATCTTATTTTCGGTGTCCGTTTGCACTCCTTCCTATTCACTTTCCATACCTTGAAAAATTCAATCGTGAAACCAATATCGCGTATTTTAAACACTTCCAACACATCACTTTACCTCTCTATTATTTTTTTGCACTGCGAAAATCCCTGACATTACCAGTCACCATCAACCTACTTATATGATGAATGTTTTGTGGCTGGGCGGATACGCTTTGAATTTTTTTCCTAGCCCCTTATTTGACTTTGACTACCGCCAGGAGTGATTGACTTCACCATCAAATTCCTTTATGTCTCACATGATGGTTTGGTGGTAGTTACCATCAACAACTAGGCGATGGATAGCCAGGATCTGAAATGAAATCCACTTTGGCGGTGGAACGAGAGCGGCGTTGACAGAATTTATTTTCGAACGGAGCGAACAGTGATATGAAAAATTGTAAAGGTGAATGGCTGCATGATGTGGCGAAATTATGAGGTAGTATGACACTGAAAAAGTTGCATGGAAATCGGAAAAAGCTACGTGAAAAAATTCAAAGTCATATTCAATGGTGAGGTGAAAAATGTTTGATATTCGACCGTGACGAAATCATAGAGTAAGCTGTCGTTGGAAATGAAGTGATTCTCTTCATATCGCACGCTTTGAATGAAAATTGAGGATTATATGGAGACTATTTAGATTTTGTAGCTTTATCGTGTCTATGGATGGAAAACACACTTTGCTGTCACTATTGACTTTTATTGGAGAATATTACAACATAGTTGATGTAGATGTATAAATTTTAATTGTTTATTTCACGGCAGAGCTGCTGAAAGACAAAGAGATGCAAAATGCAAAATTATGGCTTGTAGCCCACAATGGGCGCAACTTGTTTTTCGACTGATAGTACGAGCTCAAAGAATGTATCGACAATTGAATATATTTTGTCAGTCTCACTTATTCTACTCAAACAAAGCTATGTATTTAGATCTGTAAAACGGAAACATCGCATATCCTTCGGTCGGATACCAGGATAAATAATCAGCAGTCTCACTTTTCAAATCAACTGATTTTATCTGGAATATTATTTTTCATCATTTTTCTTGTTTCAAGGAGTCAAGCATTATGCACAGTATTATGTTTTTGGTTTGTTTGAAAATAAAAAATAAAACAATTAACATTTTTTTAAAATGCCATAAAGTCATGCGTAACTTGAATTGGGTATATTGGAAACTATATAAAAACTGCATGGATGTCGAAAGCTTTTCTTGCCTAAAAAATTTATTTTTTGTAGTTTTAGTCGATACATATAAATTCAAAGGTTTGTCGTATTTCCTTGAATAAAAAAACTCATCACATTCACTTAGGTCAAGAAGATTTGCAGGATAATGAGAATCCATTAATTTTCCATCGAAAAATGCAACGTAACTTGTCAATATTCTTAGTCGTGCAAATTAGATTCAGCTAATCGACAGTTGAATTGCTGAAATTCGTAGAAATTGATTAGACAGTGGAACCGGTTTGATTGCAGAGTGTGTTCGTAGTTAGTCTACATGCATATATATGTAAGTGCACGTCAATGTAAACGCAGCAATCATTGCTTGAAGGCCATGACTGCAGATAGGCATTCATTCTAGTTGGTATCCTTTTGCACGTGTATCTATAGACATACATACATGTATGGATTCAAATACAATAGACTAGATGATTGAAAGATTAAATTCTGAATAAACGAATCACTATGGACAGGATACTGCCTAAACAAAAGTGATTGGTATGGCTTCGTGCCAAAGTAAATACTATTTAGTGGCTGTCAGTTGTTTTTTTCGACATTTTGACCTAATTCAGATCAGATCTTATACTAGCTTATATTTGCGTTCGCACCTAGTCACATAAATACACAGAAATATGTTTTGAATAGAACTATTGTTTCCATTTGAGTCATTTGTTATTTATTAGTGTTCTGTGATCCAATTTCCTTTTATACACGAGTTGCAGCTGTAAGATATGCTTGTATTCATTCTCTAATAAAACTAAGCGTAGGGAAAATAGTATAGGTTTGGATTCATATTACGATGATACTAATTTTCTAATGGTAGTTTGAGTGAGTATGAAAGGTCTTTTTTGGTGAAATTGAGGTTTTATTAAGCAGCCTATTTTATTCATAGTATTTTTCATTGGACGCTATGTCATTATCCTGTTTTCCTGCTTATTTGTACATTTTGACGCAGCTCTTGCTCATGAATCTTATGGACTCACATTGGTGTTCTAAGTGCGAAAACAGTTCAGCTAACTGCCTGAAAGAGTGATTTATAATAGAGTCTACTCTTCCGTCCAATCTTTTCTTATTCCAAATCAGTACGGGTTCATAGAGGCAAATCGGCATTGACCAACTTGCTTTCTTTCACCAGTGCTACATTAAAGCAGGTGGATATAATTTATGCAGATTTCTCTAAAGATTTCTCTTTTGACGCTGTGTCTTCTGAAGCTTGAAAATCATGGTATCCTTGGTTCTTTTCTCATCAATATCACTTCCTATATTGTTGATTGCACTTGTGTCGTAATTGTCAATACCTACATCTCTGTTCCAGTTTTTTCTTACTTCAAGAGTTCCAGAAAGCTCAATACTTGACCCTCGGTCGTTCCTACTATTTATCAATGACTTGCCGCCTTGTATACATTCTCCTTGTTTTTTGTATGCTGATGACTTCAAGATGTTCAGAGTAATCGAAACATTTGACACTTATAATCAGTTACAAAATGATCTCTCTGCGTTATATAACTGGTACATTGGTAATGCATTTACTCTAAATGTCAGAAAGTGTTAACAATTGTGTTAAATTATCTCCTCTTACCATGTTTTAAATTCCTGCCTCAATGTTGCTGTCCTTGAAATCCTTGGTGTGATATTTGATTTGAAACTTAAATAAATAAATTGTTGTAAATAAATTGTTTGGTATTATCCTTAGATCCTCAAACCTTTAGTTAACCTCTCTACATTTTTGAATTTTTTCCTGTCGTTTGTCCGTAGTGTTTGGAAATACTGCTGTCAAATGTGGTGTTCCCATTAGCAATACTTTGTACATTTTCTAGAATCTCTTTGTTTAACAATTTCAATATCCCTTATTGTGACTATAATCATTGACTATCGACACAGAATCACATCGAGTTTTGCTTGACGATTGTCTCTTTGTAAAACTGCATTAACATCTTGTTTGTTCTGATCTATGCAGCCAAGTATCTGTTTGGGAATCTAGTTGACATAACATACCCTGTTTCATGTTTAACGTTCCATTCGTGCGATCAGATGTTTAATTTTAGTCACCATTATAACGTATAGCTGGACGAGCTGAAACTCGGTCTTTTTCCATTGACGTTCTTTGGACATAAAAACCTTTTAGAAAATAAGATTGGGAAAATTTGAAAATTTTTGAATTGCGATAAGCTTTGATCAGATTATGAGATCACTAAGCAACTTGCAGGACATATTGATGGTACTAAGATGTAGGCTCATGTAGTTTTCAATAAACGTGCTGGCAACTTTGCAGCTACGGCAGGTATTGAAAGTGAAAACCTTCAAACCATCGACTCTCCTGAAATATTTTCGTCTTTTCCTGTGAAAACCAACTTATAAAAAAATCTTATGCTTTTTCTATACAACCAAAGCAAAACTTTCAAAATTTCACATCGGACAAGAACGATATCCTTCCTACAATTTACCTATATTTTAGGCATCAAAAGCTTCTGTTCACGAGAACTCAATCCAATTATCAGATACAGTTGAAATTCGCAGAATGAATTGGCTGAAAAGCGGCGTGCTACGGGGCCTGCGAGTTCGAATCCCGCCAGTGCCATGGCTGTAAGTGTGAATGCTTGTGATTGTCTATGAGGGTGGCAAACGAGCCCAAACTGGTGGCCTAACGCTGGCCGTGTTTCCGGCAGCCCTCTTCACTAACCTAACCTAACCTAAGTCTGATAGAAGCGATTAGGGAATGCGGGTAACTCTGTGCCTGTGGGGCCATCATGAAAAACTATACATAAAAAAAATTGCTTTTTTACCTATGAATTCTGATTCAGTTATTGGATTTTATGAAATTGACACAGTAGCTGAACCTTTCTCTAAGCCCAGTTTCATATAAATTTGGTTGAAAAATTCGGTTGGTGCTGCCACCCATGGTAATTTTGATGTCTTGGATTTTGAAAATTCACTCAGGAAAATAAAGCTTTTTGCCCTATAACTTCCAGTGCAGTGATCAAATCAAAACAAATTTCATACGCCAAATGGAACTTATTATAGGCATTATTCAGAAGGAATCTGGTAAAAATCCATGATAGGGTTGCCAGCTATTGTATTTATTTGCAATATCATTATTAAGCGATTTAATCGTAAAATTTTCCAACGGTAATGATCTTGTAGTGGCAATTAACAACAAATATTAAGTTTTCGAAAATTTGAAAACTGTTGCGACTGGTAGCTCTAACTTTCTTTGTACCCCTATAACTTCCAATGCAGCAATTGGATCAGAAGGATTTCGCAGAGCAGGTTGGTTTCAATGTGAGGCTTTGATGCAAGTGCGAGGCGTTTTTCACTATTTCTATATCAATAAATGCCTACATTAAGTATTCATATCGCGACCATTTACAATGAAATTGAGTTACCAATGTTGAAATGCTCTAAGTTCTAGAAATTTCTCGGTCCCAAACATCTTTCGCTTTTTGATCCCAAACATATTTCTATCCCTATAACTTTCGCCGAAACCATCGGATAAAAACGAGATTGATAGAGTAATTTGATTTTGACGTAAGGCAGCTGTGGAAGACTTTTAGTTGCAGTGCTGGTAAAGTGTTGAAAGCACTGAGCATTTTCTTTGTTTATGTTATGCTATATTGTTTTCAAACTTTTGCGGTGTTTGGCTTTCCTAAAGCTTGAAATTTTTGAAATCCTTTCGTCTCTATGAGTTTAAATGCATTGTTAAGATCAAAGTGGTTTTGCCCTCGAAACAGGTTGGAGCACGTGTGGTAGAATATACACTCATAATCTGCACGATTCTTCTATTGTTCATCGAATATTAATATTTCTTGCGGTTCAAGTGCGCTAGAGTTTTTGTTTTTGGACTCATTTTGTTTTTGAGACTCAACTCTATAACACTTTTGTCGGTCGCAAATCAAGAGGATCTGCATACCCGACAGCTATATGTGAGGTACATCTAAATACATGGTAAATTCTAGGAGGGAATTTACTCGTATATGAGAATATTGTCTGGATTTTGCAGTGGCAATTTCTCATTCATTCAGAAAGTTTATTTGGTTTTAGTCAAATCAGTTATTTAAAGTAAATGTTTTTTTTTTACTGGACATTTGAATTTATAAAGAGTGACAAAATATGCAAATATAGGCAGTAGACAATAAGTTGGGTTCGATCTATTTGACAAGCACTGGCTTTTGATTGAAAAATAAAAACAAAAACTATCATTTCTTATCTTATTTTCAATATTTTATATCTCACTTGCGCTACTGTTACTATGCAGTAAAAAAACTCAGAAAACAGCAAAAACGTTTACTCAACAAATATATTTACCCTACAAACTTTTATTAGCTTTTTCCATACTAAAATATTGAATATTGAAAGACTGCAAAGTTTTAAATCAAATTGAAGAGAAATGAATTACACATATTTTCCACACGGTCCCATTAAATTATCTTAATGAGTGTCCTCTTTCCATTTTCAGTGCGTCCACTAATTGTGGATATATCATTTAACAATCAGCCAATGTCAGCCGATCGAAAGTACGAGATCGAATGTCAAGCAATAGGCTCACGTCCACCGGCAAAAATCACATGGTGGATGGGAAAGGATAAACTTCATGCCTACAACCAAAAGGTCAGTTGAGACTGCTGCGTTGAAACACTTTAAAAAAATCATAAATATATCAAATATCATAAATATCATAAATATCATAAATATATCAAATTTGATTTGATATATTTATGATATCTCGTGTCTTTATTTTAAATATCTTTCGAGAAACTTTTTACGTTATGATACTTTCTTTTCATTTTTAACAGGCTTCAGCTGATGGAAATGTCAGCCTTTCAATCCTAGCCTTGACGCCAACAAAAGATGATCATGGAAAAGTACTGATTTGCCGAGCGACCAATGAACTTGTGAAAAATGGCATACGGGAAACATCGATGAAACTGAATGTGTTTTGTAAGTAATAGATACTTTTTCGATAATGCTCAAAAGGATTTGAAGTAAAAAACGCAAAACAGTGTATTGATCCTTGATTTACATTTGATAGCTTAATTTGTTGGAAGTTTTATGATAACTCAGCCTTATGTGACCAACCGTTAATTCATATATATAAATTCAATCATATTATTTTCGTTTTCGTATTTTATCTGCTATAAAAACTGGAAATATTTGAAACATTATATGTAATTGTATTAGCCGTGTTGGTGCAAAAATAAATGCACCGTTATCAAATATTTATGAACGTAATACATTGGAGAAGCTGATTTTAATTCAATTTATGGTATCACAATATATTTTTCATCTATGCAGTAAGCGAATGCCTTCAGAGAATCCTTTCGACAGTTTAAAAAAAATCCTGCCACATTTAAACTCTTTTCCATCCTTACCACTTAATGGAAATTTATTCTTCTTTTTCCCACGAAGATCGAAATTTTCTCAGCCTCATCGCATGCATTATATTATTTCCGCTTGTAAAATATCCTGAAAATTTCACCAGCTTCATAAACCAGAGGACCGTTCATTCCAATTATATAGGCCGAGTCAGGCCAAACAGTTTCTCAGGCAGGACGTTAGGGAAGAAAATAGGCTGGTATGGTGCAGAAATAATTCACTTGCCAGGAACGATAGCAATCATCACGTGTAATATTTCCCCATTAAAGTGGGTCGTTTCGTCGTCGCTGTGAACGAACAAAAGTGCTTCCTGGTAGTGTTGGGTGCTTTCAAGGCGTTCCGTTCCGTAGTGTAGTTTTTCGTCTAGCTGCGACTACACTTGTTCTATAGCGCTTTACGACTATTATCTTGATAGCTTTATCTGCTTGCGTATATGTGGCATATTTTTTCGCGATGAAAGCATAAATATGTTTTGGCTTTAAAAGGTTTAATTTCGTCGAATATTTCGGCACATGAGGGTGTACTACAATCGTTTTTTTTTTGTTGAATAAATTTCCCTAGTTAAGTTTCATGCATTCCGAAATTTTTCAAAAATAAATTGTGTCAAAAGTAAAAAATAAATGGATTTTTGAAGATTTTCGGTTTTTATGCAGATTCTGCATCATATTTGTCTAAACTGGCATTTACAGTCCGAATAGTATATAAATATGCTTCCAGATACTAACAATTAACCGACGTGTTGATAAAAAAAAATATGAGCAAGCAACTCAACTACTCTTGCTCTACATCTTTCAAACTAGATACATACTAGTGAGCTCATGAGCTATGATAATTGAAAAACTTTTCTTTTTGCTTCTGTATAACAGTCCCTGTTTTCTCGCTTTGTTTTCTTCTACCTTTTACCGTTACCACACTGCACGGACATGATGGTGTGTTCAAAGGATTTCCCTGAGAGCAATTAGTAGATCCATGTCAGGGTGGCAGTAAATGGATGCCATCTGAGGAGGGTACGGGCATGTTTTCCGTGACATGGAAAACTCGGGCTTTCTCTCTCGTTCTACACTTCCAAATGTACGAGCACCGGTCAACAATGTGCGGAGTTGGAGCTGGGCACCTTGTCGTGTACATAAAATGAGATTGCCACGACTAGAAAGTAAAAGAGCGCTACTTAAGTAATTACAAGCATAAGCAAGTGCAAACTGTAATGATAAATTCGCACGGAAA
This sequence comes from Nemotelus pantherinus, assembly GCA_963978885.1. Lineage (NCBI taxonomy): Eukaryota > Metazoa > Arthropoda > Insecta > Diptera > Stratiomyidae > Nemotelus > Nemotelus pantherinus. The sequence continues at coordinate 22,301,899 of OZ022264.1, read as the reverse complement.
CAATTACGAAACAGGTGAACAAGTAGTGCAACACGAAACAATTGCTGTTTCGCATTCCGCCGGCACGTTGCGTTTCTGGTTCACTTTCGATTTAGCGCTCGGTGTGCCGTTGGGTCTTTGCCATCTGCCTGATTTCGTCCGCGCTAACGCGCTTGTTTATCACCATAATTTCGCCGAGAAAAGCCTGAAAATGTGTTACAACCTGCACACATAATAGACGTGTGTGCTCCATTTTTCTCTCACAGTTTCCCGTTTTTGTGTTTCAGCTAGCGCAATATGTTTGCATCCACGCCCATGTGTGCGTGTGAATATTTGTTCGTGACTACGTGCGGGGATATGACTTGTAACGAACAAATCCTTTTCATGCGACGTGCATGTCCTAATTCCTCGCACATGTTTCGCAAAAGGAAACCTAAAAATGTGTTTTGTACTTGATGTGCTACTTAAATACCATTAGAGGAAGCTGAAAAGATAAGCACTCGACTCGTTTCGGCTTACGTAATTTTTTCCAAGTTAAAGTTGGGATATTGTGAGCGTTTATTTTTCTAAAACAAAAAATACATTTTCCGTTCGCTTTCGCGAGATAAGTGAAGATTGGCAATGACTAGCTGAGCTATCCTTATGTTTTACAAGCCATAAAACATAACCTCGAAAATGTTTTTCAATCATTGCTAATGGTGTGCCGTTTTGTTTATGTGCTACGTAGGGCTTTCTTGTTTTTGAGGTATTTTGAAGATGTCCTTGGGAGCGGAAGTATTTTCATTTCACTAAAAACGGCTAGTAACGTGCTGTTTGTTTGTGATGAACTAAACCTAAAAAAACTGTTCCCGTGTTACAATGCACATTAGTGTTTCGCCCATCAAAGTTTATTCGTATGCTTTTTTTTATGTTTTTCTTGATTGCACTCAGGTGCACAAAATAAAATATTCACAATTGGTCACATAAAACTAGCAAGTCTCCGAAAAGGCCACAACCTTCGTTATTTCCCAACAATGCAATAACTTCCAGTCGTTTTACCGAGATTTAAATGACACATAAATTTGAATAGTATATTATCTCAATGTAATTATTTGTCTCCTATATCCGACTCTTTGATGCGTGTTTTAAAACGCAGGCATTTCTCTATTTCACCGTTTCAAAAAACACCACAGCATTTTTTTCGCATTTCACATTCTTTATTTCGACTCTTGAATATTTCATGTCGTGTGACATTACAAACTTGCTCGGCATATTCGCCAAGTCCTACAACTGCCACATAATACGCAAAACAAATGAACTTCACAAGCTCAAGTGAACAGAGAAAAAAATTTACAAATTTGTGTAATAAACCACAAGCTAGCCCCGGATCCAAAAACGAAACGAAATAAGCGAATAAGGATATCATCTTCTTGTTGCTGATATCAAGTGGCCTTACGGCATCGTCTCTGTTGGTCGGTGCAAGTAAAGACCCTTGCCAAGAAAATACGAAGAGAAGAACGTTTTCACTCTGCAAAATGTCTACGCAATAAATATGGAATAATTTCACCATTATATAGCTAAGAGTCCTGGTTGACTTGAAGGACCAAAACGAGATGGCGGCAGACGGCGACATTTTGGCTTTGCCACATTCCATCGGCAGTTTGTGCTTATGTTTGTCGGCTATGGTTTCAATGGCATTACAAGGACATGATCTTGTGATCCTTTCGCGTACGAAATTAAGACATCACTTCAAGCACGTCAAATTGTTATGTTGTGGTTGGTGTTCTCGGTCTATTTCGGAGGATTTGGAATATTTTCATGCTAACAGCTTAGAGCGATAAGAATTGACGTAGAGTTAAGGATACAAGTACTGTTGGTGGTGACATAAGTCTATGAGAGTAAACAAACGTTGTTTTATTGTCTTGTTCGTATTCAGCGTCGTTATTTTTTCGAATGCTGTTAGACAGAGTATTTTATTTGATGATTCAATAAAAATTTGCAATTTTCAACATATGATTTTACAAGAATCTCGATTTAAAAGTCTACTCGTTATGAACAAAAGGTCTACTATATTTACTTCCACATAGATATCAGTTATGTGTGGATTTAGTTATTTTGGCAATGCAAACTTGCAGCTTCAGAAACATAGTTTTGCATACGTACTTACAAACTGAATAATTGAGTGATTGATTGCAGGAAGTAAGTTTGAATGTCCTGGACGACCTCTTAGGACTGTTTTGCTTTTTCAGCGTCATATTTCAAAGGATAAACAGGCTCCTTATAACCTAGGATCTGGCCTCGGATTGAACTTTTATGGTGTCCCAAATGGAGAGAAAAGCGGAGCGCTGAAGGTCTAATCTTCCTTTTCTACGCTATGTCATACGAATCTGGATATGTTCCAGAACCGGATATTTTTATCTCGAGTGAAGTGCAGAGCCAAGCAGCTCTAATCTTCATCTCATTAGCGCTAGACAGTGTGTGAAAAGATATTCTACACACTCTGTCGTTTCTTCACAGTATCTGCAGTAATCGTCTCGTTTTTTACCTATTCTGTGAATATACTTTTTGCAAGCAGGATAGCTTGTTGGTGTTCCACATGGGACTATTATGCCATTTTTACAGAGAGCCGTTTTTTTGGCCTTTTGTAAATGAGGCCAAGGTATTTTTTTGTGTTTCAAGATTAAGCCAGCGGCTTTCGATCTTTTTCTTGCTCCATGTTTTAGGTTCCTTGTCTGTGTCTGCTTCCGTGTTCCCAGTACGAAAAATGATCTCTTAGCGACATTCCCGCTCCTTATTTGCCTTTGGTATCAGCTTCCTCATTTCCTTGGTGCTCCTTATGACCAGGTACCTATATTACCTCGAAGTGGTATTTGCCCCTATTTCATTTGAAGTCTCTCTCACCTCTAAGAGTATAAATGATTATCCAATAGGATCTTAATTTTGACCCTTTTAGTGTACCTCATCTGTGTTATATGTGAGGCTCTTAGTGTGGCAGATAGTTCTGTTTGATAAATGGTGGCCTACAAAGAGGAAAATGCATTTGGGACCTACAATCCCTACTCCTACTCCGTATACCACATTATCCGTATACCACATTTGCACTCCTTTGTATGAAGGAGGTGACCCATCCTCCCATTCGTTCCTTGAAACTCTTCCCGAAGGCTGCTTTGAGCTTTATTTGATCGCTGAAGTTCAACATTTCCATTGTGGGTCTAATGTCCGGCAGGATTTAGGTCTCTTAAATCTCTAGACTTTTGCCTGTAGGCCTGTTGTAGGTTTATAGCTTGTTTTGCTGCTTCCTTCTGAACTTTTGGGAGTAGCGGCTCTAGACTTAGAAGGGAGTCCATTTCTGCTATTGAGGTGGAGCTAATTGCCCCTGTAATCATCAGGTAGGCCATTATTTGTTGAGCCTTTTAGCACCTTCCACCACACTGTAGCACCATATAGGATGATAGGTCTGACCATTTATTTAAATGCCCTGCCTCAGTTGCGTCCAAGCTTTTGTTTTGTCAACCAAAGTGCCTTAGTGGCCTTCAGTGCCATTTTGTTTAGAAAACTGCCCCAAATGCTTTTCTGTCTAGATGGGTTCCTAGATATTTTACTTCTTTCTGCAGATATACGACTGCAACTCTAATATTAAGGGGTTTCTATTTTGAGTTTTTCTCTTTCTGGCGAATGGTAGTATTAATGGATAACACCTCGCATTAGTGGATTGTTTTATTTCAAGCTTTTTGTATTATTGTAGAATTAAGTTGATGACCAGGGGGCCCGGTAGCTCTGCTCGCCAAGGCGTCAGGCCGAAAAGTGGCGTGCTACGGGGCCTGCGGGTTCGAATCACACCAGTGCCATGGCTGTAAGTGTGAATGCGTGTGATTGTCTAAGAGGGTGGCAAATGGGCCCAAACTGGTGGCCTAATGCTGGCCGCGCTCCCGGCAGCCCTTTTCACTAACCTAACCTAACCTAACCTAAGTCGACGACCATCTCGTGACGCCGTCCTTAGCATCGCCTTCCAAGCTCAGCAAACACACTTTGATACCTTAGTATTTTACTTGCTCAGTTTTCTACTTCTTGAGGGGTATCTCTCCTTTGGGGGGAAGCATCCTTAAATATTCGATCTCTGCTTTCAATTGACAACTGATTTCCACTTATTTCCTCTTCTTATAATATATCTTTCTATATCTCTCTTTTCCTCTCTGCAATCTGGACTTATACTTTTCAAGTTGAGATCCGTATATCTCTGTTGATCGCTTGCTCCTGGTGGCGTTCCTAGCTTTGTCAATTGAGCATTCTGCCTTGAATTTTCCATCTTTCTTTTCTAGTGCTGACAAATTTTTTTTGTCTTGGAAGCTGTCAAATATTTTCTTATTCCCAGGTCTGGTGATACTGCTGCATCTCAAATTAATGCCATATCTCTCTGCATTTCCACACTTATTGAGCTTTTTATGTTTAATAAAATATATGCACTTTAAACTCTGGCTTGACATCTCAGCAACTTGGCTTGGCTACAAACTTCATTGAATTTTCTATGGCAGTGGCCTTGATTTTAGATCGTTACTACCAAGTTGATCCTATCTAAAAAGATTTTTCAAAAGCTGTAATAATCATCACTTGCTTCTGCTCAAATTAAATCACTATGTTATTTGTCACAAAGCTCCACAAGATAGGAGATATATTTTTTTCTTGGAATGAACTTCTGTGAGCCTGCTGGATGATTTGCGCAGCTGCCCGTTTTGCTGATAAGAGCCTTTGCTTAAGCATGCCAAAAAAGCTCATCACAAGAAAATACATGAATCCTGAGATAGTAGACCCAGTCAGGTTAAACGATGCTGGATAAAGTCTCAAACCGAACACTTAGTGCTTGGGCTTTATTCTAGACAGCAAGCTCACCTGAACGGTACACCTAAAGGAAAAAGCAAAGAAAGAAACCAACACAATTTACTTGAGCAACAGTATATTGGGAAAACATGAATCTTAGCTTTCCTCTATCGGATGAACTCACCTTTGCTGGCATGACAAACAGATTCCGGCGGTTAGCAGGTCTCTGTACCACAGGTGCCTTAACTACGAATCTTCGTTTGCTTGGAACGTCATTCTTTCTCTTCTCCCGCTTAAAATTTTTGTGAGAGGCGCTGCCGCAAAAGCTACTGTCACGCTTTAGAAACTGATGCATTATGAGTAAAAATTCTTTGGTTACAGCAGTTTTGGGTGGTATTGTAGTAGCCCATGCCTTGGAACTGCGATTCCTAATTTGCGACTCCATCTACAGGAAATGTCAGGAGCCGGCAGTCTTATTAATAACCCAGCATCTCCTTTGCCACTGTCCGGTATTGGAGAAAACGCTGTTTCGGTCAGCTGTGGCTGGTCGATCTCACGTACGTGGCAGCGCAGAAGTTGAAGGACCTTCAATGATCACTTGAACGAAATGTTTAAGATCCAGGTCTTCTTATCCGGTATCGCTATGGAGCAATAGGTCTATAGGAACAAATAAGTCTACTCTACACAGGTCATTCAAAAATATTTCGAGCTATCGTAAATTTAGCAGCTCATCTGTTTTTTCAGGCAGATTTCAGCTACGATTTAAGCAGCCATACTTTAGTGTAGCCCTAATTTCTTTTATTTAAATGTGTCCAAAGGCTTTGTCACGTCTTTTCCTTTGATACTTGAACCTTTTGCTTTTTATTATGTTATCTGCAGAACTGTCTTTATCCCTGAGGTACATTTTACTACCATACGAGATAACAAATTGGAAATGCAGGACTAATTAAAAAAGAGTCACACCAGAAATCAAGCTGCTTGTGTAATACGTCATCATATATTCTCAATGTTCAATTTTCTCAATGATAAACCAAAATGATGTTAGACATTTTTTATTGTGTATCATTAAAGTAATAAATCATAGCCGTGGAGTGTGCGCTGACTAAATCCGGTCTATGTTATGACGGAAAATAGGTGGGATTTCGAAATCTCAAAAAAAGAGAGATGAAAATGTTACTGTGATGACAAATAAAAAAAGAACATAATCTTTAGTGCATTCTCTACAAATCGGCAAACAATAAGTAGTAAACACTTAGCGCCCAGTGTGGGTTGCTGGACAGTAAAACTTTATGAACAAAGTAGATCGTTACTTCTATGATAAGTGGGGGCGGAATTTTTAATGGAGCTTTAAGCTATGCTTTTTGCCAGCTTTTTGAAAGCCAATCAGCCTATACCAATTATATCGGATATAGCTGCAACTCAAACACAGTGGTGTTGTAATAAAGGCATTTCATAAAGGTAATCTATTGTTTCAAAACTTTACAAATACTATGCCAAACTGAACAATCAAAAATTGGCAAACAAGCAAATAACAAAAAAAAATAAAAATCTACTCCTAACACCATTTAAACATTAAAATTTTTTTGAAAATCCACCCTTTTGCAAAATCATAAAACAAATGCTAAGCTTCGAACAAATTTATTACACTCGTCTGAACACACTCAGTAGCCTTTGCTCGTGAACATTTCCACCAGAATAGTTTTGTTCCACACTTATCATCAGAATTCCTCTCTGTAACTTGGGTCTCATACTTATATATTTTTCGTCGATTGCAGCAAGCAATCCTCCCAGCTACTGTTCGAAAAAGGCAGACGAAACAGGTTCATATGCGAAATTTATGTGGCAAGGATAAACAAACGCGAAAATAAATTGAAAGGACTAAAATGAGCTTTTGTTATCTGGTGGAAGCTTATTTATGCTTAATATTAAGCCGGATATAATGCAAACCGTACGCGTTTCCGTCCAATCCTCTCCCTCTGTGTCTGTTTCGGTCTCTGGTTTGTTTATTGTTGTTTTTTTTTTCTCTGTGCTCTTAGTCCTTTCTGATACTCTCTACCATCGTTCGTTCATTCATTTTGCAACATTCTCATAGTTCGACTGAGGCCATTCTTTTTACACAACACGTGCTGTCCTACCTCCGCTTCGCCATGCTTCTGGATCCTAAGTTTTTCTATACACGCTCTTTAAATCCCATCATTTCAAGTCACAAGTACGTAATAGTTTTTATTCTGTGTCGTAATCCTTTTGTTTCGGGCAGAAGTAAAAATTCTGCATGACTAGAATGAAAAAACTCACAGATGCGATTAGTGGTAAAAGATATAATCTGGCAAATGTTTTATTGCCGGTAACGCGAATCGAGCTATACAGCAGCAATGGGTTTGGATGACACTTTCTTTGTTGTTGTGTTTTTTTTTTTGCACTTTCTGTTCGTTTTGTGCATTGAGTCTTCCTTGCTCGCGAACATGGTGATAGTTGTGGCTGGTGTGATTGTTGCGGCACGGATGTGGTGCCAAGCTGGAATCTGACTTAGATTGCAAGCGTGATGGTGTACCGTTATTATGGAAATAATGTGGAAGGAATTTCGGCAAACGTCTGCAGATTATTATGTTTTTGTCAGGAATTACGAGACTCTTAGGCTACTGCAGAGAATTGAAAGACACGTGCGGAATGATATATTGGCTTAAGTACTTGCAAGGTGAAATATGAGTTGATGCTTAAGAAAAAGGGTTTTATTCAGTTGAAGTGATAAAATCAATTGAGTTGAGTTGACAGTATAATCAAAGAGCTTCTTTATTGAAATGCATCAGCACCTTTAACAATGTCCGCAAATGTTTGGTCTAGCAAACTCAGCATTATTCACTTAATGGGAAACAACTACATCAAACCGATTATCATATAGAAAACAAAACAGAGCGCATAGAGAAATTTGCTTCATTTCAAGCTTCACGTGCTTTTGTAGATTCTTTGCTAAGGAGCTTGTCTTATTGAAAGATGCCTAGCTATCTTACTTGCCTTACCTGTCGTCTGCAATATTCTATCAACGTCTTGGTTGCTTCATCTCCTTGAACGTTTCTTCTGCAACGTCGTCTGAAAATGCGGTAATCTTAATGGTAAATGTTTGTTTGTTTGTTGTTTGCAGATATTCCAACAATCCAGCTCGACTTGGGATCAAATCTCAATCCCGAAGACATTGAGGAGGGTGACGATGTTTATTTTGAGTGCAAGGTGAACGCAAATCCAGCTGCATATAAAGTACTGTGGAAACATAATGTGAGTATAAATTTGAGTGAAAAATGATTTGTAGAATAGATTAAGATAATCCAACGTAAAAAGGTGCAACGTAATTTATTTATACATATGCTGACAAGATGTGTAAATTTTGCATATATGTGTGTTTATGTTCGACAAAAAGGCAACTTGAAAACTTTGCGCCAAATAGGGTATTTTTGTATAAAAACGAATATATGTATGCACCTTGTGAAAAAAAACTTAGAATTTATTTTCATTCAATGTTCGGACTATATGAATATATGAAAAATTCTATATTATCGTTTTACATTACGCCCTTGCTAGAGACGCACTTCTAAAAATATTGAACGTGAAACCAGTAACAATCAGTTATATTGCGAACTTGAACAAATGTTCAAGTTTGTTCAAAACGAATATTCAAAAGGATGTTTTCCGAAGTGGTGAAATTTCATAAAAGCTTCACAACTTTTTGGATATTTTTAGTATGTGCGAGACAAAGAGTACCATTTTATCCCAATTTTTGATCAATTTGAGAGAGAGATCGAATCATTCGTGAAGGTACACAATTCTGCATCTGGAGCAAGCAGCTAGACAAGATTACTTTTTACGTTTTTCTTTTTCTGCTTATTTATTTTGATTTTAGCACGAATTACTAGAAATAAAAGTAAGTAGTTCCATGGGATCCAAGGGAAAAACGATACAAGTAAAACTATAAATGCAATTAACAAAGTTGACAACCTTCCTGGTTGTCAGCTTCCCTATGCTGAGTTCCTCCTATTGTGTGTGCTATTGTACGTATTGTCGTTTCTCCATCCTCCGATCTGCTGGTTTATTGTATTTATATCCCTTGTAATTCGTCTGTTGCCACATATGACCGTTTTTTTTTCCTTTTTTTTAGCTTCATTCTCTCTCGATTTCTTTCATCACCCCTCCTATTTTTTGGTGACATCAATTGGCCTACTGTAGACTGGGACTCCAATAAGAACAGTGAACTATCCTACAATCACCTGTCTGCTGCGTCTTCTTCCTTTCTTTTACTCTTTTCTTGTTCTCAAATCAACTACCTTCGCAATATGATCAAGCAAATCCTCGATTTAGCTCCTTCAAACCTTCATTTACATTCCCTTTCTCTCTCTCTCCTGCTCCTTTCCCATATATGCAACCTGATCCTCATCCTTGTTCATGCTGTCGTTGACTTCCAGGGAAGGAGTAAATGTCCTTCTATTCAGCGTTATAGCTCCTATAAAGCTGACTTTTAGTGTGTTGATGGCCAAAAAAATCTGCTTACCAAATCCCTGGCTGAGGTTTGACTCACTAACAAAAGACCACCTACAAGCCCAGAAATTTTCGAGTCAAAGCTCGCCTAAGCACTGCTTCAACCCGGTCGTGTTGACTCGCAGACTTCAGAAACTGCCACAGTTCATGGGTCGGTAAGGCAACCGTTCTCCTGCGTTTGCGCTGTACTTTCTCAACGTGTGTTGAGACTGAACGCCAGTTCTATTCGTTTCTCAGCATTGCATACAAAATCGTCTCAAGCGTGAACAGGTTGGGCGTGTGCTCAATGGTGCGCCACAGTATCGGAAGTACAGTGGGGCACCTTCACCATTCTGTTCACGTATTTCCTGAAGTAACCGAGCCCTGTCAAGAATTGAAAAAGGTAAAAGTTTACTTGTCCGTAGCTCCGGTTAAAACAAGGCTCAATAAAACCAATCATTTTAGCCGTTCAGCGTCCTTTTTCACTTTCATTCCAACGTTGTTGCCAAAGATCAATGGTTGGCGTACGCACGCGCGTCAAAATCTCAGTTCTGTCTAGCTCTTAGTGAAAGAGGCTCTCGCGTTAGCAGATCGATTTTTTCTGACACCATGCGGTAGCTGCAAGCGATTTGCGGAGCACCCTTGTTCTGGTCACTGGTAATGCGCTTCCGGAGTTTCTGAGTTCGAAGCGCATCTCCCTATTTTCGGCTCCATATCGTCGTCGTCGTCGTAGCAGTACAGCACCTCTCGGGCCTTGGCTTCTCGCAGGTGACACCCCCAGTTGTCTCGGTCCAATGACCGCGTCTTCCAATTTCGAAAGCCTAGCAGCTTTGCGCAGTCTTCGTCGACAGAGTCAGACCAGCGTTTTTTGGGTTTTCCCACTGGTTTTTGACCCTCGGCCCTTCCGTCGAATACCTTCTTAGGTAATCGATGCTCGTCCATTCGTTGCACGTGACCAGCCCATTGCAGCTTCCGCAGTTACACTATTGTAGCAACCTCTAGCTTGTCAGAAACCTCGTACATCTCGTGGTTGTACCTTATCCGCCATTGGCCGCACTCTTGTTTAGCTCCAATTATACGCCTGAGGACCCGTCTTTCGAGGGCGTTCAACATATTTGCGGACGCTTGGGTAAGGGTCCAAGTTTCACATCCGCAGCACAACACAGGTCTGATGATTGATTTGTATACTTGGAGCTTCGTCTTCCTGTGTATGCAGCTGGTCTTTAGTAGGGCCAGAACGGAGTAAAAAGTTTTATTAGCGAGCTGTATTCTCCGATTAATTTCGTCAGTTTCACTGCCTTTCGTTGTCAATTTTGAGCGTAAGTATATAAATTCGTCCACATTCTCTAAATTATATTCGTCCAAAATTATATTTTGTCTAATGGAGGTCTTCTTTCTTGTTTGCGTCATGATTTTTGTTTTCATCGGATTGATCTTCAGGCCTACTTCTTTGGCTTAATGATCATGTTTCAACAGGAGTTCTTTGGTGGATGTGAAGGAACAGGACAAGATGTTAATGTCATCCGCGTAGGCCACTAACTGGTTCGACTTATACAGAAGCGTACCCTCTGTGTCGACAGGAATCTTCCTTATCACGTACTCAAGTGCTAGGTTGAACAGCAGAGGGGCCAACCCATCCCCTTGCTTTAGTCCGACATTTGTGTCAAAGGCGTCAGTCAGACCGTTGTTGATTCTGACTTGTGATGCTGTCGACGTGATCGTCATTTTGGTCAGCCGGACTAGTTTTGCCGGGATGCCGAAATATAGCATTATTTTGTACAGTATATTTCGGTCAATACTGTCATACGCTTGTTTAAAATCCACGAAAATCTGGTGGACGTCGATGTTAAATTCCCATCATTTTTCAAGCACTTGTTTGACTGTGAAGAGCTGATCCGTAGTTGATCTACCAGACCTAAAGCCTCCTTGGTACTCCCCAAAGACCTTTTCTGGGTATACATTTATTTTGTCTTTTAATATTTTCGTCAGTATCTTATAGGATGTACAAAGTAGCGATATGCCTCTGTAGTTTTCGCACCGAAGTTTGTCTGCTTTTTTGTGGATAGGACATATGATGGATTTGCACCACTCCTGCGGTATTTTTTCTTGACCCCAGGTCGGCTCCATATAGCACGATGGAATTGGTCGTTACAGCCTCTGTCTTGTCTCACTGGTTTCGTTGACGTTGGCCACTTGCCTACTCAGTGAGGTGACGACTACTAGAGCATTATCATATGCCCTGCGGATATGATTCCAATACGTCAGCTTGGTGTCCAGACTCACTCCCAGATATCTGACGGACTTGTTGGTCTGAACCTCGACGGAGCTAACTGTCATGATTATGACAGTTGGTATCCTCCGCTTCATCAGCATGACTACATCTGCAGGCATTTCCATAACTACCAGTGATCAGGTGCTAAGATCGACCCCTGTGCGACCATTAAGTCCACTCGGCCTGGCCACGTCTGAGACGATCGTGGATGGCAATGCTGAGAAACGTAGAGAACTGAGGAGACAAGCATCCTTCTGACTCCACCCTCGGCGTCGTAGAGCAACCATGGGTTGGCTAACAACCAGCCAGTGATACGAATCCTCTGCACAAGGGCCCAAAGAATATCTGTCCACCTCACCGAGTTAAAGCGTTTTGTACGTCCAGCCTTACCAGCAGGACGACTGGTTTGGCTTGATGGCATGCCTCCTCCGCTCTTGCTATAGCCCCAACAACCTTTAGGATGGCATCGATTGTTGAAAGTTCTTATTGAAAGATTGGCAGTTTTTTCTTTCCGACAGCAGTCAGAGGACATGCATTTTCAAGCGTTATGAACTTTGAATATTGACAAAAAAATGGTAAACATAATTTTTCTGATTTTTTTTTTTAAACAAATTGTGTGATGATTTTATTTGAATACATAAACAAAAGACATACCTTTAACTTTAAAATGCATCCTAAAAATTAAATGCATCACAATTGACCTCACTGACATATAATACTATGCCGCAAAAAGCGAAATCTGAGTTAATATGTTATTTACTTACTCCTTCCTTATATACCTCCGTCCTTATCCCTACTTGAAAACAGTGTAAAAAAATCATTGAATCGGAACAATGGAGGATTTCTCTACCGGATTAGGTTAATAATTTGATTCTAGGAAATTCGATGACTTTTGTTCAGCTAGCTTTTTCTAGAAGAAATACTGTGAGCCTGTAGGCTCCCCTACCGGCTAATATGTGTTTGTATTGGAGATGCTTTACTTAAACTTCGTATACATAACTAATTATGTATATACCCTGGACCTAGAGTAGAGCTTCGATCAATGCTCTTAACCATGTCTTTTTCAGCTCAGCTTAATTTGATAGCAATATTTTTCAAGTCCTCAAGCCACATAAGACACTTTCTTATTTTCCACTTTCGCCTGAATCTAACAAACCTTATCAAATCTGCACGCAAATTAGTTCTATCCGATTACCTGAAACTTTCGTCATTTCGATTAAGATGCCAGAAAACTTACTCGCAGTCGTAACTGAAGAGCTTTTCCTTACAAGAACTTTAATCTCCATCGGTCAGCTCCAACTACGTTTCAAGTCGTGCAGCCTTGCTCCACCTGTAATTACGAGAAAATTATAGCCCTGAAACGAGATTTATTGTTTTCTAAGTTCGAAAAGATGGAAATGACCATCGAACGGCTGCCACTTCATTCCCGGTCTGGCTCGGCCCAGTCCTTACCGTATGAAATTCATATTTCGAAAATATGGTAATAATTATGATAATGAGGTTTACTCGTAATTCGCGTTTGATAGAGTGTAAGCCGAATGATCCGGCCGGCTTGCAAGACGTTCATCCAACAGATGGATTTGGATGTATTGACTCAGATTGAAATGCATGCCGAATCGGTCAAAACCATAACAAGCACAGCCGGTCAAGACGGATTTCTGTGATTTACTTGTTAGTAATTGGACCGATTTGAGCGACTCGGATTATGTTATTATAGCTGTTGTTTGCGTGATTGAAGACCGCTTCTACCACGCGCTCGAGCACAATGCCTCATTTGATGAATTATTGTAACGGCCGTGAATGAAGCAAAGCCAGCCTGGAAAAACAAACTTAAACTGGCGCTTTGAGCACGTGCTTGTTTGTGCCGTTTCGTTGACTGTTTGTGGGTGAATGAATGTGTTATTGCGGTTTCACAAACATTTTCACTTTTCTTTAGCCGTCTCGGTCATGTCATTTTCCCAGGCTATTAGTTTGGAATTAATTCGTGTTTATAGGCAATAATGGAGTGTTTTTTGATTGTGCCGTTTGTTTGCCTATGTGACTTTAGCCGAGATACAACCAAATTAGCCAATATTCGAAATAAATAATAGGATTTGAGGGATTTTTATGAAGTGCTGAGCAATAAACTGAGTGGATAATATGATTTGTGAAGCTTTGTCAGGCAAAGGGTTTATCTATTTTATTCGATGTGAATGCTGATTTGGGGAGTGTTAGAATGTGCCTAAATGTGCGAATACTTTGCATTATTTTTCATTGCCTTTATACCTTGTAGCTTATGAACGGACTAAACTTGACAGAATATAAACCGAATTGGCATGATGTGCACTAAAGAAACCGAAAATATGTTGAGTGCGTTAATCCGCATAGGGACATCTATTGGAAATGGAATCAAAAATATTTGCTATATCATTCGAGTCCACGCCGAATTCTGTTGGCTCCACAAATAGATACCAGCTACATTTCGCTGATCAAACATGACTCAATCTGTCTAGACATGGTTTTTCATTAATGCAGAACCATTAAAACGATGGCCCTATGCGTCTCAAACGTATTTACTGCAAGCAAATATCAATGCAAATCTTTTCATTCATTTTTTTTTTCTTTTTTCTTATCTTTTCAGAACCAAGTGATACAACATAACTCGAAGGTGGGTGTGATAGTGAGCAATGGCGATTTGGCGTTACAGGGGATAACGAGACATCAAGCTGGCAATTATACGTGTACGGCGTCAAATGTCGAGGGAGACGGTGACAGCAACGTGGTCGAGCTTAGAGTAATGTGTGAGTATGCCTTGTATAATAGAACGTATCACATCTTGCATTATACAGTACCCAAAACACAGTACTTACATGCACAAGATCATTCACGAAAATCCCAGGACGAAACAACGGGTTAATGCAAACAAAGCGTTGTCGACGTCGTTCAGGCTATCGTATTTAGGGCAAACAGAAGCGATAGCACAAACACAACACTATGTACAACCAACGGACCCGACGGGACCGTATAGCAATAGCAACATATAGTACTAGCTGCAATATAAGCTGGTTTGTATTCCCAGAAGGACTGTAGACACGAAATGTGTTTTACTAGGATGTGGGGCAAACAATGACCAAACTGGACTGCAAAGTGCACAGTCTTTGTTATAGAATCGCATTCAGAAAGTATTTGAAGTTTCTTTGTTGTTTCAGTAGAGCAAAGAAAATGAAGAGCTCAAACTAGATACAAATAATCTAACTTTTCATACATCTGAATATAAGAATGCTATTGCAGAAAGCGTGAAATCACCTGTTTATCTGATAATCAACTCTGTCCAAACAAAATCAATCAGCCATTAATTTGAACTAGGAACACTCAAAATCTCTTTCCACAGCAAATTCAAATTCCAACCGAATGTCCTTCATGGCGACTACTAATGCATTCGTACGCGCTTTGGCATATACAAACAATCACTCTAGGTTTAAATGCGTAACGGCCATTTAAATTAATTAGTCGTGGCACGAAAGCGATTCGCTGTCGTATGGTCTAAATAGCAGTCAAACATAGAAATGGTCTTTGCATAGAGGGCTGTGATTGTTTGCTCTGCATAATTGCAGCAATCACATTTGATGACAATTATGAAATCATGCCATTTCAGAAACGCATAACTAAACTTTATGATGAAACAGTATGATTTAGAGGAATTATAAGCATTGTAGTGAGTTAGGGTAGAAAATTTATTGGAAATAAATGTAGGAATATCGTGCGTTTGTCCATGGGGCTGGTAATGTTATTTTTCACAACAAAGTTATTTTGAAATAATTTCATGGGAAAATCACATAGTAAGTGATTACATAGGTCAGTTTATTAATAAAGTGAACTTTCTGAAAAAAAAACAATTGCAATAACAACTGAAACAAAAATATTGCTTTGTAAATTGCTACCTCATCATGCCTCCTGTAAGCAAATCGTTTTCTAAATTATAACTTTTGAGTCTTCTTGCAACTTTACTCCCTATATTTTCATTGACCAAACAGGCGTCTCATTGAGCAGCCCATTCAGATAATGCACTTCGGACATCAGACTTCGAAATTATGAGTGACTAAGAAGTTTGAAAAAATCAACAATCGTTTTTTTCTGCATTTTAGCCTTATGACAGTTCACAATGATAGCTTTCAGCTTGAAGATCTCACAATAAAAAATTTGAACCTTCGTGATAAAACTCTGGCTGCAAACCCCAATGAAGTGAAATTAGAACACGTCAGTTAAAGCAAAAAAAAAACATCAAAGAAGAAGCTATGAAACATTGCATACATATCAAAGACGTCTCATACATTGTCCAATTATCTTTACCAAAACATATGCTAGATGTGTCTGTGGCATTTATCGCAGTTGTAAATTCGCCACTTTTGTACTGTGGTTGAATTTCATACTTCTCTTTGGTTCCTTAAATAGGAAATCTCCATAATTTCTATCATTGTCTTATTGCTTTTGCATTTTTTGGAAACATCCAAAGTTTTAAGTAGATTTCATTTTGAAATCGTTGTTTTTCAACATCAAACAAGCTCAGCACAATGCAACTTTCAGAATCGGTCTAGGTGCAACTTGAGAGAAATTTGAAAGTAGTTATCAATGTTCATGTTTTTTCGGCTAAAAAGATTTTTGCTTCCTATAATTGAAAATCATTTTCATTTTCACACTATCTATTGTAAAAGGTTAAATTTTCTTGCTATTTAGCGTTTTTGAGTAAAACAGGACATTCCTCGATAAAAAATAATTTAAAGAAAATTTACTTATGAAATATATTGAGAAAACGCAAGCTATAAAAGTATGAAATAAAAATTATTAAAGAATGTATACAAGTAGCTATATCAACATATAAAAAGAAACACTTGTAGCTTATTTAGAAAAATCCAATTTTCAATGGATCCTGCAATATAGTTCATCCCTTTTAGGTTAGTTTTTTTTTACCTGATTCAATGGAAATTGAGGGATTCTTCTAAAAGAACGACAGGACAATGAAGTCCTAAAAAATTAATGATTTCGAGCAGACACGTAATTATAAATACTGTATTTAGCTATTAATAGGATGGCATGATCAGTTAGAAAAAGTTAGATGCATTCGTTGCAGTTTAAACGTGATTTTCAAAGTGATTGAAGAGGCTGCATTCCAAAATCACCCTCGAAATAAGCTTAACTCACTAATTATTTGATTAAAAGTAGGTCTCCTTATAACTATTCTATGCTTTTGTCCCTTCTTTTTCAACTGTAAGATGTTAATTGAAACTGTATACGTTTATAATAGTGCCTCGGAACTCTCTGAGCAGGGGGTGTTCATGGAGATGGGAAATAGGCAGACAGATTTTGCGCGCAATATTAAAGATAAAGAAACAAAATTTTTGTGGTACATAAGTCCCATTGATATGCAAAAATTGTTATAGGGGTTTTATGAAGTTTCTCTCCTAACTTTACAATCTTGCCAAAAATACACAATTTTTCACTGCACAGCATTTAAAATTATTGAAAGTAAAAAGAATTTCGTGAAACCCCTCTGACAATTTGAAGGTAACTAGTAGGTTTGTTCTAAAAAAAATGGAGCATCTAGCTCTCACTAAGTTGTCCAAACCTTGCGCGTAAACTGTGAAAAAAAAAATTTCAAGAAAAAAATGTTTGTAGTCTTACAAAAGTTCACAGTTATTTATTACACCGACTTAGAAAATTTTTTGAGGCACTTACAATTTTTCACGAGATCAAAACGTTTCAGTTCTATGCATAAGAGGGATGTGAGATGCAAATCCTAAATCGGTTTTTTGAGGTATCCAATCTCCTTAAAAGTGTTTTTAATTTCAATAACGATGGGATAGACTAAGAGTGCTCCTCTAGCTAAACAAAAAAAGGTTGTAGACTTGTAAGTGCTAAACTTTTGATATCGACAAATTACCACTCGCCTAGAATGTTCCATAAAACTGGTGTACGGTAGCCTGAAACAAGTGAAAAGCCACAGAATTCTCCAAGATCTTCTTCGGACTAAAAGAGCCTGAAAGACAATTCATAGTATAGATGGATAAATTGCCCAAACATGGAAATGGAGCCCAAAAAGATCAGCTGTCAAAATAAACCACCAAATTTTCGGGGAAAATGGCGATATTTC
This sequence comes from Nemotelus pantherinus, assembly GCA_963978885.1. Classification (NCBI taxonomy): domain Eukaryota; kingdom Metazoa; phylum Arthropoda; class Insecta; order Diptera; family Stratiomyidae; genus Nemotelus; species Nemotelus pantherinus. The sequence goes on along the minus strand of OZ022264.1, from coordinate 22,284,224 downwards.
GATGAGAACATTCAGAAAACGTCTTGCTGAAGAAGGACCACATGGCACAATATCCAAGAAAAGACCCCTGGTAACGTCTGCTAATCGGTAGAAAAGAATGTAGTTCTCAGGGGAAGATTTACATTTAAAAATGATTGGAAATCCATCTGTCTATGGAATAACAAAACAAAAAAAAAACAAATTCGCAATGGTCCTGATGAGAGAAAATTTTTAACGTTCTTGATAACATTTAAAAATTCGGTCCTTGCTATATTTCATCTTTTGCTGAGCGCTGAGGGGGCTCCATCCATGTTCGGTGTTGGACAAACACACCGTTTCGAAGGAATAATAACCGAGGAAAAGTACCTCGACATCTTTGAAAATATCTTGTTGCCTTGAGCTGAGGAGAATCTTCCTATTATATTAAAGTTCTAACACGGCAATTATCTCAAACATGCGACAAAACACACAAACAATTTTTCGATTACAACAGCGTTATCGTTGACCATTAACCAGCCCAGACTTAAATCCAATCGAGCATCTGAAAGGGGACATAAAACAAAAAATTTACACAAACATGGACCAATTTTTCGAAGCGGTGAAAGAAGCATGAGCGTACTTAGTTAACGATAAATGCATGAGACTTATAACGATAATGAAAATCACATAAAAAAAGCTGCAAAATAGAAGGGTTTTTGAACAAGTTATTGCAATTTTTGGTAATCTATTGTTATTTAGGAAAATATTTGCTAAAATAAATGAGTTTTAGCTTTTATTACATTTTTGCTCAAAATTTTAGATTTTCCGGGACTTCGTTGGCCTGTCATCCTGTTCGAGATAGCATCGACTAATCTTTTGCCTCCCCAAAACACAGATAAAAAACTAGTCTGAACGGAATGAGTTATAGAGAATATTAATTGAAAAAATGGGTTTTTATTAGTAAACTACCAGTGTTATTTTCGCAGATGTATATACCTGTTCGTGGTATAAGCTCCACCACATTGATATAGACTTTTTTTTTATTAATGAAAGAAAGCTTCTGACGAAAAGCAGTAAATTTTATTAAAACGCACTACTAGGACTACAATAAATAAGAAGTAATTCTAAGTGGCCGCCTTTAACTCCGACACAGCTTATTAACTGTTTGCTTATACACTGTGCGTAAAGGAAAATTAGTTACTGCTGGCTATAAAGCGTGCTTGAGGCTCTTTATGTTTGGGTTTCGTCTTTTGCAGATCATAGATTCTAACTCAATCCACAGTTAATAGTTCAAGGGATTCAAGTCTGAGCTTCCAGAAGGCAATTTGACACCCTTATTAATCTTGGAACATTGCTCTTTGTCCCGGAGCAGAAACCTTTTGGAAAACCTAGTGACAGTTATTGAACAGCTTAAGGCTTCACACACTCGTCAAGAATGGTCGCTTCATAGATTCTTGCTAAAATTTTTACAACTATTTGATCAAGGAATTTCGAAGAATGAGAACGAAGGCGCATTTTTTTGTATAAATACAGCAAGTAAGGGGGTACAAAATTCAATACACATTCACTAAGAGCAGCACCCTCCTATGCTTTTCAAGTTTTGTGGATTCGCAGTGCTCCATATTTGGCAGGTAATCAATTTTTCCAAAAGCTCTACTTTCTCAGTGTTTTTCCTAATTTTCACTAATCCCTACACTAGAGAGTTAAGATGCCAATAATTATAACTTCCCGAACTGAAATTTTCTGCAACCCTCATTATAATTTTAATGTTAATGCGAAATTAAAATAAATTAATACGCTTCATTTCATTTGAAATTTTGTTAACTTCAAATGAATTTCAAAGGTCCTATTTCAACTCTGAAAAGTTTCATTTCAATTGAAAAACACTTCACCTCAGCTCCAACAAGAGTTCATTTAATCCACAAATATTATGCTGTTCGTTCGAACTAAGCAATCAGGCATTCTATTCGTTTATTTGCTGCTACTTTGTTTAGGTGATACTCAAGTCGCACTTGGAAGATCTACATAGGATTTTGCTTTTACTTTTTGTCATAGTATTTTGTTTATGACGTTACAACTTTTGTTTTTGCGATGGTTAATTTAAATTATATCCATTGACGATGTCTATGGAAGTATGACTTATTTTAATAGATTATTGTGTAATAATATCTTTTTAAATAAAAGCTTTGCTAACGTTTCGACTTTAAAAAAAAAATCGCAATTTTGAAGGATTTTGAGACTATTTTGGGCTGGCGCCCAGTGTGGGTCAAATCGCCTACATACAGTTTGTGGCGATTTTTCCGGCACTTTTTTGTTCATTTTGGAATAAGTTGTTTAATTGTCATCATTCATCTAATTTTTATGACCGTAGCTTCGTACCATGGTTGAATTCAATGTCAAAAAGAGTTGCTCACGACGAGGAGCTCGGTAGTTTTAGAGGTTCATATTCACTCAACCTTTCTCTGTGTGTATTGTGGACATTAAGTATTTGAGGTGCGAAAATCTAATCAATACGCAGATGATTAACACAAACCTGTAATTTCTCAAAGTTACAAGTATGTCCCGTGCGTTTCAGCCAGGAATTTACTATTAGTATGTTTCCAGTCTTAAAGCTTTGCCGTGAATGTGTTGCTGAATTTTTCTTGAAACACCATTCGTGAGCTTGTGATTTTTTAAGTTTTGAAATACAGTCTGTTTACTCGAAACTAAGTACGCTTTTATTAAATTCATAATTGTAAACCGTTTTCGTTCATAAAAATTTTCACAACTCGCATAAAACTTTTCCGCTGTTTATCGGTTGTTACGCTTGGTTCAATCTGTTGTCCTTATTTCGTGGAAGGACTATTTATAGCCAGCCTGTCAAGGTTCTAGACAATTATTGAATATCCACTTTTATTCGCATATTCAGCTCTCCGTTGCAAAAATGCTCTGGTCGATTTTTACTTATGTATTCGGATAGAAGTCTTTTGATCCATATGCGTGATATGAAGGTATCCTGGATGCATGTACAAGCAAGAGTATTTACAAACTATTTTGATATTTTGTATATCCTCGTTTTTAACGCACCAACGATGAAGGTCTTTGACCTATGATGCAACTAATGTTAGAAGCTTAGTCGGCCTTAGTGTTTGTATGTTATATGCTTGGCTAGTCCAATGGGTTTGATAGGAAAAAATAAGATTTTGTAAGTTTTTTTGTAAGCATCGCCTTGGTTTGGCTTATGTATGACCGCTGTTAGTTTGCCGTCTTTTTGTTTTTTTTGACCATCTAGAGTGTCCAGAATAACGTCTTGTGGTTGAGATGAAAATTGTGTGCCCAAAAAGTTAATTTTCATTTGTTTTAAAAGCGTGCTTATAAAGGATCGCAGATCCTGGAACAATGGTTTTTGGTTACTTAAACTTTTGGCAGGTGCAAGTATCATCAGTAAACAGTGACAGTTTAACAACAGGATTATTGTAGCGTATATGCTAACTATACAAAAAAGATACAACTTGCTGCTTAGATAGAAAACATTTAACATTTAAAATACAAAATATCCAGCAAGAATTCAATTAGGGTTTATTTGAAATTCATGGATTTCCAAGTTAAGTGCTGAAGGTAAAACTTTCTCGAAAGCCTTCACAATGCCAATCGTAACCGGTCTGGTCCATTTTATGGCTTCACTCTATTCAGTCTTGTCAGTCCATCTTTATTACCTAGAGTTCTATAGAGTGTAGTAACTTGAAGCCAAATATCTATTCCAGGATAATATAGTGTTTGAAAGCTTTTTTGCACGGGCGAAAAAGGACAATGCATTCCTCTAGTTAGGCTGCTACTGACAGGAGTTTGATTGGTCTTTTATTTCGATGAAACATCGGGTTTTTACCAGGCTTTTGCTTATTGGTTTGAATCGCTGCTTTTTCCACCTTAAGCAAATTATATGCATTTATTGATATGTGTTATGAGTTTTTGTATATTTCTTGGTCGTTTAATGTGGCAAATGCTGTTGCTCTTGCTTATCCCTGACATTTTTCGTCAGTAACATCCATTTACTAACATCTCTGCTTCCAGCAGGGCCTGACAAGGCTAACAGCCGCTTACCCGACGTAGTCTTTTTAGTCCAGGCCGTTTCCGTAGGAAATTTTTTTGTCCAACTGTGATACCAGGGAGTCCGCAAAAAGATTTTTTTTCTTTTCTTATCGAATTTGAAGCCCAGTGTTCCATTTGGTCCTAAGTGGTCTGTTTTTGGTCCGTATACTCAAAGTAGCCATCATTGTATTACCACATGGTTCGATACTTAGCGATTTATTGCTCCTTACAAAACTCATAATTAATGGGACATAGCACCTTCAAATCGAAAAATTTTTTTCTTTTCAAAGGTTAATTTTTCATTGAATAAAAAAACATGACTTAATGAAACTTTATCCATATACTTTATTTGCTTCATACTATGGAAAATAATTTTTTCAAAAGTTTTTTTAGCCTACTGTTGTCTATTAAATTAAAAAAAAAACACTAAAAAATCATGGCGTGCACGATAGCTGCCCTCAGAAAAGTCAAGAAAAGGAAAAACCGAGGGGCTTTAATCAGCATCAAAGTGGTCTTAAAATGAACTAAAAAAAAATTTGGTCGAAAAATAAAATGGTAGCGTTTATTTCGAAAATCTACGTTTTTTCCCCCAAAAATCGGTTATAACTAAAAAATTATGATACCGATTTTTTCATCCGTAGTTCATTTTGAGCATTAATATGTGTAGATTAACGTGTCAAAATTTCAGAACGATTGGATAAATACTTTTTTTATCAATCATGCACGGCAATTTGAATAAGTTTATTTCGAGAAAATCGCTTTTTAAGTTCAAATTCAATATTGTTTGTGCGTGGCATATATAACATATATATAGGTAATACTAGTATCCCAAAATGCCACCTCTATTTTTACAGCTGCTATGTGAGATAATGACGTATTGTACTATATATATGTATATGTTAAGCAGATGTTAGCGGCATAGCGAAGTGATCGAATATCATAGAAAAAAATTATCTTTTCTTTAATTCCAATTTAATATTATTAAAATAATGTTTCAAAGCTTCATTCTTACATGTTCTATCAAAACAAAAAAAAAATCGATTTTTTGAAAATTTGAAGGTGCTATGCTCCCTTAAACTACAGTATATGATCTGATGCAGAAACTTTGTAACGGCATGCTTAAGGTCTGCGCTCACCTAAAAGTGAAGAATACGGTTAATAATTGACATGTTGAATCGCCACCACAATTTTTCCTTTGAGTTTTATAGATTTTCTCAAAAAACGCCATTGCTGTTTTATCATGCGGCATCAGGACCAGTATACTTTCATTTCTCGGCAGCTTTTCCCATTGACAGCGAATTGATACTATTTGCGACGTCAATGGTCGTAGCTTGATTTTTTTTATCGAGCTCTTTGTTTCACATCAGCAGCTGTAGGTGCTGTCCCGTGTGATTGTATGATGCCTCCATCAAAACAAAGATTTAAACCATTGCACGTCCTCGAGTTCAGCTTTTATTCATTCATAGGCGTTCTAACACTAAAATTCACACTTACATCTTCACCTCAGTAGCTATAGATAAACTCGATTTTTTGCACTTGTTCTATGACAATTTTCTACTTTGTTTCATGTTTTTCTTCTCTTTTCATGCGATTTTCCAACGAAACGATTTGTATCGCATCGAATGATACTATTTGATATGATGCGGCGTGACGTGGAACGTTCGATGGCAACAATAACAACAACAACACCAAAAACATTGCAAACGGGTTGGATGGAATACAGACAAACCAATTTGTCGTCCGGATCAGAAAAAAATTTATGGCGTTGCTCGGAATGAAGCTGTTGAAATTGTGTGCGAAGTCGATGCCTATCCACCACCGGAGACTTTTAAATGGTCGTTTAATAATACAGCCGAAACTTTCGACATGCCTCAGAGCGGATTTCGTATCGACTCAGCGCAAGCTTCCACGCTAACCTACAAACCGGTCAAGGTAAGAGTAAATGTTCATGTTGTATGGCGAAATCCTCCTGCTTTTAGGATGTTTAATGCTGTAGATGCAGCTGTAGATGCAGTTGTAGCTGCAGATGGTAGATTTTAATAGAGTTTGGGATTTTGGGACTGTTTGATGGCCGTTTTTGATGACCTGGATGTAGTAGGATTCATGCAATGTCAAGGAGAAAATATCTAGAATATCCTTTGGGAGCCACAAAAACTAGTTCTAGTTTATTAGACAAAATCTAGTATATTACACTAAATTATAAATGAATCAAACGAACGCGATAAGTTTTTGAAGAAATCGTGTAAAATAGGACACTTTGAATGGCATAGTTTTTGTGAGATGATCAAAAATTGAAATTTAACTAAGTGGTTTCGAAAGTATACTCTGTTTTTCATCAGACATCAGCTCATAGACATCATGCATACCTGATTGATATGACAACTCGCAGTGGGAAGCCATTAATTTTTATTTACGTTAGTTGTGAAAATTTTTTACAGCTTCGAATTATATCCAACACTAATAATACATTCACGAAACATCTGTAAGAGTTCTTATGAAACGATCAAAAGAAAAAAATTCAGCTAATTAATGTAAAGCAAATATTATTCAACTTTTGGAGATTACTAAGCACAAAATTAAATATTTAAAGCTGATGACATTTTTGAAGACTAATTTTTTGAATAAAAAAAAACGTTTGTTATAGTGAAAATATTAGTACATATTTAATTTATAAATGTGTATATACTGAATATTCAACTCACTGGAAGTTCAAACATATCGTTGTTGGAATTTCAAATTCGTAAATAAAAAAAATAATTTTTCACCAAAATCGCTGCTACGCACCTAAAAACGTATAAATCCATAAACAAATTCATTCTTAACTTTCATCACCCTGTCCGTTTTTCCGGTGCCATGGTGCTATATCTTCAACACGAAAAAAACCCCAGAAAATACCTTAAGAAAAATAGACAAAACTTGGCACCAAATTACCCATATCTTAAAGACATAAAACGTTTCTTATTGCTTGCTAGCACAATGTATACGATGCTCCTATATAATGGAAAAAAACCTTATTTATTGGGACTTTGGTAAAGTAGCAACTAGTGTACACAATTCGTTGGCTTTTCCTGTGTGTCGGTCTTCTTTTTTCAATGCCTTTTTCCTTGTCAGTATATTGCGCCAGGGGTAAATCTGTAACCAGGTCAGGACAAAAAGACGAACGAATAAAATCAATAGACCATATCGTCTTTCCTTTCGTCCAGACTGTGTGAATATTTTTGGTCGACAGGAATGAGAGACAGTTGTGTGGGAGGCAGAATGAAATTGAAGTAACTAGGGGACAAGTTGTGATATTTACGTAAAAATCAGAAGTTTTCAAAATTTACATCTAAGTGTTCACTTATAAAAATAAAAAATATATGATATCGTAAATACCATTGCAGGGATATTAAATATCTTTGCAGCACAGTTTTATGTTGGACGACTTCATAAAGCTAAATGTAAACCCTTGTTATTTCCCTGAGCGTGGAAGTTTAGAAGTTTGACAGTCGTGGGGATTCACTTAGAAGTAAACAATGGCTTCTTTCGTTGTAGGCTCTCACACTTGCAAAATACACATTTGTTTTACTTCTTGCTTTTTACTTAAATCTTTAAAATAATAATTTTGGCTTCAATAAAGACCGTTTTGGAGATTCAGGTGAATTTAAGAGTTTTTCGATACTTCCCATTTTGCGTCGTTATACTTAATTTAAACTTGCTTTGAATAGGCACTTGACATAAATCAGGAGTAAAGTGAGTCGTGTGGCTAATTATTTCACACTCGTATACATTGATTGGATCTAAATTTTCGACAATATCTTCTCATGGCTCGATTCAACTATGCTCATCTCCTCTACTCGTCCAATCTACGCAAGATGAAGCTCGTCACATAATTGTTCAAACTAATGACGATATATTTATTGATACTATGTATTTTTGCCAATCTTTCTAATTTAAATTTAAAGGAAGTCGACATTGATACGCTTAGAGGAGTGCTGACATTTTATCTTATTCGGTTGCCTTTCTCGCTGTGTATCTTTGAGTTACTATGTACTATTCAAATGCTTTCCATGGATCAAACCAAGGAAAATCCATCGCACCAATTTGAAAATTAAGACATGAGAAGTGTACTGTTCAATGCGTCTTGAAGATAACTGTGAGATTGGAATTGTTTTTGCGGGATGACTAAAATTGAACAACTTTTTATTTACATTAAAAATTTTAATCTACATTGAAAATTCTATTTTGACAAAGTGGTTTCAAAAGTATGCACTGATTCTCATCAGACATCAGCACACAGTGCATACTTGACTGGCGTGACCACTTGCAGTTGGAAATCATTACATTTTTATTTATGCTAGTTGTGACAAATTTTAACATCTCCGACTTATATCCATGGATATAATTTTACTTAGTAAAGGTAATTGAATTTGATCACGGTTCCCTTCTTGTCTATAAATCAGCATGGACAACGTATATCATCTCTAAAGCTTATCAAAGCTGAGAACATTGAAACGGGAAACTCGATCGTTTTGCGGAATCAGCCTCCGAAAGCAGAATCAAATTGGAATTGTTTTTGCGGGATGATTAAAATTGAACAACTTTTCATTTACATTAAAAATTTTAATCTACATTGAAAATTCTATTTTGACAAAGTGGTTTATTGACAAAGTGAAAATTTTGACAAAGTAAAAATTCTATTTTGACAAAGTGGGAAATTCTTTTTTGACAGTCAAGTATGCACTGTGTGCTGGTGTCTGATGAGAATCAGTGCATACTTTCGAAACCACTTTGTCAAATAAAAATTTTCTATGTAAATAATTTTTTTTTCAATTTTAATCATCCCGCAAAAACAATTTCAATAAATGTAGGTTTGTTACCTATATTGAGACTATTGGGGTTGGTTGATTTTGGAGATTCTCGCAAAAATCTTGCCTCTGTCGTTTATGCTGGTGCTTCCGCATATTTTGTGGTGAGCATTTGCGTCACAGCCGATGACAGCATCAGCTGTCATAGCCGCTTCTGCCACTCTTCTCGGCCCGGGTGGGATTGAATCCATTTCGTTTGGTAGATATCAGCGATTCTCCTGTCCCAACACACAGTGGATGTATCCCATCACAAAACTGTGGAATCAAGATTGCATTCACCTCTTTTTTTGGCGACAATCAAGCCCTTGTCTCTCTAAGACTTCCTTAAATCATCACATATTCTTTTACATAATAAGCTTAAGATGCTTAAAAATCTTTAGATATAATATATTTTAATTGAAAAAAAAATTTAAAACTCTCTTAACTTCTAACCTGTTTTTAAAATAAAATCTCTCCGAAAGCCAAAGTAGACATAAGCGTGTCTGCCTGAAGCTCAGCTTTCCTTGGCGCCCAGATTTTCTTCCTTCATTTCTTTATCAATAAAGCTTCTACCTCAGGAAATACCTAATTCTAGGAAAACACCTCTACACCACATTATTGTAAGTGTGTAGTCATGATCAATACTAATCTACTTTCTGGCCTCTTAATTTCAGCTTCTGATTCACGCAATAACTAAATCCAATGCGATTTTCTCGATTTCCTTTGAGAGTGACTACACACAGCCACTAGCCTACTTGACCTGGCCAGGTCAAGGAAACTCACAGAAATATGTATCCAATGTATCCATTATCTATTGCACATATGGATGTTGAACAATATCTGCACGAGCAGTTTCCTACCACTTCGGCTGACAGTCTCACTACTGTCCATGCCGCACATGCAGGTTTTTTTTTCGGAACAAAAGAGTCTCTTCGGAAATAAATGAAAACGTATTTATCCTCTCACATGTGCACACATACACAAAAAAGATATATTGAGGATTTATGGTTTGCCTTAGGCAACCAAATAAAATTTATGGTGTTTAGATTTTTTTCGTCTACTTTCTCTCCTGGTATCGGTCTTTATTGCCCCAAACCTACAGCTGGGGCATAATTAGTGATGTGTGCTCTGATAGTGAAACAACAGACATACGTGTAAAGAAGGTAGGAAACAATTCTGAAGTGGGAGATATCCAGGCGTGTAGAGGTCAGCTTAATCGTAGATAGGTAGGTATAGTGGAGTATTGAAACAAAAAATTGTTTTTGCTATTTGTTAAGGAAGTAATAATGGACTTTTTGCTAAGAGACATGTATTTATTTCGATTTGTTTACTCATAGCCGGTGGATTGCATTAAGTTAGATTGATTAAATTTTCAAAAAGTGTTTAGCACTGAGTGTGATTCGTACTTGCTAGCGATGATATTCTATGATTTGTGATCGTATCATTTCAGTTGGAAAAACCAACGAACCAACGAAGACTATATTATAGACTAATTGTACAATTGAACATAAAATAAAATCAATTTTTCAGTTGCCACAGAAGTAACTGAATATTTATGGTTTTATCTCGATTTTGAATTGATTTTAATAGATGTGGTTGAACCGAAATAATACATCTTATTAATCACCGCTGTTGTGTTTCATGATCTTAGACTTGACCTTCTTCACTTTTTAAAATCAGTTTAAATTATAAAGCCATCTCATATTTCGATTGAAAGAAAAGCAGTAAAAAAACAGTATACAATTATATCTATTGGTGCTCATCAAACTCAGTTCTTCATAAGTATGGCATTATTCGTGTTCAAAGACAAATAACTTCTCTCAGTATCTATTATAAAAAGTCAGATTGAACATCGAAAAATTTGAGATACTTCTAGTCTAGAAAAATACGATACTGAAAACTTACTATGTAGATCACGAGCTCTATTCTCTCATACTATATTCTTTCATATCACAAATTGTTTTACAGGCTTGCTATTCCAATATCGGTGACTTGCAGCTATCACGTGATCACGAATGGATCTCGAGATCTTGGGCTATCTTTAGTATTCCGTCTGCTCATTTCTCGAGATCTCATTCAAAAACTCACAATCAAACTAAAACACCAGACACAATACAAAAACTCGCTAAGGAAAAATACTAAACCATATAAACAAGCACTCAAATACAAGTACTGACCTACCAAAAAACAAACTTACTTAACGTACCAGCCAGATAGCTTTCGGTCAAATCATCTATTGACCATGGGGACAATATAGTCAATTTTATCCTTCGGCTTACTTTAAACTATCATTTAAAATCAAAATACACGTTTTGGATATTTTACTGCAAGCATTAACTTATAATTAAATAGATAAAATCGCAAAGCCAAAAATTTGAAAATCGTTATTAAATAAAATGATTATTTCTGATCAAAAACATAGGTGTTTGGCCCACAATGGGCGCGATAGTTAATTAAACAAAAATTTCAATATTTTTGTGTATGTGTTGATAAAGTATCTATGATACTTAAATTTATTTACTTTGCATTGCTTAGAATACTATCTATCTGTAGAATATAGAATTGTTTTGCGCAATAGCTCAGAATAAATGATTTCCTACTGAAAACTTAAACTGATAATATAAGCACTTTGCATGGAAATCAATAAAATTTCTAATTTAATGATGCATTCGTTTTCTTGTTACAGGAAATGGACTTTGGAACGATAATGTGCTGGGCAGATAATGTCGTTGGGCAACAGAGTCATCCTTGTGTTTTTCACCTAATCGCTGCCGGCAAACCGGACAGTCCGTATAATTGCAGTCTGGTTAACCAAACTTCGGAATCATTAGAGGTCGAGTGCTCAGAAGGTAAGCATGAGATTTGAGAGGTTGGTTGCAGTTTGCGGTGTTGCCACTTGTAGTTTGATTTGCTGTTTAATGCGTCTCTTCATGTTGCAGTTTTAATGCAATATCATATGTTCGTAAAATCCGTTTGTTTTCCAAAGAAAGTTATTAGAATTATATAGGTCACATTATCTCTGGTTGCAGCTTTCTATAAGTTGGAAGTAAAATAATTTGTATCTGATGATGCAGCCATTGCTACGTAATTAGTAGTAGTTATGAAATTGTCTGATAAAGACGACCGCCACTTTTCGCCTGCCCGCACGAGTCTGATGACACTCGACATCCGTGCTCTCTAACTGCAGAACTAATTACAATTTTCGATTGGATTTTCCCATTGATGATGATCAAAAGGATGACAACGATGGAGAAGATTACGACAACGGTAATGATGATAGCGAATTCGAAGGCATTGGTAACGATGATGACACGCTTCGTTATCGTGTCTGGCTGTTTGTGGGTCGCAAAATCGTTTACCAACTATTGATTTTCTCTTATGGAACTAATGTGATGCGATTCTTCGGAAAATCCGATTTAAACTGCACAAAAGATGCTTTTCATCGAATCGCATTGAAAATTAGAGCAGAAACTAAACGTGTCCCTGAGTTTTAAATCGAAAGAACATTTCTGGCAGGAGAAATGTATAAAATCGATTTTTGAATCAGTTGATTTTAATCGGACGTATTGTTTGATGTTCATTAATGTATGGACGCAAATTCTGAGCAAATCAACTCGTAGCCCGGGATATAAATAAATGGTCGAAAAATATCAATCATCTCGTTTCATCCGAACAATATTAGTTTCCGAATATGAATTCGTACTCAAGTGAGACAATGGCTACGTTCGAGTTTAAAAGTTCACTCCATTTCGGTATCAGATACATGCAGCTTTGTCAGAAGCGTGTGTTATCCGACAGTTTTATGAAAGCGAGTTGGTTATTGAAACCGTAGGAACCTTATTCTTGTAAAGACCAATCCAATCGGATTTATAAGCTCAAAAGGATATTTGTGTAAGCGTTTGGTTGAAATTGAATTAACCTGATCATCCGTTTTATGCCTATTATGAGTATCTAACAGTTTCAAGCGTCACGCACAATCAGGAAGTTTAAATTTAATTTTTTTACAAAAGTCATTCGACACTCAATATATTTTTTGAATTAATACCTTTTCAAACTATATAATAAAGTATCGATCGAAATAAATTTCTGAGACATGGCAGTCATGCAAAATCTAGCCTAAAAATATACTCATAGTTACATGGGAGTCTTTTAAAGCAGGAATAAGTCGTTTACCTTCACGCAATCGACGTTCGAAAATATACTTTATTCATTCAAATTATAAGTTGAAATCATATATTGAAAGTTCAAAATTGGATAACGCTCACATGTGGTACAAATTTACTGAGCTTCAGTACATAAGGATTTTTTTCTTTATTTTACTGAGAATCGCTAGCCTACACATACCTTTACAAGTGAAAAATGGTTTTCCGTCGTCGTGTGGATGAATTGATTTCCATTGAGTTTTATTCATTGGAAATATTCAATGGAAATTGAATACTAAAATCTTTATCAATTTAGACCATAATGAAAATTCCAGTTATATGATTTGATTCCATCATCAATTACGTATTCCGATCAAATCTAAGATTCAAAAGAGTCACCATCTTCACGGCTTCGTCTGAGCAGTTTTTCTAAGAAGCTCGTAGCTCAATAACAGAAATGAGAGCCTCAAGTGCTTTCCCGCCTCTAACTGCTCGAAAATGAAAATTTAAATGAAAATTCCAATTACCTTCCATCATCCTTGCAGAAAATTTACATCTGCATTTAATATGCTCCATTTGTTTTTCATAATTAAAAGCGATTTCATCATAAGAGACCGTTTAATTAGGGAGTATAAAAACGATTAAAGATGTTTCGTTTAGAAGCATAAAGATCTCCTGAAAAAATTTCAAAAACCAATTTATGCCTTAATTCATTTTTCTTTGCCTCGAAAATCTCACAGTCTGATAATGAAACAGTGAGCCACAAATAACATAGTCATTTATTGTTCGTTTAGGTTTCGACGGTGGCCTGCGACAGTGGTTCCTCATGGAGGTATTTGAAGAGGACACAGCTATCCTGCAGGCCAATGTTTCGTCGCGTTTCGCGAATCTGTCAGCGAATAACTTGGATGCTGGAAAATTGCTGAAAATTTTCGTTTATGCCGTTAATGTGAAAGGACGCAGCGAAGCAGTAACCTTAGAGGGTTTCACCTTAAAGCCGGCGGAAAAACAAACAGGTAATCTTATGAATATTTTATGATGATGATGAATTTTTCAAAAGAAACGCAAAAGAATATTTTTGATGTGTCTATATCGTTGCTGGGTTTCTTGTCGCTTTGTTCTTCTGCCGCGGCACTATTCCATGCAACTGAGAGACGTCGACAATTTACTAGAAATGATGAATTGTTCATTCGAAGACGAATAAGAAAAGGTGTTGAGCAAAGAGTTCGAAGATGCTCTGTGTTGTTTAAAGCTTAACAAGATAGTCATATAACGTAGAAATGAGTTGTTTCAAGCAGACGGCTTGGAATTGCTAACGGAGTTTTTCTTTGATGGCTGAAAAAGAGAAATGTCGTTTTCTGAGAAATGCACTTATTTTTTTCTGCTTTATTCATTAACTGATCAAAAATGCCTTTCTATTATACTATTGAGTTGATTTTTCTCTCAAAGAATCGTGGCTTACACACTGAAAAAAATCCACATGGCGCCCAGAGCCATGTAACATAGCGCATTATTTATGGCGCCATACGCCATGTACATAGTACTCTGAGCCATGCAATATGGCTCCCAGCGCCATAATGTCAGAATCTACATAGCGCGTGGTCCCATGTAACATGGCGCAGCATTTATGGTTCCACACGCTATGTACATAGCGCCCTGAGCCATGCAGTATGGCTCCCAGCGCCATAATTACATGGCGCATAAATTATGACCCCACACGCCATATTACATAGTCCCATGAGCCATGTTATATGGTTTCAGTTGTCAAATTGTTTGAAGATTTTCATTAGCCGTGTTGTATATCCGAAGTGGATTGATTTGCGATAAATCGAGCAGATCACTAAATTTAACTGGATCGGATCGACTTGGGCGTTCAAAGACGTGGATCGAGGGTTTACGGATTGAAAAATTCGAAGCCCGCTTAAGTTATATTGATATATGTGAATGAAATTGAGTGCCATTTGTGAAAGTTGAAGTGAAATTATTATTTAGTGATGTTAAATAAAGTGAAACTCTGTTTGGAGAAGTGCGGTTTTACTAGCCTCATCATAGGTGAGCGAATTTTTATATTGTTGGTGATATGAAGTAAAAATTCATGTGTTTTTCAAAGCCCACTTAAGTTCTATTAACATGTATGTGACGTTCCGATGCAATATACTTCTATTTAGTAGAACTAGCTGAAAATTAGGCCAATGACAGACGCTTCGGTTTGGTGCGTCGGCTGACACACACAGCGGTTTTCAGAAGCGTTTATCGAGTCGGTTCAGTTACAAAATACGTATATATATAAATATAATAATATAAAATAATATAAATATATATATATATATATATATATATATATATATATATATATATATATATATGGTATATATATATATATATATATATATAAATATATATATATATATATATATATATATATATATATATATATATTTATATGTACATATATGTAAGTATATATATGCATATGAGTTTTGGGCAAAGTGATTCTAATACTAATTTTCTTTGGAAATCTAAAATTACCTACTTTTAGAAACTAAGTGCCCACAAATGTTTCATTTTCCAATACTGTGCCCTAGCCATTCTTCAAAACTCAATTTTCTTATCAGATTTTCATTCTCATTGTGTACAGATTTTCAAGAGGTAATTAGTTTTAACACATTAAAGAAATCGAATATTTTCTTT
Source organism: Nemotelus pantherinus (assembly GCA_963978885.1). Classification (NCBI taxonomy): domain Eukaryota; kingdom Metazoa; phylum Arthropoda; class Insecta; order Diptera; family Stratiomyidae; genus Nemotelus; species Nemotelus pantherinus. The sequence goes on along the minus strand of OZ022264.1, from coordinate 22,268,539 downwards.
TGCTCGTAATTTCTAGCAATATTGTTCCAATCGTTTCATTTCATTGTGCAATATTTTAAATAAATTTGTTTGGACAGAAAAAAATTGGAAACAAATTTTTAACCTCTTATTGAAGAGTTGAAAGGACTTGAGAATGAAGGACTACAAATTTGATTGTTTTGATAACAAGTCGAAGTGATATGTAAATAAATACACTAAAAAATACACTAAAACATAGGTTTATCAATGATCTTTTTATTTTTTTAATTGAGACGAATTAATAAATGATACATCGTGATGTACTTTATAAAAACTTTAATTGCTTTTGGAGATAATTAACTGTAATATGAAGGTAATTAAGTTTGCATTATGTCTCCATATAATGATACTTCAACGCTAATCAAAGTAAATATGATAAACCCTACATGTACTTCAACATGTATTTAAATATATAATCTAATTATGTATAGTTATTAGGCACTCCCTTGCACTGAAAAAAACACATAGCGCCAGACGCCATAGTTTATAGACTTCTGGCGCCATGTACATAGTCGATTTGGGGATTGTGATAAAATATAGCGCCACACGCCATAGTACATGGCGAAAAGTACATAGGAGGAGACGCTATGCTTATAGCCCTCCACGCCATGTACTATAGTCCTCCACGCCATACACTATAGTCCTCCACGCCATGTAATATAGTCCTCCACGCCATGTACCATAGTCCTCCACGCCATACAGTATAGTCCTCCACGCCATGTGCTATAGCTCTCCACGCCATATACTATAGTCCTCCACGCCATGTAATATAGTCCGCCACGCCATTTACATGGCGTGGAGGACTATAGTACATGGCGTGGAGGACTATAGTATATGGCGTGGAGGACTATACTGTATGGCGTGGAGGACTATATTACATGGCGTGGAGGACTATAGTACATGGCGTGGAGGACTATAAGCATAGCGCCTGCTCCTATGTACTTTTCGCCATGTATTATGGCGTGTGGCGCTATATTTTATCACAATCCCCAAATCGACCATGTACATGGCACCAGAAGTCTATAAATTATGGCGCCTGGCGCCATGTGTTTTTTCAGTGCAATAACGATTCGAAACATAAAATTAATTGATTTTCCTGCGAAAAAATTTACTCGCTGTTGAACCCTCTCAATATTTTGTTTTCTTCTTTTGATAATACCTTTAAAATCAATAAAATTTTCAGCACAACTGCAACAAGAATGCTATCAATTTACCCGTGCTTCCTCATTCATCTTGCAATCATATAAACACACAATAAATTGTTTTAAATTTAAAAAAAATAACATAATATGTATTTTAGTTCCTCTCACTTCTTTCAAAGGATCTATGAATAACAATTTCGAGCTAACACCGATTTTGTCAATTGGAATTTTCATTGGCATATTGACGGCTCTGATGTGCATTGCAATGGCGACAGTGGCAGCACTGAAATTTCGATCGGCGAAGCAACAACAAAAGTATCATCAACAACAAAAAGGCAAAACCATGACATTCTCACGTCCTGGGAATTTACCGATCAAGGATAAAATTTCGTTGCCGCTCAGCCATTCGGAGGAAATGTATGATGAGAAAAATCCTGATGTTGTGCCGTTCAATGGAGGTGAGTTGAGTTTGTTTTATTTTCACATAAGATACACGTTCACTTAATGGATCTGGTTATAAATTATTTATTACATTGGAAATTCAAATTTAAGCCGCTTTGACAGTGCTTTGTATTGAAACTCTGCTGTTATGCTGGTAGTTCATCAAACTCTGAAGTACCCTTTTCAATAAAACACAGTGCGTTGTAGTATTTGGTATTTATGTTGAAAGTATATACTTTATAATCAATCGTCAATAAGACGGTAACAAGTTTTATTCGAAAATGGTCGAAAACATGTCGAAACCTCGCGGTTTGTTTGTACGGAAAACAAACCTCAAGCTATAATAAATTGGGAGTAAATTAATGCAAAAAAATATATTGTTGCATTTGCTATGTCCATGGTCAATCCCAAATAACAGTTAAATATTATGGTAACTACGGTTTAAAATGGGAGCATTTATCATTTATTTATTTTCAGACCAAACAATGTGTATCCATAAAAAAATTGCAATTTACATTTTTCTTAAGCTAAACTAAATTAGAATAACATAAATAGATGTCCCCAAACTTGTTTTGGTTCTCAATTTGAGGCAGAGGTTCCAAGGAAAAAAGATATGTGTTTGTTTAGAAATATAACGCAATAATTAAATCACTTTTGAGCCTGGATTAAGAGATAGACGGGAAATAGGAGCTGAAAAATTTGTTGAATATATATGTTTATGATGGTAATCAAGAAAACAGTGCCAAAAAAGTGCCAAAAATGTTCGAAGAATATTATCTAATAGAAGTGATTTTGAAATGCGGGTAATTCTGTACCAGTGGTGCCATCTTGAAAAATCACTAAGAAAAATAACTACTTTTAGCCCTATAAAATCTGATTCAGTCATCCGATTTTGACGAAACTCACACAGTAGTTTAATCTCAGGTAGAATTTGGTTGAAAAATTCAGCTAGAGCTGCCAGCTGGGGTTATTTTGATGTCTTAAATTTTGAGAATTCGCTGTGAAAAATAAAGCTCTTTGCCTTATAGCTACCAAAATATGAAATTCAAATGGCAAATTAAACTGTTTGCAGGCAATATTCAGTAAAAACCTAGTTGGTGAAACAATAATAGAGTTACCATCTATGGTTGTTTTTGTATTTTTCTGGCTTGTACTGAAAATAAACACCAGATATTAGGATCTAGAAAATTTGAAAACTTTTGCGAATGGTAACCCTAAATTTCTTTGTATCCCTATAACTTCCAATGCAATCATCGGATCAGTACAAAATTCACAGCATAGGTTGACTTCAACGTGAGGCAGATGCGACATATGTTTGTATTCGATGCTAGAAAAGGGTTGCCAGAACGAGGAGTTTTTGTTATTTTCGAACCAATAAATGCTAATATTAAGTATTCACATCACGAGCATTTGTAATGAAAATAAGTAAACAATGCTCTAAGGTCTGCACATTTTTCGGATGGCAGCCCCAAACACTTTTCTATCGCTGTAACTTTCTATGAAGTCATCGAAATTAAATTGGTTTAGGGTCTGTTATTACCTAAGGTATATTGGTGTCAAGTAGCAGGGTCTATTATTACCTAAGGTGTATTGGTGGCAAAATCCTCAAGTCTGGTCGAGTCCGGGTGGGCGGCGGCGCATAGTCGAGATGGCATCGAGGTTGGGTTTGTTGGTGCTGAATACGGGTTCAACGCCAACATTCAGTAGGCCCGGATTTGGTGAATCCATTCCCGATGTCACTATGGCATCGGAGAGACTAGCGGCACTCGTCAGCGATTGGAGGGTGATGGAGGATTACACTGCGAGTGATCATAATTACATCACTTTCCAGATCGCTGAGGACAGGCAAAGACACCGCCGATCTCCCTGTAAGTGGCTAGGCTGGAATGCCGCGAATCTTCACAGGGACGCGATGACCGCATCGCTCGCTTCGAGCTTGGAAGGGGAGCCTCTAGCATCTGGGACCCCAGTGACCCGTGCAGCAGCAGAGGCCGCTGCTGACAGAACCATGGGGTGGATTCGCAGGGCATGTGCGGCTTCAATGCCCAAACGTAAACCCTTCCGTAGGAGGCAACATGCATACTGGTGGAACGATGAAATCGCGGAACTGAGACGCATCGCTTTGGCGTGCAGGCGCAGGGCACAGCGAGCCAGGAATAGGCCGGGAGCGGCTGAGCTATCTGCTGCTCACATTGCGGCAAAGAGGGAGCTGACCAAGGCCATCACGAGGAGCAAACGTGCCAAATGGCAGGCTCTTTGTGAGGAGGTCAACTCAGACCGCTAGGGAGATGGCTACAAATTGGTCACTCGTAGACTTGGCTGCATGCGGCCTAGCACTCTCATGGATGCGATATCCATGGAGCGTATCGTTGGTTCGCTGTTCCCGGTGCATTCGTCAAGGGCTGACGGTCCCATCATCGTTAACCAGGCGGATGTTCCTCCCTTTACGGACGAGGAGCTGAACAGTGCAGTGTCCAGGATGAAGAACCGGAAGGCTCCGGGTCCTGATGGGGTACCGGTCGAGGCGCTTAAACTCGTGGTGGAGAGCCAACCGCGTTTATTATTGGACTTGTATAATTCATGTCTAGTCGCGGGGGTCTTCCCGTCGCGGTGGAAAGTAGCTCGACTGGTACTTGTTGACAAGGGGAAGAGTAACCTGGGCAATCCATCAGCATACCGCCCACAGTGCATGCTGGGGAAGCTTCTCGAGGGGTTGCTCAAGCCAAGGCTGGTGTCAGCAGTGAGATCTGCTGGTGATCTCTCTGCCAGGCAGCACTGCTTCCGAAAAGGGCATTCAACAATCGATGCCATCTCAGTGGTTGTTGGGGCTGTAGCAAGAGCGGAAGAGGCATGCCATCAAGCCAGACCGGTCGTCCTGCTGGTAACGCTGGACGTACAAAATGCCTTTAACTCGGCGAGGTGGACAGACATCCTGCGGGCCCTTGACCAGACGTTCCGTATCCCTGACTACTTGCTAGCCATGATGCGGGACTACCTCAGGGATCGCTGGTTGCTCTACGACACCGACGAAGGAGTCAAAAGAAGGCCTGTCACTTCAGGTGCGGCACAGGGGTCGATCTTAGGACCCGACCTCTGGAACATCATGTACGATGATCTGCTGCGCCTGGAAATGCCTGCGGATGTGTTTTTGGTAGGTTACGCTGATGACGTCACGGCGGTAATCACTTCCAGATCTGCCGAATTCGCTCAATTCAGACTTAACCAAGTCATGAGGAGGGTGGATCGGTGGATGACCAAACACGGCCTCCAGCTGGCAATCTCTAAAACAGAGACTGTTATGCTACGAAGCGGAGGAAAGCAACTGTCATACCCATGACAGTTGGCTCCGTCGAGGTCCAGACCAGCAAGTCGGTCAGGTATCTGGGAGTGACCCTGGACACCAAGCTGACGTATTGGGATCATATCCGCAGGGCATGTGACAGGGCTCTAGTAGTCGTCACTTCGCTGAGTAGGCTAATGGCCAACGTCGGTGGACCCAGTGAGACGCGACGGAGGCTGGTGATGGTAACGACCGATTCCATCTTGCTATATGGAGCCGAAATCTGGGGAGATGCGCTCCGAACTGAAAAGTTCCGGAAGCGCATTGCCAGTGTCCAGCGCAGGGGTGCCCTGCGTATCACCTGTAGCTACCGCACAGACGCAGAAGAGGCTGTGATGGTGGTATCGGGAGTAATCCCGATCGATCTACTAGCGCGAGAACGCAAAGAAGGGTACCTCTATCGCTCAGAGCTGGGTAGAACTGAGGGTCTGACGCACGTGCGTACGCTTACTCTCCAACTCTGGCAACAACGTTGGAGCTTAAGTGCTAAAGGACGCTGGACGGCTAAGCTAATTGGTCTCATTAAGCCTTGGCTTAACCGGAGCCACGGAGAGGTAAACTTTTACCTTTGTCAATTCTTGACAGGGCACGGTTACTTCAGGAAATACCTGAACAGAATGGGTAAGGTGGTCACACCGTACTGCCGCTACTGTGTGACTGAGCTCGATGATGCTCAGCACACATTCTTTATGTGCAGTCGCTTCGTAAGTTTGAGTCTACGATTGGCCTGGCAACGCCTGAGACGATCGTGGAAGCAATGCTGCGAAACGAGGAGAACTGGCGCGCAGTCTCAACATATGTTGAGAAAGTGCTGCGCATAAAGCGGGAGGAGGGTTGCCTTACCGACCCATGAACTGTGGTAGTTTCTGAAGTCCGTGGTTACCGATGGGTCCCGACTCGGAACTCCGTGGGCTTGTAGATGGTCCTTTTTTTTAGTGAGTCAAACCTCACATACCCCGAGGTGATAGGTCACCCGGGGATCTTTTTGCCATCTACACTAGGGGGAAAAAAAAGTAGGAGAAGAAGTGAATGGTAGTGTCCTTAAGTATCTAGTGGTACAATACACACTTAAAATCTGCGCAAATCCTCTACTGTTCTTCAAACATTAGTGTTTCTAGCGGTTCTGATGCGCTAGGGTTTTTTTATAGGGTAAAAGTGCTTAATATGCACATAATTTTCTTGTAGTTCATTATTGCATCACATCTCGCGAGTTGGTGTGAATATTTTTTATTGAATCTGGACTTTTCGATAAAACGCGCATCCATTCGTAACAAAATAAAATGAAATAAACCACTTATTTCGTTGTATTTTCTTTTAATTGCTCCTTTGAATTTTCCTTTGATTTCACTTTGCTTCCAAGTGAAATGTTCAAACAGTTTAAAATTTGGTTTTCTATTTGCCGATTAAAATCAATTTGCTTGGTAGATAATTTAATCTCTGAAGCAAATTTTACTGACGACAAAAATGATATGAGTCCACGCTCAGTTAGTCTGCTTGACCTATCTGATTTCAACCTAGTCATGACACTTAATTGCAATAAGCAGCACAAATTGGTATCTGGCTTATATCGAGAATAATTTGCTATGATTTTTATTAATAATAATAACGAAGCACGGTTTTCTCAAATCTTCTTTTTTTTTGAGTCGTCTAGTAAAATATCTCAGAAATGGCTCAATTAATCAGTCTTAAATTTTCATACATGCTTCAAAAACATATTCTTAGTGATTAACTGAATGTTGTTTTTTTCCTGCAAGTTGTTTCCATTTTCGGAACGATTTCAGGCCAAAAGTTATGTGGAATCTCGAATTTTTTTCTACGGGACACCACCATTTTGTAAAGAAATAATATTTTGGTGATTCCTTCGATAAATCACTAGATAGTTCTTTAGGTTGTTTTTTTTTTTCATTTGAGATGATTCAATCCAGAGATATCGTTTTAGAGTATACAACATACAGCTTGTCAGTGGCGGCTCGTCAGGGTGGGCCCGGCCCGCCTGGCCCACCCTGACGAGCCGCCACTGAGTTAAAGTAAAGTAGATATTTCTTGTCGGTATCCGCGTATACCTTATAATAGTGTTTTTGTGTCGAGCGGGCCCAGTGGTGGCTCGTCAGGGTGGGTCAGGCGGGCCGGGCCCACCCTGACGAGCCGCCACTGCAGCTTGTAGTAACTGTCAAATCATTATTTTTGTTTTTACCGCAATTTGTGCATAAATTTTTTCATCAATCAATCAAAACGTCTTTCTAGGGAAAATTCCTGAAAAGTCGCTTCTCATCAACCGCGTTAGTGCGAGAAATAAATAATTGTTTTCAAAGTAACTTACATACATCAGTCTAAAAAATGAATCTGCTTACCTTGAAAATATTTCTGACTTGTTTTCTGCTCTCACAAAGCTGACATTGACATCAGTACATAACGCTAATTCAATGAGCTTTCCTTTAAAAGATCAGGTATGAACTTTTTATTGTCAATGAAGTAAAAAACAAAATAAACAATCTCTGGCATAAGAAAGAGTCCAGAACAAAAAATAATTTGTATTTTTTTGCATTTAAACTGAAGACATACCACAGTGGAATCTCGTTTAAGAATATCCGTGCTTCAATAGCATATATAGCCTAGCCTGTGCGTCGATAGCATATATAGCCTACAGGAGAGCACCCACCTATTAAGCATTTACAATCGTTCCTGCAAATTAGTTTCCGTTTTTCAGTAGCGCCTTTACTTTCTTATAAGTCATAATCCGTCATCGAATCTCATTCCGAAACGAGTTTCGTGAATTAGAATAGATGCTCAAATCTAGCTCCGAAACTCATTTCAAATGAAACTCGGGCACGGGGATCTCGTTCCGAATCTTTGAGTATGACTCCAGTATTAAAGTCAAGTGTATAAAAACAGTGTACAAAAGTGGATCTTGTGTACTGATTCTTACGAAAACCCAATGAGCTTTTTGTGACTTTTATCAAGTGAAAAATTGATCGGTGAAGTTTATCCGGTCCCAGTTGCATATTAACGTTGTCATTTCAAATAGCTTCCAAACAAATATAACTTTCCTTTTTGGATGTATAATAGCCACGTTTTTTTCGCTTCTATGGAAAGCTGGTTAGGATAACAGAATTGAGAACAAAAACAAAAATGGAACGAGATTGATATTGTTTTCAAAGCTAGTATCCTAATCAGCTCTAAATAGATGCGAAAAAAGCCTTAAACCAGACAGTCCGGCTTATAAGCATGATAACTTTTTATATTGTCTCCGTATTTTTCAATTGTTACCTGTTCAGATATATTTTTTAGTAGCTTTATTAACTGTTATCTACGTACAAGAAGCTTCAGTTAGTTTTAGAATCTTACATACTAATCTTACATACTGTGCACCCCTCACAGCTGAGGTCGTGTAAATGTTGAACGCAAGTTACGTCAAAATAGAGAGCAAAGCTTAGATTAATTTTCTAGAGTTGCAAGCGATTTTTAACCAAAGAAAGTGACAAAATAAAGTTTTCTCTACGTTGTAGATGGAAGAGCTAATGGATCAATTCTTTTCAATCGCTGGGATTTGCGATAGGTTAATATACTTTTGGTCAGCTTGTTGGGATGATGAGCAAGAGTTACAATATATTTTCCACTGCAGTTTTGATCTGCAGGTCTTTGTAGAGGTTGTGGTTACGGAAGTACTACGGGGCTCCGTTGATAGATCGAAGTATTTTTGATTGCGTCCTCTGAACAATATCAATGTTTGATGAGTGAGCTACTCGCCAAAGTTGTAATGCTTCAGGACAGGATTTTTGGCTTCAATATGCCGTTTCCATGTCAGCTTCCTGCCACGGCTCATTCTGAGATACTTAGCTTCGTTGCTTTGAGGTATTGATTAATTGCTCGGATATACTTGAGGACATGTGAGGTTTAACATGCGAACTCAACGTGGACGCATTTGGTTTCGTTCATTTTGATTCTCCATTTCGCTAGCCATTCTTCTACAAGTAAGAGGTGAGTTTGCAGTGGGGGGTGCCATAACTGGATTTGGTTCAGAGTATAGAATGGCGTTGGCGCCCGCAAAGGTAACTATAGTTGTTTTGTCGCTTTTTGGGAGATCATATGGGATGGTTTTGTAGATGACAAGTTCCAAAACACTTCTTTGAGGTACACCCTCAGAACAAAGAAATTTAAAGAAATGAAACAAGCGTATACATATACGAAATTTTATGAAACAATTTTACTACAAAGATAAAATCTATACACTGAAAGAAAAATCTTGGTAAAATCAACAATTTTCTTTAGTCGTTTTTGCGTCAACTACGGGCTATAGTTAAAACAACTATAAGAAAATTGTTGATTACTTTTATGTACCATGACGCGTGGTTGATAAACAACGTCCGTGGTGCAAAAAAATTAAGCAACCACAAACAATGGTATTCCAACAATATACATAGTACGAAATAGTAAATGACTATAGTCTGTGGTGTGGAATTAAGTCTGTTGAATTTAACAATTGTAGAGTGGTTCGCCTACTATGAAAATTGTTGATAATTCAATATTTTGTAGTTTTAAATGAATTGATGCTCATTTTTCTATATATCAACTATTTATCGTACTTATGAACCAATTAACACAGTTGAATCCTCGAAAGTTTCGATGTTTTTTGTATCAGCAAAGTCAACTACTTTTGCATGGCCAAATAAACTATTTTAGCATACTAAAAAGAACCATTTTCCGTAGTTCATTCGATAATTTTGAATGAACTGTTGCATTACTATCAATAATAGTTAAATCAACCACGACTTTTTCTTTTAGTGTAAATAGAACAAATCGAGAGAACTGCTACCTTATTTAATCCCCTTGGTTACCCCGATACCTAGTTCTACGAGCTTCTGGTTATTACTGAGGTGTTACTTGTCAAATTCGCGTACATATGGTCTACTATTTCTATCTCACTCTATCTTTCTGTTCGCGGAGTAGATGAATATCAAATTCCCTCAGTACTACTAACGCTCAGATTCAGGCAAATTGCTTGAATTCTCACTACCATTTTCATTTCCTTATATCTCTCTCTTCTGAGGGTACACCAGTATAGCCCAGTGAAATCCGACATAAAAAAGGCGAAACTTCGGAAAAATTAGGGGAAAGCTGAATTTTGCTGTGAACCTTGGTACTGGCGTGTTGAACAAAATGTCAAAAGTCCCCATCGATCCGAGTGCTGCGTCGCTTTTTATACGGGGTCAAAGGTCACCAAAAGTGACCTTTCCTAAATATCTCAGTAACGGTTGCGACTTTAGAAAAACAATGTATGACGAATTCGTAGCTTAGAGAATTTCCAACAAGTCGAAAGCTTGAATTACGTCTAAAAAGGCTGCTGAGCAATACTTCTTGTCTTCAAATGCTATTTTGATATCTAACGCAATTCAATAGATCTGCTGGATGGTGCTGTGATGTCTTCGAATCCCGATTCAATGCTCTGGAATCTTCCTTGAATCTTCAAGTTTTGGAATAACATTTCTCAGCAGAACTTTCTCGAAAACTTTGGAGACGCAGGAAAATGGACTACTTTACTAGGGAGCACACAAAATGTCAAAACATATTAAAAATATACATTTTGCAATTTTAGCGCCATCCCAAGAAAGTAGTCAGCACTAGAATTAGCAGTAGATATAACATAGCGTAGACTAAAACAAATGCACTTAATATTAAAATTAATATCGATAACCAAATCCATACATTTTAGTGTATTTTTCATTTACTAATTCAACGAAAAATGCTACCAAATACGATTGAAACATGAGACAGTGAAGACAGTCTGTTTCGGTAAGGATTATTTTTCGGGGGCCTAACAGACGGGTAATTTGAAAACTTTAATATTTTTTCGTTCCATGGCACAATTATTCTGTTATCTTGCTACGTGCCGGCTTAATGCGCCACGCAAGATTTACAAACATAGTGACCCATGAGGAAGCAACTATTTATAGCTTTACAATCATTCTGATCTCGCCTATTCTCCAAGCTTTAGGGAAATATCCGATTCGGAAAATATAAAATATATAAATTCATTTGAATTCGAATTTTGGGAGCACTTAACCACCAAACCAATTTTCAATGCCACACTGGAAAAATTGTGATCTCTAATGAAGCTTATACGAATACTAGGAAAATGTGCAAAATACAATTTTCCTCGATTACGTTTTTTTTTAATTTTTGATAACTTATTATTTTTTCTATATTTTAAATCCCTGAATCTATATATTATAGTATTTTCGTGTTCTCTTTTTTACTCTTGTTTCATATTTCTTTGAGTTTTTTTGCGTAAAGTACTGCTTATTTTGTGCATCGGCTATGGTTTTCTTAGCTTTGAGCTAAACTTTTTCTGGAATTCTTAAATATTTTCCAATATACCATTCAGAAAAGTAAATTGTCAATAACATTAGTTTTTTTTAGCCCAAGTGCACCAAGTTTTAAACAGAAAAATATACAAATCGGAAATATAATAATGCTTTATCCAAACGCTAAAAGGGGTGATCTAGTCAAATAGGCTAGTTTTAAACTAGACATTACTCGGAAATTCATTCAGCATAAAGCTTTAAATTCTCTAAATATCAGGCCAGTCCATAAATAATCATGTATTTTCCCTTAGTCATTTGTAGGCATATTTGTTTGAAAAGAGAAAAGTAAACTACTTTTTTATTTCTTTTACCCTGAAATTATATATAAAATTAGTCATATAATAATCAATTTTTGAGAAGATCGGATGTAAAGTGATGGTGAAAAAAAAACAGAAAATACTCACGGGGGCAAAAGGCACATTTTATACTTTTTTTTAAAAAAAAGTGTTAAGAATCCTTCAGCAGTTGCAGTAGAGATAAATACGGTTAGAACGTGGGGATTTTTTTCCAAAATTATTAAGTATCTGGTCATATTTCATTGATGTGATACTTATTTTTTAAGAAAAAACAAAAATCATATGACAGATTTTAAAATTATTGGTCTAAGTAGTCACAAAGATATATACATATACGAGTTTTAAATCGATTTCACTCTGTTTTAAAATTACAGATGCCGAGTTTAAATTGAAATCAACAACACAAACACCTTCAGGATTGAACATATCCAGAACGAGTGAGTCGGACTTGCTGACAAGTTCAAATGAAGATCGAAAATTATATAATCCAAAGTCGGTTAGTATATCATTTGAATCACTATTTTTTTTCGTTCCCATCAAATATAAATTTGCATATGCTTACAATAATACAGTGCAATCAAATTTAACAAGTTTAGCTGATTGCTATGTTTTTAAATACCGCAGAGATATAACAATTTGTAATTTGCTTTTCTTCCCACCAGAGCGACGAGCTCCACTACGCCGAACTTGCGTTGGCCGTATCAAAAAGCTCAATAGAACAACAATGTAATAATGCCATATTATCATCTAGTTGTAGTAGTACATTAGTGAAGAAAACACCTGCCTACGATTACTTCGAGGAACCAACGATATACGCTCAAATCGACCACTATAAAGCGGTGCCAGCATCGCAGCAACAATTACCCCCGCCACTTATCTTGCCGCCAGCTTCACAATCGTCCTTGATAACCACGACGCTCCCACACAACCATTGTCCGGGTGCGGGAAGTGTTATCGTACCAGCAGGTGTATCACCGAATTCCATGAAGCCGATTCCACTCACATCGACTGCCGCAACAGCTAAGCCATTTTCGCGAGAAATCGTCACCGTGAGGACACCCATCATGTACACGCAACAGGAAAGCTGTGTCTAATTCTTCGCATCTTGGTCCTGGCTGAATCATCACAAACATTGCACATTCACATCGTGCACCAATCGGAACTTACATGTGTTAGTGAAATAGTTGCGGTAAGAGTTTTTTGTAAGCAGAGGACGAACTTAGTAGGTAAATTATTTTCTGATCATTTAATCGTGGCAGAGAAAGAGGTGTAAATTAAGTTAACGGGAGTATTTTTAAGCAACAAAGAATGAGGGACTAGCTCGAATGAAGCTGGCTCATACGAGTAATAGAACTGAAAAATGTGACATAAATGAAAAATATTTTTTAATTTGCTAAGAGCCTGCGGAATTTCTTCCTTCGCTTTCACTGCCATTAACGCAGTTGACCCGCATTTTATACGATTTCAAACATGCTTATGCATTTCTCTTGCACCAAATATGTCCCTGAAAGCCGATTCTAATTATTTATTACGTCAGGTGAAATAATTTTATATCCTTGGATTTCTTTGCTAGTCCCATCTACGTATATTTCTTTTACATCAGATCATAATGAAATTGACGCAACGTAACGCAAAAATATAGAAGAGTGCAAAATGTGTAATGCAATGAAGCAATATCAGAATTTACGTGGCTGATTGAAAAAAATGTTATAAATTAAATACAGTTAAAGTTTCAACATATCTGTAGATAAATATTTTGTTGATTTTTCATATTTTCGGCACATCTGAAAAATATCCAATCTTTAATTCAATAATGCCTAAATACCATATCTGTTTTTGTTGCCTTTTCGAAAGAAAAATAATATTAAAACAAACCAAATAATAATAAAACAAACCGATAGTAAAATTTGTAAAAAAAAATAATCAATTAAATCTTAAGTGGAAATGAATTTCTAGTGTAAATATTTTTATTATTCAATTAGATTTTTTACTGTTCTCGTTTTTGTTTAATCCTTGCTACTCAAAATATCATGGTCTTGACTGAATCAACCTGCAAAATGATCATTTGCATCACCACGTATCAGTGAAATTTTTTACACGTGGCTTCTAATTAGTTGTCTAACGATAAACGACAAACCAGCAGGTAAACGAAAAGAATGAATCTATGAATTGAAACCAAGTTGCGACGACTTAAATGTTCCTTCCTTATACCAAGGCATAATAAGGTAAATTAATTGAAAGAAATTAAACGAAACAAACCAAATTGATAAGAAAATACACAAATACAGATGAATGAAAGTACGAAAGTAACATAATAAATTTTAATTGAAACTAACAAAAAAACAACCAAAACACATTCATATTACATACATGAAATCTTATCAAATAATATAGAAAAAGATAAGACGATCAAGTCCTGGACGGACGTATCTTTTTATCTTTCATTTTAGATAGATTAAAATTAACAACATCGAGAAAACCAACTCATCCATATTATACAAAGAAACTAATTGAATGGCAATTCTGTATATAGTATAAATAAATCAAATTAATTTTAAATCAATTGAGTAATTCGAAGTTTAAGAGAAAATAAATAAAAATTAAAAAAAAAACAATAACATAAAACCTAGTTAAATTTTAAGAAAATTCTTAACAATTAAATAAATTGAATAAGAACTAAGAAATAATTCCAAAAAAAATAAACAAATGAAAATTCTGAATCAATAGGAATTTATGTAAAAGAAATTTTCTTGAGTGATTTATAAAACAGAACAAAAAAACAAAAGAGTCTTATTGTGTAAAATATATGTTACATATACGGTATATGAAAATAATGGTGTTTTGATAATATTATTATTTTTTGAATGTTTTGGAGAAGTATGTTTCCAAACGTAGATCTGCAGAAGTTCGGAACATAAAATAGGTTGTCGTGTCACAAATAAAGGTGAGGATAATGATAGCCGGAAGGTTACACACCCTCCCTTTTCTTGGGATGATCATTGAGACATAATTTGTAACGGACGTAAAGTTAAAGCGAGTAATCAATTGTCCGCGATAAACCGTGTTAGGCATCGTATTCGACATAAACGCCATGACCAGATATCAGAACGAAATAAATGATGGTTTCGGTGAGCAGTACCAACTCAATAGACAATTAATGAAGGAGAATAATGAGCTGTATACAAAAAAAATCACGATATATTATAGGTAATGGCAATAAATGTCAGTATCTGAGAAGAGAAGAAAATGAGAAAATAACAAGTAAACAGTACCAAAATCCAAAGAAAAAAATAAAGGTAACTAACAGAAAATTTTCTGTTTTAACTTTCTACCCATTTTGAGAGCTCTTTCTCATTTTCGAACTACGAAAACATTCAACAAAGCCTTGAAAAAATCAAATTAATCTATTGGCAACTGAATAGCTACCTTACGGTAAAAAATGACGTAACTACTCGTGAACTAATCGGGAACAAGAGCACGAGTAGTTGGTAGTAGTCAGAAGTACTTGCAAGTACTAAATAGTAATAATGGAACACGGGCATTAAGTATTGAGAAGTATTGAAAATTTCGAAAGTGTTTTTTGTTGCTAAAACTCTAAAACAAAGCAAAATACACGCCCAGCACAATGTAAACGAAATCAAATGTGTGAAGAAGAATAATGGTCTCATACACTGAAAAAAATCCACATGGCGCCCAGAGCTATGTAGCATAGCGCATTATTTATGGCCCCACACGCTATGTACATAGCACTCTGAGCTATGCAATATGGCTCCTAGTGCCATAATGTCAGAATCTACATAGCGCGTGGTCCTATGTAACATGGCGCAGAAATTATGACCCTACACGCTATATTACATCGTACCATTATAACTCCAATTATAACTCGCAACCATACTGTGTGAGGGGACGTAAAAATGTCAGCAAGTTATGTAATATAGTATGTAATATAGTTCTCCACAAAGAGAAATGATACGTGATGTCTTAAGGGAAATCAAATGCACCGGTTCCAGCGTATACGTTTGTGTGGGCTTGGTCCAAAAACGTCCAACCTTAGGCAAAAAGGAAATAAAAGGACTTTTGGCGCTATGTACATAGTCGATTTCAGAATTGTGATAAAATATAGCGCCACACGCCACAGTATAGCCCTCCACGCGATGTACTATGTACATGGCGTGGAGGGCTATATTAAATGGCGTGGAGGACTATAGTACATAACGCGGAGGGCTTTAAGCATAGCGTCTGCTCATATGTATTTTTCGCCATGTACTATGGCTTGTGACGCTATATTATATCACAATCCCGAAATCGACTATGTGCATGGTGCCAGAAGTCTATAAACTATGGCGTCTGGCGCTATGCGTTTTTTCAGTGAAGTGTCAGAAAAAATTGTGCTAATGACTTTAATCAAATCAGAATCAATGCAGATTTCCCTTCCACCAAAACCGTTTGAAAAACATTGCGATACATGGCGAATTCAAAAGCTATTTAAGTTATATTTCGTCGGCCAGTTCAGTGGATAAACATGCCATCCTAAATTTGAGAAGAAAAAAATTTGAAAAACTTATTACTAATGAGGAAACTGTCAAAAACACTATATTTCAAATGATAAAATGAAAGTAAAATGCTGGCCAGAACGATCATCGAACTCATGTCGTACGTTGCATGTAGTACCTGCAAAAGCAAAATACACAAATACATTCCATGAATTTACATCTTGTAAGCAAGAGGTCTGAAGTGCAAACATTCATTAATAATACAGTTTTTTTTTAACCAAACCAAAGATATAGTCATTCTGCATTGATAAAAGCATTGTTTTCAAGTATTAACCAAACTAAATTAAAAATAAAGACACATACAACTTGCACAATTTAGCCACTCTTCAAACAATTACCCAGGCATTTTTTCGGAGCTGCTTGATGAAAACTGAAATGCAACAATTGTGCTTGCGAACATCTGGCGAGCTATAATTGATGTCCAAAAAAACCCAAAAAAAAACTTTGAGAGGGCTAAGTTTTCGACACATAGCTCAATTATATTTCTTCTTCTTTTATTAGATTTTTAAGTAGATTGAAGACGCTAACATCTACCAAGAATCGAAAATTGATATAACAGGCTGAAACATACAACAAAGAGTAGATAAATGTAGGGCTAGTAAACTAGAATAGTCTTTTACTGGAGATATACTTCAATCGAATCTCGTTTCGGGAATCTCATTTCGGGAATCTCGTTGGTTTTAACCCTAATGTGTCAAGCAAAGGAAATTAAAAAGCTCAAAGCCCAACAGAGATTCGAAGAACGAGATTTGTTTGTAGTCTGTCTCGAGGATTAATAGTAATATTACGTTTCCGATTCAATGAAATTGTTATAACAACTGCTTCGAACGCCATGCGTATGGAATGCATATTCAAAAATATATATGGGGCATTTCACGTGAAGCGGACAACGAAAAAAAATCGAGGTTCTGGATTTCGTTCATATTGTGCATAATGGTACTTCTAGAAGATATGAATGTGGATGCACAAGTTTTTGTTTCTATGAGGTTTAGTTGCCGAGTTATGGGCTTCTGAATAATTGACGAAATTGATAAAAGGTTTTTTTGGAAGCGGATTCTGAGATTCAAAACAAACTCTAAAAAACATTAAACATAATGATTGGTATAGAAAACTAGCTGTTCTTTTTAATTTTGAAATTAGATTTGAAAAATATTTGTTTTTCCTGTGTGGAACCGGAAGTAGACACTTTAACTCGTAATTTGAATAATTTGGACCAGGTTAATTTTGTTTATTTTTATAACAAAATAAAGCTTAAAGTATACTTATTTTATCATAAAAGTTTTAGAATGGGATGGCCAGTAGTTTAGGAGGTAGGTGAATTTCAATACAAATAAGTCGCATGGGGCGTGTTACTGGGAGCTTGATTATGATAGTTAGTGAGTGTGAAAGCAAAATATTTGTGTTAAAACTATTATATATAACTTATATCACTAACATATAGAATATAAAATATTAAAAAATGATAATGCTCATTTACTTAGTGAAAAAAAAGGTACTTGTGTTTAGACAAATGAATTTATTTCACAATTTTTACAATTTTACTCTCGTTTCTTAAACTAGCTCTTTTTTTTAATAAGTAGAGGTGTTTCTACGATCAGTTTTTTCCAGCAGATTCGACATAATTTATTTTCTGCTAATATTCTTGGAATTTTTCTTAGGTCTTTAGCCTTCCGATGAAACTTCAAATCGAATGGATTGAAACATCGATAGCCGAACGGAGACATAACACACATAATTAAGATTCTTTATCTTATCAACAAAAGTAATAGTCATTGCAAGCGTTGAACAGTAACTCGAAAAATAACGGAAAATTTGAATTGGCTTGGCGTCAAATATATTAGATATGCGTCATATATTTTAATTAGGTTTTTATGGGAAAATAAAACCTTTTTCAAATAAGAGATGGCGCTACTAATCACATTTCAAATCAATTTTTGTTTTCTAGTCAACTAGCTGCCCTAAGCAAGCTCTCGGTACCACGCCCTATGCGACTTTTATGTATTGAAATTCACCTACCTCCTAAACTACTGGCCATCCCACTCTAAAACTTTTATGATAAAATAAGTATACTTTAAGCTTTATTTTGTTATAAAAATAAACAAAATTAACCTGGTCCAAATTATTCAAATTACGAGTTAAAGTGTCTACTTCCGGTTCCACACAGGAAAAACAAATTATTTTTCAAATCTAATTTCAAAATTAAAAAGAACAGCTAATTTTCTATACCAATCATTATGTTTAATGTTTTTTAGAGTTTGTTTTGAATCTCAGAATCCGCTTCCAAAAAAACCTTTTATCAATTTCGTCAATTATTCAGAAGCCCATAACTCGGCAACTAAACCTCATAGAAACAAAAACTTGTGCATCCACATTCATATCTTCTAGAAGTACCATTATGCACAATATGAACGAAATCCAGAACCTCGATTTTTTTTCGCTGTCCGCTTCACGTGAAATGCCCCATATATCAAATAATATATGAAAGACCAGCGAAGGTTGAGTTGATTAAATAGCGTGTAAAAACTACGATTTGAGGTTATTAAGAAATTGAGAATTACATTTGAGAGTGCTGTCAAACTTAACTCCAAAATCACGAAGATTTGTTATAATCAAAAGAAGAAAATATTAACATATAATTTAATGGGACAGTATTTATTTTATTGTTAAGAAATTACTTGTTTACACAGTCCTCCTGAAATGCAAGGATTAATCTCCTATGATACAATGACTTATTTGCAATTGGACGCAGTTCTTTCTCAACCCGATCTTGGAAAAATGTTAAAAGCCTGCAAAGAATTTCTATAAACAGGATAGGAGCCAAATAAA
This sequence comes from Nemotelus pantherinus, assembly GCA_963978885.1. Taxonomy (NCBI): domain Eukaryota; kingdom Metazoa; phylum Arthropoda; class Insecta; order Diptera; family Stratiomyidae; genus Nemotelus; species Nemotelus pantherinus. Next base: position 22,249,561 of record OZ022264.1, on the reverse strand, counting down.
ATCGATCACATTAAAAAAACAAAGGGCCGAGATTATTGCGTTGAAGAACGCCAATGCATGGTTGAGTAAAGTGACCAAACAAGCAAGAATCAAAGCTGACATGACAAAAACAGCTAAATAGAAAGTGTTGAAGTCGCTAAATTATTGACGGAAGCATTCAAAGTTTTCAAGAACGCAGATTTAGTTAAGGATTTGGCCATCATTTTGGGAAAAGCTTCCAAAAATTTATATTCGATTCCAATTTCCAGTTTTTCAGGGACGCAATCTAAATTCAAAGGTTTTAAGTTTACTGAATTTTAATATTTTCAAAAAATAGTAAATGTAAGCACAAGAGCCTTAACAGAACTAGTATGTGTTAACGACACCAGCTTCAGTAATTTACTGTTCAGTGCTTAGTTTCGCCCAAATCAGCAGGATTTGGTGCTGATTTCTGATCGGATTATCTTTTCGCTGAAAGTAAATTTTCATAAGATATTGGTGCAAATTAGTGGTGGAATTTTTTAAAATTTACTCTGAAATATATATACATCAGAGAAATTTCGAGGCACCCTAACAACAGTCATAATAATATTGCGAAATTTATAGGACACATTTATATCCATAAAAAATGAACGGATGTTGTATTTGATAGTGTGTAAACAGATAATCTTCAAATCATAGAACCTCACAAAAAACTTTTGCGTGTTACAAAAAAATACCAACGATTGATAAATTTGTATGAATGCCAATTTGAAGCTTACCAAATTTTTCAGCTCCCAACAAGGACAGCAGCTCCGCATCAAAGTGGATATTTTTCCAGCACTCGAAATCTGTGTTCGCAAGAGCTCACAACCCGAATATCAAATCCAATTGAAATTCACAGAATGTATTGGTCAGGTTTGAATAAGTTCAATATTGGTTCTTTAGAAGCTCAGTAGTGCGAGTATTGAGTTAACTCTAGGCAAAATAGCAGCTTTATGCCCTATGATTTCCGATGCAGTCATGAATAGGCAACAAATTTAAATCTTCCTGTTAACCGAATTTAGTAGATTATTGCTTGCAAAAATTAAAAACTCTAGCGCACCTGAACCGCTAGAAACACTAATGTTCGAAGAACAGTAGAAGAATCGTGCAGGTTTTGAGTGCATATTCCATCACATGAGCTGCTTATTACGGCCAAACTGTTTCAAATGCCGCGTTTTACTCTGGTCTGAATGCATTATAACTCATATGGTAGAAGGTTTCAGATATTACCACTGGCATGAATTTCAACGTTTATGAGAGCAAAACACGGGTTAATTATATTAGTTATCAGTTGCTTATTTCACAAAATTTTGAAAGCAGCATCTCATATAACATCAATGAAGAAAATGCTCAGTGCCTGCAGCACTGTAACTGGAGTTGGTGTTTGGGGCTGCGATCCGAAAAGTTTGCAGAACTGGGAATTGAAACATCGGTTATTTATTTTCATTGTAAATGTTTCCGGTATGAATACTATCTGTTAGCATTTATTGATACAAAATAAGCACAACTGACTCGTGCTGGCAACCTTCTGCCAGTAACAAAGCCAAGAATATATCACATCTGCTTCACGTTGTTATATTACATTCGAAGTTATAGGAGTATAAAGAAATTTAGGGTTACCTGTAGCGAGTTTTTTCAAATAATCGAAAACTTAATATTTGCTGTTTATTGTCACTACAATATCATTACCAATTGAAAATTCTACGATAAAACCGCTTCATAAAGATATTGCAATTAAACGCAAAACCAACAATAGCTGGCAACCCTATCGTGGCTTTTCAACCAAATTTGGCCCGAATAATGTTTATAATAAGTTCCATCAATTGTATGAAATTCGTATTGATTTCATGACTGCACTGAAAGTAATAGGGCAAAAGTTTTATTTTCCTGAGCAAATTTTCAAAACCAAAGACACAAAAATTACCACAGCTGGCAGCACTAATCGAAGTTTTCAACCAAATTTCTATCAAACAGAGCCTAAAGTAAGGTTCAGCTACTGTGTCAATTTCATGAAAATTTGGTAACTTATTCACATTTCATAGGGCAAAAAGCAGTTTTTTTTTTGGAATTTTTCAAGATGGCACCACTGGCACAGAGTTGCCCACAATTCAAAATCGCTTCTATCAGATCTGGTCCTACTTCAGTCCAATGCATTCTGTAAATTTCAGTTGTATCTGATTATTGATTCGTGAGTTCCCGTGAACAGAAGTTTTTGATGCTAAAAATATAGGTTAACTGAGAAAGGGTTACCGTTCTTTTCCGACATGAAATTTCCAAAGTTTTACTTTGAACGTGTAGATAAAGCATAAGATTTGTATACAGATTGGTTTTATTGTAAGAAACGGACACTTTTTAGGATATTCGATGGTTTCAATGTTTTCACTTCGAAATTTTTATTTTTTCAAATTTAAGACACCAAAGTTATCATAGCTGGCAGCTCCAACCAAGTTTTTCAAACAAATTTCTATCAAACGTGGCTTGAAGTAAGGTCCAGCTACTGTATGAATTTCGTCAAAATCGAACGATTCAATCAGAATTTATAGGGCTAAAAGCAGTTATCTTTTTTAGTGATTTTTCAAGATGGCACCACTGGCACAGAATCGCTCGCATTTCAAAATCACTTCTATCGGACTTAGTCCTATTTAAGACCAATACATTCTGCAAATTTCAATCAATTCTGCTTATCGGATCGTGAGTTTCCGTGAACAGAAGTTTTTGATGTTAAAAACATAGGTAAATTGGGCAAGGGTTACCAGGCGTGCCCGTTATACCATATCAAATTTTGTGGCTTTTTTTCGAAGAAGCGGCATTTTTTCAAGAGAGACGATGATTTGGAGGTTTCCACTTTCAGTGCTTGCCCTAGCTACAGGGTTGCCAGCACGCTCGTCAAAAGCCACACAAATCTACAACTAAATAATACTAATGTGTCCTGAAAATTTCGTAATGATTTAATAGCTTTATCAAAAGTTATCGCAATTTAAAATTTTTCAAGTTTTCCCGTTCTCTTTTTAGGCACCCAGCGCACACTTGGAGCTAAAAACTTCCAAAACATTATCCGATTCACATGTTAAACACGTTTGAAATTTATTTCGTCAACTTTATTTTTGCAAAATTTATTTGTGTACGGAATAATAGGTATATTAAAAATATCACTAAAATGGCCGCCGGCGCCAAAGGGTTAAAGATTTTTAACTTTTTGTGAGACCTGGCACTATTCTGCATATACATCAATGTGTTCTGAAAATTTCAGTTCAATCGGATGGCGCATTCCTGAGATTTTTTCACTGAAATTTTTTGATGATATGTATATATATATATATATATATATATATATATATATATATATATATATATATATATATATAGATATATATATATATATATATATATATATATATATATATATATATATATATATATATATATATATATATATATCTATATAGAAATATGAAGTTTTGGCCAAAGTGATTTTAATACTAATGTTCTTCTTCGAACATTAGTAAAAACAATTTTTATAATTTTCATACGATGAGATGCTGCTATTATACTTTTAAATGATAATTATCTTGTATTAAAAGTAAGTCAAAAATTTATTAAATTCAAAAATTTGAAACTTTTGCGGACGGTAACCGTTGAAATCTTTGGACTGCTATAACTTTTAACATATTCATTGGATCAAAACGAAACTCATAATGATTTCGGTCCCAACGCAAGTAAGTTTAGTAGATTTCTAGCTGTGGTAGCAAAGGGCTGCTAGCATCAGATATTTTTGTCATTTTTCACCGGCTAATCCTAACATTAAATAGTTTAATAATAAACATCTTGCAATGATAATAAGTAAAAAATTATTGAATATCCCAAGTTTGTTTTTAAAAATTATTCTTATTAGCGGCTAGAGTTTTTCAGTTATAAATTTCGAATGCCACTTTTTAGTCATTACCTTTAAAAATTCGCTTTGAGTGCGCTCTTAATGAACGGCAAACTTGAAGCAGACCACACCCACTGATTACAAATTCCTCTTATACACTCTTATACACTTTCACAGCACTGGTGATCAACTTTTTGTAGCATTTTTGATTTCGGCAGGAAAGTTCCCGAAAAAGGTGCCAGCTTGCTCTCAAAGCAAAAAAAATATTTGTATTCCCTCGTCTTTAATACAAAGTAGCCGCAATATCCTGAAAATAACAAGCCATGGAGGAAGCTTTTTACATGCATGGGTCAATACTGATTTGATTCGTTGATATGCAATAGAATTGGCTGCCTGACGAGAAACCTGAAATCAATAGAACGTGAAAAATTACATGATGGATCATGGAAGGTAGGACTTTGAGGAAGTTTAAACATTGAAAACGAATTGATTATCATAAAGAACGGTCTATTCGGAGGCAGAACGATGCCCAATAATGATTGTTTTTTCATGTTTGCTACATCTAACATATCTTAGTCGAAAGTTATCTTATTCGGTTTGGATTTATATGGCATTTTTCAGGAAAAGGAAAAAAATTACGATTTTTATTTTATTTGCTCTCATTATGTTACAACGAAATTCATTGTTTAGGGAATATTTGGTTCAACTCATTTAGTAGAGCCACTACGATCGTGTGAAAATTGTTACAAACTATCGCAAAATGCCGTAGAATTCCGTTTATAGTAACAAAACAGCTTGTAGGTAAGTAACGATGTATGAATTTGCTTCAAAATGTATCTGAATTTCGACTTTTTTTTAACTTTAGTCCTGTATGGTCTGAAATCATAACATTTTATCTTCTGATAGTTAGTGTTGACCACAGTCATTATCATTTGATGATCAAAATAAAACACATCACAATATCAATCATCCACAGCACTTATAGACAAAACCGAAAGAAAATGAAAATAAGAAAACAAGAGAATTTAAACCAAAAAGTATTTCCCTTATTTTCTATTTCAACATTAATTCTTTTGAAAGTGAAGGATACAGTTTTATTAAGATGGTACCAAGCCACATCTGGGAGAAAAATGAAGATCTTCGACCTCTGTAACTTCAATTTCAAAGCAATAAACAAGTTTTGATAAGAAAATTTGTGGTAGGGATCGTTAGGCACGCAGAGAAAAATTTTCATATACAGAGGCTAAAACCAGGACTAAACAAAGTCCAAATATATTAACTTTTTACCTTCTTCAGCAATACCATACAAATGTAGCTTGTATGGTATTGCTGAAGAAGGTAAAAAGTTAATATATTTGGACCATACATATATTTTTTTTTACGTCAAACTGTTATTTTTTAAGCCTAGCTGCTTTTATGCAGCTTGACTTCAAGGTTGATTCTTTATTGATATACGTATCTTGAAACAACAGTATTCAATCTATCACTTTAAAATAGAGAAGCAAATTAAACTTATTCTTTGAATATGTAATTGAAATATTCCTAAAGTTTGAATTAATTTTATTCATTCCTTCCTTGTCGAAACATCATGGAAATGGCTCAAAAACGTACAACTAAAATGTTTTCTTCGTTAATAAGGTTGAAAATATGACTTTTGACATATTTATAAGAAAATTCGGTATCAAACTGTTTATTTGAAAAGTTTTTGGTCGACTATGAGATTACCAGTTGCTACCAGTTTTCAGTAATTAGGTCCAAATTTCTTATTATCTAGAAAAATAGTACCAAGCATAAACAGCATAAAATTTAATTCGTTTAACATCTCCTTCTTGCAAATACTTCAGAAACAAGTTAAACCTTTAACCTTTTCAACCTCCAAATTTATTTGGGTCATTTTTTGAAGTCTAGTGCGTTTGAGTGTGTGTGTGTGTATGTTGCAATTAAAAGTAACCTGCATAGAGCTGTTTTCTCGCTCGTCGCTGGCTTCTAGATTCACTTGGTATTTCATCTTTATTGTCTTTTATTTTTGCTGTCTATCGTCCCGTTACAAAGAAGTAGCATGGCAGAGAAAATGAAGATGTCGTTGAGATTTTCTCTCTAATCAATTTTGTACAGGTCGATGTGATGAATAATTGATTATGATCTAAGTGTACGACCTAATGAGAGAGAATTGGTTTCGTAATCATGATAGAAGTTGGATTTAGATGGCTGATAAAGTGCTTTTTAAATGAATTAAGGATCATTGTGACTTCATTCGAAATGGAAAGGCTAAATGAAACGCTTGAGGCTTTCTACAATTTGATTGAACTATGTGGTTTTAGTCTTTCGCATTATAATATGATGGCTGTGAGGTTGGATTTGGGAATTAATAGGAACTGGATCGTTGTGGTTTTATTGTCAGGGCAATGGCTTTTTAGACGAGGGGATTTCATTTCAATGAGCTTTCGGTACGATTTCTCAGAAAAAAAACCAGTTTAAGTTTATTTGATTTATTTCGACTGAAATGAGCTAAAAATCTGGTATCTCGTTTTCATATTGAATTCAGAATGCATTAAATATTACATGAATTATTTATCAAGTTTAGTTGAAGAGACACAAATATTGCATCGGTATGAACGGAAAACTAGCTAATATGTTCAAATTTGAAACATAAATGTGGAAATTAATAAATTTTTTTTGTCTCTGTGAGCAAAAAACCAGCAATAAAATATTTCATGTAGTGTTAGGTTTTACGTCATATGTTACAAAAAAAGTGGAAAAAATGGCATTCGTTAAAAGTTTCAGCGAAAAAACTATATGAACCCTGGTGCATACAACAAACATAAAGTTACTGGGGATACTTTAAAGTGCAATCAGTGTTCATTTGGGCATAAAACTGTTACAAAACAAGTGCAATTTGTTTATTTTGTTAAGTTTATAACGTTTTTAATTTTATACTATTCATCGGGGGAAAGTTTAGTTTTTGATCATATCTATTTCCACAGTAACTTGGATTAAACAAATAAGAGACATCTGAGACATCTTTGGCATAAATTACCAAATTTCTTGTCGCAACTTAAAAAAAAAACTAAAAATGTTACAGCTAGAGAACTCTATAAATAAAATAAGACTAATTGCAAATGGTATAAGAGTAATTGTACAGAAAAATAAAATAAGAGTAATTGTAAATGAAAAAAAAAACAAATTGAACAAGATGGATAGATGATATTTTTTACTAATGTTCGAAGAAGAACATTAGTATTAAAATCACTTTGGCCAAAAATTCATATTTCTATATATATATATATATATATATATATATATATATATATATATATATATATATATCATCAAAAAATTTCAGTGAAAAAATTTCAGGAACGCGCCATCCGATTGAGCTAAAATTTTCAGGACACATTGGTGTATATGCAGGATAGTGCCAGGTCTCACAAAAAGTTAATAATCTTTAACCCTTTGGCGCCGGCGGCCATTTTAGTGATATTTTTAATATACCTATTATTCCGTACACAAATAAGTTTTGCAAAAATGAAGTTGACGAAATAAATTTTGAACGTGTTTTACATGTGAATCGGATAATTTTTTGGAATTTTTTAACCCCATGTGTGCGCTGAGTGCCTAAAAACAGAACGGGAAAACTTGAAAAATTTTAAATTGCGATAACTTTTGACAGAGTTATTCAATCATTACGAAATTTTTAGGACATATTGGTATTATTTAGTTGTAGATTTGTGTAGCTTTTAATGAGCGTGCTGGCAACCCTGTAGCTAGGGCAGGCACTGAAAGTGAAAACCTCCAAATCATCGTCTCTCTTGAAAAACTGCCGCTTCTTCAAAAAAAAGCCAGTCATATGTAAATCTTGTGCTTTGTTTACATAAACAAAAAAAAAATTGATATGGTATAACGGGCACGCCTGGTAACCCTTGCCCAATTTACCTATATTTTTAGCATCAAAAACTTCTGTTCACGGAAACTCACGATCCAATGAGCAGAATTAATTGAAATTTGCAGAATGTATTGGTCCTATATAGGACCAGGTCTGATAGAAGTGATTTTGAAACGCGGGTGATTCTGTGCCAGTGGTGCCATCTTGAAAAATCACTAAAAAAAGATAACTGCTTTTAACCCTATAAGTTCTGATTGAATCGTTCGATTTTAACGAAATTCACACAGTAGCTGAACCTTATTTAAAACCACGTTTGATAGAAATTTGGTCGAAAAATTCGGTTGGAGCTGCCAGCTATGATAATTTTGGTGTCTTAAATTTGAAAAAATCAAAATTTGGAAGTGAAAACATTAAACCATCGAATTTCCAAAAACTGTCCGTTTCTTACAATGAAACGAATCTGTATACAAATCTTATGCTTTATCTACACGTTCAAAGAAAAACTTTGCAAATTTCATTTCGGACAAGAACGGTAACCCTTTCCCAGTCAACCTATATTTTTAGCCTCAAAAACTTCTGTTCACGGGAACTCACGAATCAATAATCAGATACCATTGAAATTTACAGAATGCATTGGACTTAAGTAGGACCAGGTCTGATAGAAGCGATTTTGAATTGTGGACAACTCTGTGCCAGTGGTGCCATGTTGAAAAATTACAAAGAAAAAAAACTGCTTTTCGCCCTATGAAATTTGAATAAGTAACCAGATTTTCATTAAATTGACACAGTAGCTGAACCTTACTCTAAACTCTGTTTGATAAAAATTTGGTTGAAAAATTCGATTGGTGCTGCCAGCTTTAATAATTTTTGTGCCTTTGGATTTGAAAATTCGCTCAGGAAAATAAAACTTTTTGCCCTATAACTTCCAGTGCATTCATGAAATCAATACGAATTTCATACAATTAATGGAACCTACTATAAACATTATTCAGGCCAAAGTTGGTTGAAAAGCCACGATAGGGTTGCCAGCTATTGTTGGTTTTGTGTTTGTTTGCAATATCTTTATTTAAGCGGTTTTATCGTAGAATTTTCAATTGGTAATGATATTGTAGTGGCAATAAACAGCAAATATTAAGCTTTCCATTATTTGAAAAAACTCGCTGTAGGTAATCCTAAATTTCTTTATACTCCTATAACTTCGAATGTAATATAACAACGTGAAGCAGATGTGATATATTTTTGGCTTTGATACTGGCGAAATGTTGCCAGCACGAGTCGGTTGTGCTACTTTTGTATCAATAAATGCTTATAGTTAGTATTCATACCGGAAACATTTACAATGAAAATAAATAACCGATGTTTCAATTCCCAAAGTTCTGCAAATTTTTCGGATCGCAGCCCCAAACACCAACTTCAGTTACAGTGCTGCAGGCACTGAGCATTTTCTTCATTGATGTTATATGAGATGCTGCTTTTGAAATTTTGTGAAATAAGCAACTGATAACTAATATAATTAACCCGTGTTTTGCTCTCATAAACGTTGAAATTCATGCCAGTGGTAATATCTGAAACCTTCCACCATATGAGTTATAATGCATTCTTGAGACCATAGTAGAACGTGGCGTTTGAAACAGTTTGGCCGTAATAAGCAGCTCATGTGGTGGAATATGCACGATTCTTCTACTGTTCTTCGAACATTAGTGTTTCTAGCGGTTCAGGTGCGCTAGAGTTTTTTTATTCATAGCGTCTTTTTTCCTGTAGGTGAGCTAATAGCTTAAGTGCCAGTTTTTTAAACGCTAATTAATTTTCAGCACAAGCTTTATTTAAATTATTGATAATGATTATGAAGAGGTGTGTCATAGAAATTAAAAATAAAATTATCATTAACACTTTATTCGTTTGGTTTTAGGGTTTATTTTAGCTTATATTCTGAGGGATTCCTATTTTAATTTGGTAACTTAGCATATAAGCAAGCACCGTCCACGCAAGCTGCTATTCCGCATTATGTGTCTATTGGTATGTGGGAGGAGGGGTGAGTTTGTGAGCATTGAAATATGCTTCCAGAGTGGACATAATTTGATAAATATTAGTTTACGGTATTACTGGTTTTGAAAGGTCAGTCTAAATTCGGATTTGAAAATAAATGGAGATTAATGTTTAGCAATTTTATTAGATATTTTGCAGCATATTCATTTTTATGTCTCGATATGCTGTATGATGTTGATATATTTTTTCTATGATAATGCGAAAGTTCAGGGGATTGCCCTATGAAGCGAATGCTTAGCCATGGCGGTAAGGAGACACATATGGAAGAAGCCGATATCAATTATTCCATTATTCTTTTTTTTTAAGTACCACATTTATTTCTTATTTCCTAAAGTGCTAGTGTTATGCCTAGTGGCACTTAATTAATGGAGCGCTAGCATTATGCCCAGTAGCCGACTGTTAAGATAACACAAGACGAACAAATACAGCCATGGGCACGGCGGGCGCTGCTTCAGACTGACGCGCCAGCGAGCTAAGCTATCGCCAGCGAGCTAAGCAAACAAACTCGAGTGAAGGCAGAACTATGGTAATGTGCAGAATATTTAACACTCATAGGCTGTTGAATTCTTTGGCACGTCTTTTTACGAGTAATCAAGTGCTTGCTACCTATAATTTTGACTTGATCATAAAGTAATTTAAATTATAGCTTTTTATCTATATCCGCATGTTTTAGCTTAATGCAACACCGTCAATATTTTTCAATAGTTTATTACTGAGGTGGTATTTGAAATGTAAAGCAATATTTTTCGTGAAAAATTTAAAGTTTTTTTAAATTAAGAATCTAATTCCGATTGATTGGTATGGTACATCTTTAGATCGTCCGCAGAGATAAGGTGTGGAATGTTAAATAATAGGTTCAAAATGAAAATATTTAACAAAAGGGGTTCTAAATAGCTGCCTTGTGGTACATCCCATGAAACAATTATTTTTGATTAAAAGCTTTAAAACTTTAGATACCGATTTAGCTTTCGAAAACAGGAATCCAACCAGTTAAGAAGGTTTCCTGAGATGACCAAACTCTGTAATTTGAATTTTAAAATATCGGGGTGGGTACGGTCAAAAGTTTTGCTTAGTCTGGTGTCCTTTTTCCATATTCTAGGTAATATTAGTCGTAATTATTATGAGGCTGCTAGTATTTGACGAGTCTTTTTTGAAGCCATGTCTGTTTTTGTTTAGAAGATCACCTATGAGAGCACTGAGTTTATCCCAAACGATTTTTTCAAAAAAATTATAAGCTTTTCGCGAGGTTTGGTAAAAAATTCTTGCCCTAATTCATTATATCTGGCCTCAATAGTATCACACACGTTTATGTTGGTTTTTTTTAAAAGTTCATTTTTTTCCTTTCGAAGATATCTCAGCCTTAGCTCTGAGAGTTTGTTCTTTTGCTTTTTTTACGTAGCTATCAACGGTTTCAAGAATCAGCTGACAAGACGAAGTCATTGCAACGTAAAATAGATACGAGTACTAGTCCCGTCAATGTTGTTTAAATGAATGTTAATGCTTTTTTTTCTGTAGTAATTTCGAAGATCGTATGCAGTAGTGTAATTGTATATGTGTAAAGCTTTCAAATAATAAGTGCGTTTTTTTGCAACCTAGCAGAGCAGGTTTACGTAGGGTTGCAAAAAAACGATCCAGAGCAGAAAATCGCATTGTTCGAAAATGTTGTTGCATTCGCTGAGCTTTTGCTTAGATTGGTTGTTAAATTAGAATAATCCATAGAAAAAACCTGAATGAAATCTTATATAGATTTTAATCGAAATCAGACATGAAACTTGCATATGAAACAATCTACAATGATATGTGCATCGAAAAACTCAAAACCAGTCAGCACACTACAAGATTTGATGTAAAATAATTGAAAATGGCAGAGTGCTATGCAAATTCATTCAATTCAAACTGCCGATTTCAGCAGTGGTACGAACCGTTTAGAACACTCTTACTGTTATCAGCACACTCTACATGTAAACCCATAAACTACTACTGCTTAACTTTTTTTGATTCAGTGACGCCACAAGTGCAGGATTTTTGTTGTTATATTCAATATGCTTAACAAAATTTGATCTGCTCGGGTGTGCAAAAAAACGCACCTAATATAAATATAACTCAACGGTGAAGACAGGACGCTGGAGCGTATTGAAGAAAATGTGCCAAGGCTAAGACATGATACAAAGGATGAGACTGTTAGGTACATATATAAATACCTGTTTTTTTCTGAAAAGAGAAGTTTACCGTATATTTGAACTAAAAAAAAGCCAACAAAGGAACTAAAATCCAGTAACTAAAAGGTATTGGGCTCCTTTTCCATACTAATAGCCAACACTTGAGCCACTCAGATTTAACCACTGAGATAGTAGAAATGGAGTGGATATCGATGGTATAACTTTCCACCAATAAATCTCCCCCCCACTACTCCCCTCCGCAATTCTGTCGCCCAGAAAACACTCTAAAGTAAATCTGTTAACTTGACAATCAAGGGTCGATCCGAACGAAATTGGAGGGGAAATGCTTGGATTTGACAGTGCAGAGATTAAATTTTACTACCATCCTATCCAATGTAAATTTTGTGGGCATATCAGTTCCATTTCTACTATCTCAGTGTATTTGACGCACCAGCAGACGATAATGAAAACGAACTAGTTGTGGTATCGGATACGAAAGTCTGACGCAGATTACAGGATTTATGCGTCCGACGGAGATTACAGGAGAGTTATGCTGCCCTCCCGACAGAATCGACTGGATAAAATAAGGTTTGGGTAAAATTTAGGTCGAATTTGGCTTATCTCTTTTAAATAAGATATAAGCAAGACTGACTTTAGCAATGTAAGTAAGTTTTTAAAAGGTTTGTTTTTTTATTTACTTAATAAAAATTCATTTTAACAACTACAAAGAAATAGAAATACTTAAAAAAAAAGGTAGAAAAAGATTAAGAAAATTAATAATACATAGAATTTAAAATATACGAAAAGTATTCAGAAAATAACGGGCATTTTTAGATTTCGCAGGCTTGGAGAGTCCGATTGTCATAATTTTTTTTAGGTTGGTATATATGCTCTTGAAGTATGATAAAATTTTCAGCTGTATACACTGTTTACAGCAAAATTTGTTCCAAAATTATTGCATTTTGAACAAAAGCAGCGGCGAATGAAAGTTGCTCAGGTGTCACTTAATGAGGTCAACGACGATGCGCAATTAGTGCAACGTGTTATATCAGGTGAAGAAACATGGCTGAACGGATATGAAGTCAAAATTAATACTGAATCGTTCCAGTGGAGGCATCCTGGATCGCCAAGACCGACAAAGGCTCGACAAGTGCGATCGAACGTAAAGGTGATGCTCACTGTGTTCTTCGATTTTAATGGCATAGTGCATCATGAATTTTTGGCATAGATTAAATGGTCAATAAGGAGTACAGCTTACAAGCTCAAAGCCGTTTATGTGAAGCAATCCGAGAAAAACGCCGGAATTTGTGGCAAAACAATTCATGTCTTTTGCATCACGATAATGCACCTGCTCACACTTCATTGCTTGTTCGTGAATTTTTGGCCGAAATGCAATGACGCCCCAGCTTCCATATTCACCAGACATGGCTCCGTGTGACTTTTTCCTACTTCCAAAAACTTAAAACTTTTACAAATGACATTAAAAGCGCATTGCTGAAAGTGCTGAAGGCTATTCTAAATATCGAGTTTGAGAAGTGTTTTGAGGATTGGAAGGATCGCTGTCACAAGTATATTTTATCTAATGGGAACTATTTTCAAGGCGGGAACATTAATGTAGTATCTCTGTACATATTTGAAAATATGCATCCCTATTCATGTATCAACAAGCTTTAGAGCTTTTTCTACAATATTATAGACAAAAAAGGTAAAAACGATCATAAATTTATAGCCTTTACGAGTAAATATTATCGGTGAATATAATCTGAGGATGTTAAAATTGTGATGTGAATTGATTTGATGAAAAACAGAGATACTATCAAAACCACTTTCTTGCGCAAATGTGTTCCGCCACTTTTTGAAAAGATTGTCTACGATAAACTTTCTCCACTTGTTGACTCCCCCTCTGAACGAGCAACAACATGGTTTTAGGAAAGGTCGCTCAACTACGACAAATTTGACATTCCTACTCTCAGACGTCTTATGTAAAATGGAGAAAGGATACCAAATTGAGGCAGTCTATACAGACTTTAGTAAAGCTTTTGACAGAGTTGACCATCCTACCTTAATTATAAAGCTAATGAAACTCGGACTTGATGGACCTTTGCTTAACTGGCTGACTTCTTACCTTCAAAATCGAACTCAGTTGGTAGAATTTGAAGGACTTTTATCGAAAAATATTTCTGCTACCTCTGGCAAACCACAAGGTAGCCATCTTGGCCCACTTCTTTTTAATATATTTATTTCTGACCTATCTGACGTCCTAGCAAATATACTTCATCTACTTTATGCCGACGATCTCAAAATCTATCATTTCATTAAATCTCAATCCGGTGCACTCTTTCTCCAATCCAAACTTGATTCACTTGATCATTGGTGCAATGAGAACAGACTCTCTCTGAACATTGCTAAGTGCCAAGTTATAAGTTTCTCCTGAAAATGCACCGTCTCACATAACACGTACTTCCTCGGGAATAATTTGTTAGCTCGAGTCGAAAACGTTGTTGACCTTGGTGTTCACCTTGCACTATGGTAAAATAATTTTCCCGCGCAAACAAACAGCTAGGTTTCATTAAAAGAAGTGCCAAGGAATTTCGTAGCCTGTGGGTCACAAGATCGTTATACATCTCACTTGTACGCCCCATTCTCGAATATGCTTCCATTTGCTGGAATCCGGCTTTTGAAATCCACAGTAGCAGGCTTGAGTCCATACAAAAGCAATTCTTACTTTTCGCATTGAGAGAACTATACAACCCTCACGATATTAATAATCTTCCTCCTTATGAATTTCGACTGGGTCATCTAAACTTGTTAACACTTTCATCTAGAGGAAAGATGATTTTGGCTTGCTTCACATTCGACGTTATTAGAGGCGTCATCAAAGTTGAATCCCTGAATAGAAAAATGGTGTTGAATAACCCTGTAAGAAACACCAGGTCCTGTCGTTTACTTACGGAATATCCATACTCCGCTACTTACGCGGCTAATGAGCCTATAAATAGATGCTGCAGGATGTCCAATAGCATAAGTAATCTGTATTCTCCAACAGTCTCAAAATTATCCTTCAAATCCTTCCTTTTCGAAGCCATCCGCAACCCCTTATCCTAAGCAATATGTCAATGTTTTATATATTTGTTATTTATTATATTATTATTTATTTATTTTGTTATTTTATTTAATTTTACGTTCTATTTTTATGTACTCATTGTAATTTCCAATTTTGTTTTTTTTTTAAATGTTTATCTAACTTGTACCTTGCTTGGTTAGTAAATAAATTAAATTAAATTTCAATTTTAACCATCCCACAAAAATAGTTCTATATTTCAAACCATAAAAGATAGAATAGAAGAAAGTTTATTAAGAATAAAAATAGTCAAGCATGATAAGAAGTCAAGTGATACAAAGTTAAGTCAGCTCCAGGTTAATTTACTAAATGGGCTTTATTTTTTTAGTGTGAAGGTAAATAAATTATACAAGTTAAAACAACATGAAAACAAAACGACAAAAGTCCAGCCATTCTGTCTCCAGATAAAAGCCTGATAAAATTTCTACATTATGACCTTGAATAACTTCTTTTGGGACTCAATTTTGACTTAAACTTTTGACATAGTGTATCTACCGCAATAAAAATAAATTTGCTGAGAAACCTTAACTTAGATATTTCCGCAAATCACCTTTTTTTGTAAGCCAGCTAGTCAAAATAGTATAGCCGCTAAATTTAAGATTTGTTATATCCAGATTGCCTTTAGTTAAGCAATGTGTATGGAATTCAAAACAAAATAAATATTATTATAATTATAAAATAATTCCCAGCGTAGTATGTAAGCCAATTGCGTGCAAATGCTTTGGAGTTCTATATAATATATCCGTTTTATTTACTCGTAAGTTCTTCCCACGATATCGGACAGTATAATATTTTTAGGCACGCTTCAAGCACTAATGCAACATATACAATCACTTTAGGATTCGGTTAGTATTGTTATTGTAGTGTTAGAATACAATTTTCCAGAATTTCTGCTAAGTGAACTGTGTCTTTAGGCTAACAGAATATCTTTTTTACCCACAGCTCTTCAACAGAAATATTTATAGATGTCTTCCCAACGCGGTGTGCTAATGGTGGTATCTTGCATACTATTTATGTCATTGCGGGCAGCATTACAGGTTTTTACTAATGATTTAGCTTTATAAACACCAGAGAAGATTACCTTACCATCCTTTTCAATTAGCAGCCAGGTAGCAGAGTGCTTGTATTTCAATGCGCTAGCTTGACCATCCCGGGTTCAAGAAGGAGAGTACTACCCTCCTAAGCATAAACGTTCTATCCAAATTTTAGTACTTTTAGTACTGCTCTGGATATATATGGAGAGTGCCTTTTTCAATATTGATTTTAACATCCACAAACGATGGGTTTTTCAAATTTTGTAGAATGATGTAATAGAGTATTTAGTTTTCGAACCCTTTGTTAACTCTAAAATGAGAACAATGCAGATAGAACGTTTACGCTTAGTAGGGTACACCCGCAATTACATCTTTAATGCTTTTATTAAGTAGGTTCATTTCCATCTAAAATTAATTCTTGAAGCGCTCTCCATACTCACTATGAAATATAAAACAATTTGAGTGAGCCCAAAAGCTCTCTTAATTTTTCTTTCGCGTTTTCGAATACAGCCTTGGCTCAGTATGTTCATGATACATTGTGGTGTACTTGTATCGATAACATTGTATTTATATTAAGAAACCGTTCTAAGATGTTTTCTTAACATTTTCAATTTGAAGGTGACATTTTTCAGAAAGCCATTATTCAGAGAGATGAAGAAGTTGGACTCAAAATTTTCAATAAACCAGCAGTAGATCTTCCTTCTTTTTCCTGAATGAAGGCATCTATACTTCAAAAATATGTCAAGTATCACGTTCAACAAATTAACTTTTGAATACCACATTAAATCCCTAAGATACTCATCAACTGATAGATAGCTCTGATTGGCAGCTTTCATCGTCATCGGGTGCCACATGCTTACCACAAAAACCACACGTTCCTATCTCTAACGCCACACAGCACACGCACTAATTGAGCACGCACAATGCCGCACAAATCACTGAAGCTCCATGGACAAAATCGTTTCCTAACCACGTCGTTCACAGCAAGTAATAAACATTATTCCATAATAAATTGCCCGGAAACAACATCTTTCGAGGAAAGTAAACTACAGATAGCCCGGGAACTGGCAACAACAAAAACCTTTAATAAATTCTTATCGATTGTTCGAACGGACTTCTAACCGAAAGAAAATCACTTTAGAAAACTTTTAAGTCGCTAAACTTTTCTCTTTCCGGGAAAGACCTTGCGGGCAATATGAAATACTTCAATTTTATCTTGATCTCGTATCTAGTGTGCCGGATAGATGTCGGGGGGCCAAAAGGCACCCGAAGTGGTATTGAAGGATGCGAGTGCTCTGGTGTATCTATCGAGGTTCGAGATCCAGGCCGTACAGGAACGTATCGCTTGTCGACTGCGATGCGTTTTGAAATGGCCAAAGAGACAACACTAATCTGTGATGGGTCTCTAATGGCAAATTCTTTCATAAATTTTCTCATAATGTCGTGACACTGTTATTGGTTCGTCGATCGGAAATGTGTATTGCACGGGCGGACATTAAAGAAAGTTTCGAGATCGTTGTGATTTCAGCACGGCTCTTCCAATTGCAAGATTGAATTGGCCCTGGGAACTGTAACGTTGTCTGATTCGAAGAGTCGAGATAAGATTGATGATAGCGATGAGTTTCCATGAGAGTTCAGTTCGTCGTTTGTTGAAAATCATAAAATTATGTAAATGGAGTTCCAATCGAAGCGGCGAATTATTCATTTATGTTCATGAATGGCATACGTTCCATAACTATTTTGCATTTGGCTGAAGTTTTCACTCTAACAAATGTAAAAACTGCAGAAATTCAAATCAATTTGAATGGTATTAGAGTAGTTTTGTGATGAAACTGACACTGCATGCTCTCAAAGAAATGTAAACTTCGGCCAGGAATCGAAATGAACTCGTCCATCTGGTTCAGCAAATAAAAGTTTTAAGAATCAATTTTTGAAAGCGTACACAGCGTATGCAAAAACGAATGCAATCACTTATTGTTAGAACATTTTTTTGCATCAAAAACGCACACACGATGCTTAATTATTTTGGGATCTAAATATTGTTAACATTGTTGAACAAAAAATACCGGCAGGCTCGATTATATAACCGGGTACATAAAGAAACAACCTTTAGAGCACTTACGTATTTAAATTCTGGAAACATATAGTCCTTTTAACCAAATACGAAAAATATAAGGTATAAGGCATGAGCTGTTTATTTTAAGTCTGATGTGTTGAGTTGCTCATAGATTTTAATTTTTCATTGAAAAAATCAAAAATTTCAAAGCACTAGTGCTTTTACAAAATGTGAAGCCGACATAAGTAAAAGGTGTTTACCTCCGAATTGTCAGTCTGTCAAAAATGAGTCAGGAGTTTAACGGAAGAGGCACGACAATCGAAAGCCTTCGCGCTGGATGGTCAGCACGAGAGATTATTCAATTTTTCCGGTATCCGAAATCAACTGTATATGAGGTTGTTACTAAGTACAAAGCTCAAGAACAGTTAAGTGAAGGTTCAAGCACACCGGCAAGAAAGCGGCACTCAAAAGAACACTCCGCAAGAACCCCTAAAGTCACCAAAAGGACTGAAGAGCTCATTCTGGAAGACCCTGGGCTATCGTTACGAAAACTGGCGTCTATTGTGAATGTGAGGGAGTCTATCATGCGGAGAATCGTTGAGAAGGATCTTCGATATTATTCTTACAAAATCAAGGTTAGACAAATGCTTTCTGAAGCTGCAAGAGCAAAGCGAGTGGCTTGCTTCAATTCGATCATTTCTTCCTGGAAAAACGAAGCAGCGGAGTCTGTCGATGGAAAAATAAATCGGAGAAACGATCGATGGCCTGCTCACGACTCGGAAGATGTCCCTGTTGTCACTAGAACGAAATTTCCGGCCAGTGCCCATGTCTTGAGTGTCGTGTCGAATGAGGGAGATGCAATGCCACCACATTTCTTCCAAAAAGGAGAAACTGTGACCAAAGAAGTATATTTGAGAGTTTTGAAAAATATAGTGAAGCCATGGATAGAAGATGTTGCGTCTGGAAGGCCATACGTGTTCCATCAAGACGAGACTCCAGCTTGCAAGAGCCATTTGGTTGAAAACTGGCTCTCGGACAATTTTGACATGTTCTGGTCTAAGGAATTTTGGCCTCCGAATGGTCCAGTTTTAAATCCCTTGGACTATTACGTATGGAGCGTGATTGAAAGGGTTACCAACAAGTCTCGACATCCAAATGTGACATCATTAATGACCGCCATTGAGGCAGCGTTCGCCAATATTGACAGCGCAGAATTGCAGAGGGTGTGCGAGCGCTTCAAACCACGAATGATAGATGCACGAAATGCCACGTAAGACGTTTTTGTACTCAAACTTCATTTTTCAATAAATAACATGATTTTAAGGATGTTCATTGATGTGTCCGGATTTTGGTGACGCGCCCTATTTATATATACAATATATATATATATATATATATATATATATATATATATATATATATATATATATATATATATATATATATATATATATATATATATATATATATATATATATATATATATATATATATATATATATATATATATATTATGACATTGAAATATGTTATATTGTTACACTTAGTTATCAAAATAATACACACAAAACATGGACGAGACTGCAAGTGGAACCCTAGAATCGCAGAAAGACTAAATAATCGACAAGCCAGACGACAAAATGTCTCTAAAGATGCAACCTCTGAAAAGTGTAAAAATTAGTCTAGATACTACTACTCAGTCAGAATCTACAGCTTTACTTAATGCTTCAAAATGGAGCTTCAATTATTCTGCTGTTGATGTCCCTTTTTTGATTTGCGGGTGAAATTTCAGATGTTGGTGAAACTATTATATGATTTGTTGGAGTACGATGGGGGATGGGGTAGAAATCCTTAAAAAAAGTCCGCCGATCATCAAAAAGTAGTTTTATTTACTTACTCATCCTTAAAAATTGAAAAAATATCTGTTTAAAAAAATTCCGTATCATCATTCGACTTTTTTGCAATTTCCCACCATTTTACTGTCTTCGATTTGACGTGAAATTTTCATACAAAATTTCACGTGAAATTTGTTTCGGCGAAAATTTAGCTTGAAAATAAGCAAGAGTTGTTTTTACTCAGTTCTTAGCATGAAAAATTGCTTGGAAGTTGTTTTCGCTTTGAAAATGCAGATGGCATTGACACATGTCTCCAATCATTTCACGCCAATTTAGTTTGTGCATTTCATTCTTTCGAGCTAAAAAGTGACATTGGGTGTTTCAATGTGAAAATTTAATTAGCCAAATGTCATTCCAATAAGATAATCGATCGAAAATTGAAATTCTTGACATTTTATCCGTCAGAAATGAACAGTGTTTCTGCTTTTCTCCATTGCCAAAATATTCACTTGAAAGAATGAACAGATAATGGATACATGTCAAAATTTAGCTTCACAATTAACTCAGTACCAGCCTTAAGAAACGGAGCATGACCACGGTTCAACGCCATTTTGATAATCAAGAACTGTCAAAATACTGCCAGGCAGATGGCCCAGCAAATGGCATACCATATTGCCTACTATTTATGGCATGCCATCAAATATGGCATACCATAGGCCACCTCCACTAGCAATTTCAAATGGTGTGCCGTGGGAAATTGCTAGAGGAGGTAGCCTGTTACGCAGATCTTATGGTGAATCGCTAGAAAACTTTTGTGGTGATGATACGGGACGTTCAGTCTAACAGTCATGAAACAATACAGTTGATGAAAAGTTGCGTTCATTTCGGTAAACAAAACAATGGTCTTTCTGTGATAGCGAAAATATATGTATTTGCTTGGAATTTTAAAGGATATCCAGACTTGCTATGAGCTTCGCTACGCCCACGGGCAAAAAGTCTCTTATTATCCAGATGGAAACACAAATAAAGTCTAAAAGTTCTAGTTTCCGTTTCGTTTGTGCTGACGAGTATCAGAGAAAGTGAGTTACAATCTCTGCCGGTTATTTGAAGTATGTGCAGCAGCTGTCTTCACCTATAACTTTTGGCAAAAATGATAGCCTACTTAGACTTTTACTACTTATGCCACCATTGTTCAAAGCCAGTATTTAACTTATTTTCATTGTTTGTGATTAAGCCAGTAGCTTTCAATAGTTTTTTAGTTCATACCTTAACTTTACTGGCCGTATCAGCCTTCTTAGTACGGGGTGAGACCAATGTTGGGCATTCCATCTCTCTTCGATCTTTATATCAGCTTTCATTTTAACTCTATCCTCCTAATGTCTTGCGATCCTTATTAACTCGATGCAGCTCTTTACCCCTATTTCTTTTGGAGCCCCTCTTGCAACTAAGAGCTTAACTGAATTTATTTGATCGCAATTTATAGCCTTAAGAAAATCATAGGATCTTAATGCTTATCCTTTAAGTGTTTCTCTCCATAATTATAGGCGTGGCCTGAATTATACCAGGTGATTCTGCTTGATATATTATAGCATATAGCATATACTATATAACAATTTGTACTTGGGTCCAAGGATTTCCGCTCCTACTCAAAATTCATCTTTGAGCCCTCCAGATGCGACTATTACGCCTCTCTTTGTGAAGGCTGGGCTAATTAACAAATTTCTTCTCTGATGAAATTGTGACCTTAAATTGTTTCTCGAAGGTAGCTTCAGTAATAATTTGCTTACTGAAGTTTAGCATTTTAATTATTGGGCTGATGTTCTTCAGGATACTAAGGTTACCCCTTAAGATTCCTGATTGGTACATGTAGCCTGTTTTACGATGATATACTTTATTTTCATGTCCTAAAATAAATGTTAGCATGTGGCAATTCAAGGTTTTAAGGTGCCTCTAAACCTGCCATTGGAGTGAAGCTAATTGTTTCTGTAATTAGCAGACAGTCAGGACATCTTTTGAAGTTTTTGTGTGATTTTGTTTCACCATTATGTGGCTCCATAAAAGACGATTGGTCGCACCATTTGTGGGATTGCATCCCAGTTACTATTTCCACCATTTTTAGTATCCACACTTAGGATCGCTTCCCCCAGTTCTTTGCATTATTTGTCCATTTCACTACTTTCTTTTTTTTTTGAGTCTCTGTGTTTCTTTCCTTTGAAATACATTGTACAGCGAGTCTTGTCTTACATTGTCAAAGGATCGTCGTTCATCAATAGAGGCATAAAGTACAATTTTTTTTTCATACAATACTTTTTATATTATTTGTACAAGCTTACGTTTAGCTGGTAAAACTGATTTGAAAATTGACATTCATGTTGTAGTATTTTTACCGAAACATCATTCCTTACGTATGTTGATCGTCTTTTACATATTCTTCAATAAGCTGATTGATTGACCTTTTGACTCATAGACCTTTGTCGGTTTGCCGGTTTGTTACCGCCCTTGGGCATGAACAAATCCGACGATAATCTCCGCGACTCTGGTATGTAGTTGAGATTCAAGCTCGCTCTAAAAATGTATACCAGCCAAGATATATTTTTATTTTTTAGTTTGCTTGTGGCTCTAGTGATTCCAAGAGTTCAAAAGAGCTGATCACCAATTTAGCCTTAGCATATGACATAATAAGTTTATCCAAGTAAGTTATGGGTACACTCAAGACGTTCGTCTTCTTTCTCGACCTCACCAGGATTACTAATTTGACCCCCTGCTAAGCGTGTTTTAAGCAGCATTTTCCGTGTGTCCCTGAAGGTGATCGTCATGGCTCCACCTAGAATTTGATGTAGTTGTGTGCTCTATTGACGATGTTTGAACAGATTTTTTTTTTGTACTCTGGCAGCGTCTAGAAAATTATCAAAATTCGTTTGGATATCCTTAGCTCTTTGATGAATTCTGAGAATTTCTTTTTGGACCCCTTAGTCGTAATATGCAATTATGTTCTTGCAGTATATTTTTCAAGACAATTTCAGGACATACGATGATTATTCTGGCGAGCTGGCTCATTTTCTCCTCTGATTCTGTCCCTGTTGTAAAAATGTAGAGAAAGGTATGAAGTCCCACTGAAAAACTTATATTTGAAAGCAAAGAAAAAAAAAAACTTTACAAAAGCTAAGTTCAAGGTTTTGATTTAGGAGTACGTTACTTAAGTAACAAGAAGTATACCGTTCCAATCGATCAGAATATGCATACTGATCACTTTTTCACTAAAAATGCATATTTAAACTGTAGAGTACTACTTATAATAACTTTCAATTACAAAAAATATTACTTACTTTCATTATTTAAAGCAAAACTCATTAAAGAAATTTGCGCCCAGCGTGGGTATAATGGCAAATGTATTGAAAACTGGCATATTTCTGGTTATACGTTACTCGTCAAATGTTGACAAGAGCAATCCACTGGAAGCACACTTCTTGACAAGGATAGTGATTGTGTGTTTGAAGTCCGAGCAATGAAAAATACATGAAATTCATTTAATTGAGAATCAGAGATTATTCTGGTCATACTCTGAACTTGTTTCTTTCTATACATTGTATATCTAACTATAAATATTTATGATTTTATTGTGTCATTTACAGTTCAAATTAGTATCGTAGTATACTTTGAACTATCAAAACACCCATTTCCGTTTCAACTAACATTTTGACAGTCACAAAAAGCATTCATTTCACACACTTTCATCCTATAACTTGTAACGGTAACTATCTACACTTGTATTTATCGAAAATCATTTTCCAAACTACATCATTCCGTTTTCGATAGAAAATCATGCATATTCAGACTATACATACATATGTTACCATATGTTCACTCTAGAGTCAACTGAACTTTGAAAACATGTCGTAAAATCTCCTTGTTACATTTAGTAAACATTCAGTGCTTGTTGTTAACAAAACTATTCTCAGCGTGATATGTTGTAAGCAAGAACGTCGAAGATGAGCATAAGGGTTTCGCTACAGTATGTGCGTGCCATACACAAACGACGTATTGAAGTGAACAATGTCAACAGCGTTCGAATTTGCTACGACAGTTACTCTGAAATTTCAAGTGTTCATTATCACATCGTTCATCCTTGCTGCCGTTGTCAGAGTAAAATGTCTACAGGAACACTACTAGAACAACTAGTTAGCAAAACTTTTCCAAAAATTAATAATACCTAAAGCTTGGTATTGTTTTCGATTTCGCGTGAAATTTGCATACGAAGTTTCACGTGAAATCTCTTTCGGCGAATATTTAACTTGACCCATGTCTCCAATCATTTCACGCCAATTTAATACGTGCAGCTAATTTTTTCGAGCTGCAAATGTGGAAATTAAATTGTGAAAATGTCTTTTCAGTAACAAAATCGATCGAAAGTTGAATTCCTTGACATTTTATCCGTTAGAAATGAGCAGTGTCTCAGCTTTTCTCCGTTGTCAAATTTTCGCCTCAAAAAAATGACCAGATAATGGAGACTTACCAAAATTTTGTTTCAAGATTAACTCAGTACCAGTCTTAAGGTGACTGCTCTTTATGCAACGTTTCAGCGTTGAAATACTGTCGAAACCATGAAATTTCTTCTTGTATCTTCTATCGAAGAGTTTTACATGAGCACATGTGTTTCTAGCTTAGATATGCAATTTCGCTTCGTTTGGGAATGTTAAAGTAGGTACTTACATATGAGCGTTGATAATTGACGATTTTTAAGAACATGATATTTAAGCGATAAAAATATGCTTTGGTAATTTTGTGAAGTGCAATCAAATTGAAATATTTACTACTAATGGGATTACATAGTAGCACGAACAAAATTTGAAAAGTCCAAGACAACTTGAAAGAATTTGCTCTCTATGAGAAGTTTGAAAACAGTTTAATGGAATCAAGAGCTACTTAAAGGATAGTAGATCACAAAGAGGAGAAAATAGTGAAATTAATTTTTGAAACTTATGAGTTCAGAATACGAGGAAAGTAAGTATGGTAGATGTACTTCATTTACGCGGAATCCTTATATAATGTACAGTTTTCACTAATTTTTGAAGAAAATTAGTATTAAACTCACTTCGCCTAAAATTCGTCATATATATATATATATATATATATATATATATATATATATATATATATATATATATATATATATATATATATATATATATATATATATATATATATATATATATATATATATATATATCAGCAAACTGATTAAGGGAGATAATCTCTGGAGTGGCTGATCCGATTGAGCTGAAATTTTCGGAGGACATAGATGTATGTTTATAGTGGGTAGGTCCATAGCTTGCTGGAATTCAGATATTTTTAACTTTTTGGCGGCGGTGGGTGTTTTGGTGAATTTTCGGGTACTCCTTTATTTCCAAGCAGTGTAAATTTTTGTTAAAAAAAGTATTGAAAATGAAAATTTATGTTTTAGACTTGATTATGATAAAAAATTGGAAATTTTGATCCTAATGTAGGCGCTGAGTGTCTAAAAGTAGACAAGGTTTTTTTTCAAATTTCGATTTGTCATAGCTTCTAGAAAAAACATTGAATCATCGTCAAATTTGCAGAGCATATTGATATACACTTAGAATTAACACATATGGACTTTCAAGTCTGTGCGGACAATTCCGTAGCTACAGCAGGCTCCTGAGCGAAAATCCTTCAAATCATCGAGAATCCTGAAAAATGTTTGATTTTTGAAAACAAATTCAAATTATTGATAAATTTGGATTTTTTCCACCAAGTCAAATAATAATTTTCAAAATTCCGCGGTAAACAAGAACGGCAAACCCTGATCAAATTACCTCTACTTTCAGCACTCAAAACGTTCACGAGAACTGACGATCGGATAATGGGATCAATATGAAATTTACAGGATATGTTGACATTAGCTAGGACCAAGTTTGATAGAAGTCATTTTGAAATACAAGCAAAACTGTGGCAGTGGTGCTATTTTGAAAAATCACCGAGAAAAAAAAACTGGTTTCTGGCCTATAGCTTCCGATTCAGCCACCAGATTTTAACGAAATTCACGCAGTAGGTGAACCTTACTCTAAGATAGATAGAAATTTGGTTGAAAAATTAGTATAGGGTTGCCAGCTATGGCAATTTCGGTCTCCTAAATATTGTAAATTTTCTCAGGAAAAGAAAGATTTTTTCCCTATACCTTCCGATGCAGTAACGGGATCAAAACGAAATTCATGTCATAAGTGGATCTTGCTGCATTTCTTATTCTGTAGGAATTTCGTTGAAAAACAATGAAAGGGTTGCCAGCTATGATGGATCTCGTACTTTATTGACATTTCTTTATCGAGCGATGTTGTCATAAAATTTCCAAGTGGGAATGATTCTGCAATGACAGTCATTAACAAATATCTAGGTTTCGAAAATTTGAAAAGTTTTGAGGATGGTTGCCATAAAATTCTATTCACTCCTATAGCTTCCAGCGCAGCCTTTCAATCAAAACAAAATTCACAGAGAGGATTTAACTCAACGTGAAGCAGCTATGGTGCTAGCACATGATTGCCAGCACCAGACAATTTCGTTTATATTGCACCAACAGATGCTTCCATTTTGTATTCATAAGCAAAGCATTTACAATAAAATAAGCAACCGATATTTAAATTTTCCGAGTTTTGGAAATTTTTCGGATGGCCGCCCCAGACATAGTTTAATCGCTGAAATTTTCGATGATATCCTTGGATGAAAACGAAATTCAAAGAATATGTTGATTAAGAACGAGCATGTTATGGTATGTGTGTTGGACAAATGTTGCCAACACTGAACATTTTCATCATTTGTGTTGTAAGAAATGCTGTCAGAAAATGATATTGTTTCCTTTGAGTAAGAAATTGTTGATATGATAATACAAAGAAGTGTATAACGTTTTCACACATGTCTAAGTCCCTCAAAAATAATTTCTTCGAAAATTAGCTTTCTAGCGGTTCTGATGCGCTAGACTTTTTTCATAGTAAAAAGCTTTGTAATTGATTTTCTCTTTGCCGCAACTTTCCACCTGTTCTAATTTCTGGCAAAGTTTGAATTGGGAGCAGTGAGGAGTCGATGCGAAAATGAAAATTAAGAATGAAAAGAGAATAAAAATCTTGTTTATTCCAAACTAAAAATAAAAATTCATCTGATGTTGAATTTGAAAGTGGTCAGCTCAAAATTAATACTTTTAAGAATATAATACAATAAGAATATAAAAATTCATACTTTTCTCACTTTTCCACCTAGCCTGGAGTGTATATATGCGTATATATGCGTATATATGCGTATGTATATGCGTATATATATGCGTATATATATATATACAGCTTATATATGTTTTTTATGGGCCTTTTAAACAGAAAAACAAACTTACAAAGATTCCAATTCGTATACAAAATCGGATAATATCAACATGCCGTTGAGAAAATGGATACTGTGAGTTACAAATGCTAAGATCAATATATCTCAATAACGGTTATGTAAAATTTAATATTTTTTGTTGAAAATTTTGTATATAACTTTTATATATAAAATTAAATATTTTTTGTTGAAAATTTTTTAAGCTACAAATTTGTCATACCTGGTTTTTCTTTAGACGATACTGCTACTGAGATATTTAGGAAAGGTCGCTTTTTGTGACAACCATGATCACAATAAAATGACCTTTGCACGTAAATTATATCGATGGATATAAGTCGGAGATGTTAAAATTTGTCACAACTAGCGAAATACAAGTTAATGATTTCCAACTGCAAGTGGTCAGATCCGTCAAGTATGCACTGAGTGCTGGTGTCTGATGAGAATCAGTGCATACTTTTGAAACCACTTTGTCAAATAAAATTTTCAATGTAAATCAAATTTTTTTCAATTTTAATCATCCCGCAAAAAACAATTCCAATAGCAAAATGTTTGATCCCACATATCGTAAATTTACTGGGCATACACACTACACTACAGAGTTTGGGTGGAAATCTAGGTAGCTGTTCATCAATAGTGACGTTTTCAGCAACACTGTAACATTTTTTTATAGTTATCGTTCATCAAACAACAAAAGTTTATGATGGCTGCTATCTTGTCGAATGACTGCCTCGCTTCTCTTGTTGTGTAGCTATCAAACCTCAGATACCTCAGAATTAACAAAAACCTTTTACAGAGTGTTTGAAAAAACGCAATTTCGGTATGCCCATAAATCCTGCTAATTCAAATAAGATGGCCTAAGAGCTCCGGCCATAACAAGTAGTCCAGAAAATGCAAGAAGCTTATCGTATAAAATAATTTTGCAGTCACGTTCTCGTTCAAATTTATCCTGGATAGATAATATGTATTCATTAGTGTGATTTAGAATAAGTTCTATGACCTAAGGCGAAAAAAACAGAGAAATGATCATAGTCGTTACATTTTTAGCGGGTCATCTAGGATCAGGAGATTCTAACCGCAGAATGTGATGGCTATTTGCACCATTTAGTATGGTTATCTTTTCCGATATAAAATGAGTCATCACGTCTCTCATGACTTTGAATGTGACTAAGAAAATTTTGCAATGGCATCTCATCATCAGTATTCCACTCCCTGTCCGAATCATCCGCAGTTTGCCCTGATTCACTATCATGATCGCTTACTATGACTTCATCATCTTCAATTTCAATATCTTGTTCTTCTTTCAGTAGCTGTGCACAAGATCGGTCAGTTTGCATGACATTGTTAAGATAATCTGCAATAGAAGAAACCAAATTTTCTCATATTCATTGATAGAAACGTCATTACAGTCTCTTAGATGCCAAAACAGTTGTTCGAGCCGAAAAGAAAATTAGGCTTAAGAGTATTAGAATTTCAACCACATGTTGACAATTATTCATTTGTATTTGTTCTTAATATTTGAGGACCTATGGGTCCTTGTATTCAAATACAAGTCAGTCCGTGACAATCGTTTAAACAGTTCGGATCGTCCTTTTTCATTCGCTTTCGCTTATCTTTCTTCGAATAACTCAGTCGATGTGAGTTATAACCGCGGGTCATCTACGGCCCAACAAATCGCTTTCGCACGGGCCACCTACGGCCCCACCATTTGGTCCTTCGAACCGGATATTGCGGATTTTGCGGAGTTCGCAATAAACATTTTTAAATCGCGCAATTGCTAAGCTGAACTTGTATGAACTCGTTGTGTACAACCGTTGAGTGTAGTGTGTGACTTATTTACTGACCGTATGTGTAGACTGTGAATCTTTTAATAACTGTGTGCAGTGCATTCGTTTAAGAAACCAAAATGGATTTTTCATCGCTTGATACGGTAGACAAGTGTAAGAGTCGCCGTAGGACTCTGGAAAGAAAAATCGAAAGGCTAAACGCTAAAGTAGCCGAAACGGTTTTCGATCCATCGCGTGTGTCCGAATATGATCGTACGCTAAAGGACATTGAAAGTGGCTGGACTAATCTGGATGCGATTCAAGACATCATAATTGATATGATCGGTTCGGATGAATTCAGCACCGCAGAGGATCTTCGCGAGGCGGAAACGCACTTAGAGCATCACGTCTGCAAGACATGATCAAAATGGCGATCGAAGAAACGAAGACGCCAGCCCGCTGCTTCTCAAAGTGCATCAACCGAAATAATCGAGAAACTTTTGTCTCAAAATGCGGAATTGATAGCTAGCATAAGATTGCAGCAAAATTCAACCGCATCGACTGCCACTAACGCAAGTAATGTAACAGGAGCAATACAGGCATTGCAGCTACCACCACTAGAACCGATAAAGTTTAGTGGTAAGCAGGAAGATTGGGCATCGTTTCGAAGCACGTCGGAAGCGATCGTGCATCACAGCAATATGCGGAACGAGCAAAAGATGAAATTGCTTAAGGATGCCGTACAGGGTGGCGCCGCCGAGAATCGCCTGCGACATTTCGGTATTTCCGCCAATAGCTACGAAGACGCCTGGTAGAGGTTATGCGAAACATACGGCAAATTGAAGAACGCAGTAGCCGCTTATATTACCGCATTCCTGAATCAATCTCCGTGCAAAAGAGATGACATCGCTGGATCGCTTCAACGCTTGCATGATACGTCGGACGGATTGATTCGATCAATTTCCTCTCTAGGCGAGGGTGCAGATGACAGAGATTTTTGGCTCATATATTTACGGAGTCAAAAATTAGACGAGCAGACGCAAACCGCGTGGTCCTTATATACAGCGGACAATGACAGACCTACATTTCAAGCACTTCTAGCATTTTTAGAATCTCGTGCTATAGCCCTTAGACCACATTCTGCTACCGAATATAGAAGAGCAGAGCCAACCGCTAATTATGAATTACGGAAGAGTTTGCCGCCGCCATTTAAATCGCATGCAGTAACAGCCGACGTATGTTTGTATTGTGCCGGTGAACACCGTATATATGCATGCGATAGTTTTAAATCGCTAACTGTCGAAGCGAGAAGAATATCAGCACGCAGCAAAGGTATGTGCTTTAATTGCCTAAGCAACGGACACAGGTACAAAGACTGCCGATCGAAAGGACGTTGTGCTGTATGCAAGGAAGGACACCATACGCTGCTGCACACATATAAAACAGCAGAGCAAGATGCTACCAACACGAGGAATAGCAACAGTGGTTCTACAACTTTCAGTGCTTTGCCTAGCGCAACAGAGGCTACACAAACAGCGATCACGCACATAACAACAAACGCGGCACCGAAACAAGGTACGTTGAACGAACATACCTTATCTAGCCGTGCTCTTCTGCCAACGGCGATCGCAGGCGTCGAGGATGTACTTGGCCGGCGGCTGCGCGTACGAATGCTACTTGACTCCGCTTCCACTGTGTCCTTCATCACTGAAAGGTGCGCACAAGCCCTTGGAATAGAGCGGAAACATGCAAAAGTGCCTGTGTGTGGATTGTCGAATACGATGGCTAGCACAACACGTGGTAAAATACAGTGCAGATTGCTTTCGTTACACAGCGATGAACCAACATGTGTTGAGTTGCTAGTGTTAACTCGAATCACTGGTAGATTACCTGCTGAAGTGCTTGACAAAAAGCAATTCGAGGCGTTCAGATTCCTGGAATTAGCAGACCCGAATTTCGACACACCTGGGCCCGTAAATATATTATTGGGTGCCGACGCGTTTATGCACGTACTGCGAGACGGACGGATGTCAGCTGGAGACGGCATGCCGATCGCTCAAAACAGCCGTTTTGGTTGGCTAATATCTGGAGGTGTGAAGAGCATCGAGTGCCAAGATGACCATTGCGGTATTGTTACGTCCACTAGCGACATAGACTTAGATCGTCTATCGCAACGATCTTTCAACTTAGAAAAGTGGACAGGATCAAAGCTGCTCACCCCGCAAGAGGAACTGGTAGAACGCAATTTCAACGATACGCACGTTCGCGATGATGTTGAAAAATATATTGTGCGCTTGCCATTTAATGATGGAAAACATCGACTTGACCGAAATCTGAATGCAGCTACGCGCGCTTTGTTCAGACTAGAACGCAAATTTTGCGATGATCCAGATTTAAAAATTCAATATGTTGCATTTATTCAGGATTTCATTGACCAAGGCCTCACGGAAGAAATACCATGTAACGAAATTGAGCGTGCGTGTTGCACATATTTACCATACGTTGCCATACGTAAGGATTCCAGCACGACCACAAAACTACGCATCGTTTTTCACGCTTCCTGTCGAACAGAAGGAGGAATATCTTTGAACGACTCTTTCTACGCGGGACCTGTTCTACAAAGATCGCTGAGAGATATTCTGCGCAGTTTCCGACTAAATCGCATCGCTTTGGTCGCTGATGTTAAGCAGATGTATCGAATGGTACGTGTCTGCGACGAAGACGCTGAGTACCAACGTATTGTATGGCGTAAAGATGAAGCGGAACCCATCACGCATAACCGCATCGCTGTCGTGACATATGGCACCGCCCCTGCGTCGTACATTGCAACAAAGGTTCTGAATGAAGCAGCAGAAAATTTCAAACGAACTGATCCAAAAGCCTCCGCAGTAGTTCAAAGGGATGAGATAGTCCACACTTGTATCATGGTCCACACGACTCTTCTAGAAGCTCGTACGCGTGTGGCACCTTTGAAACCGATGTCCCTCGCTCGGTTAGAGCTTTGCGCAGCGGTGATGTTAGCAAAGCTGATGCAGAAAGTAATTGAATCGTCATCTAAATGGACTACATTTGCCGCGAATAGGACTACTATGATTATCGATATCATCCCAGCTGAGCAGTGGCGACACATCGATGGAAAACCAAACTCCGCTGATCTTTTGAAAGCCCGACTTTGGTGGAGTAGACCAGACTGGCTTGAAGCAGGCCCAAGACAATGGCCCGTTACACGTGTTACCACCGCAAGAGACGAGAAGCTGAACTCTTACATATCCGATTTCACCGCAGAAAATACCACAACCGAATCATACTCGCTCATTATGCGATATTCTTGTTTGAATCGCTTACTACGTATGACTGCTTTGTGTCGAAGATTCACCAGAGCGGTACACAGTAGAATTATGAACAGGAATAGAAAAGATCTATCGTGCAGTAAACACAAGCCTGGAGAACAAGTTCAACCAATACGATTTCTGCCCATATGCTATGAAGAAATCAAAGCGTCCCTGCAAGTATACATACGTCAAAGTCAATCGGAAAGCTTCCACTCCGACTTGAAACGCATTCAAAGTGGTCAAAAAACGAAAAACAATTCTCCGCTCAAGCATCTAGATCCCGTTATTGACAAAGACGGTATTATTCGTATATCTGGTCGGCTCCAGGAGGCAAACATCAACGTTGAAAGGAAACACCCAATAATTCTGCACCACAAATCGCGATTCACCTGGATGCTGGTTCAACATGAACATGAAGGACTGCTGCACGCTGGATCAACTCTGATGATGGCGTCATTACGAAGAAATTATTGGATAATTGGCGCACGCAAGCTTATTCGATATGTCTACCAAAAATGCGTTATATGTCGCCGCATTGAAGGACGAACCTTACAACAAAAAATGGGCAAACTACCGGCCGTGCGTGTGAATCCTTCACCCGCATTTTATAACACTGGCGTCGATTATGCTGGTCCGTTTACGTTGCGGAATATCTATGGGCGAGCGACCCGAACATCAAAACAAGTACCTCGCAAAGCGTATGCAGTACTTTTCATCTGCATGAGCTCTCGAGCTGTGCACCTAGAACTCGCTTCCGATTTATCAACAGAAGCATTTATGGCCGCTTTTAAGCGATTTGCATCCCGCCGTGGTAAACCGTCTACGATCTACTCAGATCGTGGAACGAATTTCGTCGGAACGAAAAACAGACTCGAGGAATTGGACACATTCCTACGTTCGAAAAATTTCAATGATGAATTGTGGCTATTCACTAGTGAAAATGCCATAACCTGGAATTTGAACCCACCGCTATCTCCGAATTTTGGAGGAATTTGGGAGGCCAACATCAAGTGCCTCAAGAAGCATCTAGAAGCAGTAGTTCAAAATCGTAAATTGAACTATGAAGAGTTCAATACGTTTTTAACCTTGGTGGAGGCTTGCCTCAACAGCAGGCCACTTTGCGGTAACGCTTTGGGGTCAGACGATATTGATCCGCTTACGCCGGGCCATTTGCTCATTGGACGTCCACTTGTAGCACTCCCTGAAGTGTATGACCCAAACGCCCCTGACAGTCATTTTGATCGTTGGAATCGAATCCAGAAAACTGCTGACGACTTCTGGCGTCACTGGCGCGACGAGTATTTAGTAATACTTCAGAAACGACCTAAATGGGAAAATGACGAGCGAAATATTAGCAGTGGAGATATCGTTGCGATCCGCGATGAGGATACATCCCCGACTAAGTGGCCGCTGGCTCGTGTCGTCGAAGTACATCCGGGCAAGGATGGTCTCGTCCGCGTCTTCACATTGACAAATGGAAGAAGATTGTTTCAACGCAATGTTCGAAAGCTGGTACGAATAGTAGAAGACCGCGACCGGTGATGGCCGGTGATTGGCCGGCGGAATGTTCGAGCCGAAAAGAAAATTAGGCTTAAGAGTATTAGAATTTCAACCACATGTTGACAATTATTCATTTGTATATGTTCTTAATGTTTGAGGACCTATGGGTCCTTGTATTCAAATACAAGTCAGTCCGTGACAATCGTTTAGACAGTTCGGATCGTCCTTTTGTCCATTCGCTTTCGCTTATCTTTCTTCGAATAACTCAGTCGCTGTGAGTTATAACCGCGGGTCATCTACGGCCCAACAAATCGCTTTCGCACGGGCCACCTACGGCCCCACCAACAGTAATGTTTTGAAAGAAAGGCGTATCGTTGCAACCCAAACTGCAAAAAGCACTCGTAAAAAATTATAATAAAATTTACACCATTTACACCAAAATTTAGGTCAAAAATTAGGTCTACGTAAATAGTCGCGTGGGGTGTAACACACCTCAACCGCACTCGCTTAGCACAACCGCACGCGTAAAAGCACTGCTTGCAACTGCATTTCAGCAATCATTTGCATTTAGGAAGCTATCTATAAGATCAGTCCGGAAAATATAAAATTATAAAAGTTCTGTCAAATGTTTTCATCGCAAATAACGAGCTTATATTCCAAATAAATTAATAAAGGCACCAATATTCAACCAACGTAAACCAACGAAAAATGCAAAATATATAAAAATAATCAAATAACAAAAATAATCAAATAAACGTCGGGATTAGAGAAGACGGAGGTGCGTCTGTTCAAA
This sequence comes from Nemotelus pantherinus, assembly GCA_963978885.1. NCBI lineage: Eukaryota > Metazoa > Arthropoda > Insecta > Diptera > Stratiomyidae > Nemotelus > Nemotelus pantherinus. The sequence goes on along the minus strand of OZ022264.1, from coordinate 22,214,785 downwards.
TATTCCAAATTTTGTAACCAATTTGTTAAAGAAATTAGATAGCTGAGTATGAGTCAGTGGTATTGCTGTGTAATATAAGACGCAACATAAAAGCGAACACAGAAAAGAGTTTAAATATCTGCAGTATTTTTTTTAGTAGTGTATTTAATACAAACCATGTTTTATAAGAAATTAAGCACAAACAGAAGAAATTAATATCGCATTTAAACTGACAATAATTCGTTATTCAGCTCAATGGAAAGCTTCACAAAACATTAGCATGTAGGTCTTTAAAAATTACGTTTTAGTTCCGCTTACCAATAATTGATTCATTATATTTAAGCTTTTTTGCAATATTTTTCAATTATAATAAAAAATTTTCAATTTTTTCTACTTTGAATATTGACGAATGAATGGTATCACCACATACGGATGGACGATCAGTATTTCACAAGAATAAGAAAAGCAAAGGAGTTACTTTAAAAATTTCTCTCACTTCCTTTTCAGCATCAGTGTTATGAAAGTCAATCGCATCCCGAAGATCTCTATTCTTCATCAAATATACATGTCCTCTTCATTTGCCTCTCACAGAAAAAATCCATTTCATGAAAATAAATGACATTCCATGAAAAGTAGAGCAGAAATAATCCAAGTGAAAATATCCGCTAAAACACCACTACCCACCATTTACTCCATTCCATCTACCACAGACACCTTCGCCTCCACCTCGGAAAAATCACACGCATTTCCATTGCCGCCAGCTCCATAGTCATCTCCACGGAGAACAATACCCGTAAATGGGCAATGTGGGAGCAATTGCCTAGGCCAGGTGTAACATTATCCAATGACAAACGGACGTACGGACGGATTGGCAATGGCGTTATCAAGCCAACCAGCGCCATCATCGCGTTCTGAGAAACCTTAAGATTTTTCAAAGTCCGAAACTCACGATTTCACTCGTCGTGATAGCAAAACGCCATGTTCATCCAAGAAATCGATTTCAATCAAATTTCCAGGCTGAGAAACAGAAGTAAGGTTTCGGATTGTAGAAAAAGGTGGTGGTAGCGATGACGAAAGCAACGGCTGACGACCGTGAAACAAAAGCCTTAGTAAAGAACACTGAAAAAAAACGGACGAAACGAAATGGAAAAATCGAGAAAGCAAAGTACATTGAAAGAAAGAAGGGATCCATACAAGTTGCGACTGGGAATAAGTTAATTGAAATCTGAAATTGCCCGTAATATCGATGCTATTTGCCCAAAAGCTTACTGAAACATTTGTAGCGAAGGAAAGTTGAAATCAGGTTGTGATAAGGTGGAATGCCATGTTATGGATATCAGGTAGTTCACGTATTTACACCATCAATTGGTTATGCAATATCGGTTTGACCTGAATTCGAAGAGCATTAAGATTTTATTGATTTGCGAGAATTAAAACAGAGTGGCAATTAAGGTTTAGGTACAACGCAAGCAATTCGTTACGGTATTTTGAGTTTGTTAAACTGCATTTTCTGAGCGTCATAGCTCGAGTCTACCTGAATGTTAGTGATAAATAAAAATACTTCAGGGATATCAACGATTTTGATTGTGTGAGCAGTAAACCAAACCAAACGAGCTCGAATTTCAATCCAACGCAGTCCCAAAGCAGATGACTGCACCCAAACTACCAACGCCAAGCGTCAGCTCCAACCGCAGCGCACCACTCTATCGAAGCAAACTACACAAATTATATCGAACATCACATTTCTCATAAAGTCGAAATCATCGCATTATCAATGCCATGCCATCTGATACCAAAGTCCTTACAAATGTCCCTATTCAAACTGTCACATATCCTTTATTAGCATTTTTTCCTGCTGTGTTCCTCTCGTATCGCAGTGGATCTTCCTGTAAGTAGTTCGGTACCGTTACGCCATCAGGCAGCTTTTGGGCACACACACACACATACCTCTTCTGGGGCCCCCTCGATTAGCCATCGTCAGCAACCGATATGAGTTTCTTGCAGCAACACTTTCAGCTTAGGTATCAGACGTGAGCCTGAACGTGATATCCTTGAATCGGAGAATGTGAAATCTAGAACCTGCAATAATATTATTGTATCGTGCATATGTGTCAATGTTAGTGAGACTGGCAGTACGTGTAAATGTATGTGTTCGTGTATGTATATGAGGCTGTAGCGAGATGAAACGGAAGAATGTGAAATACTTTGGTCGATTCGAACATTAAAGACATCCGGTGTCCTGCTGAAAAGCTGCGTTAGCTAAAGGATAATAATTGAAAGTTGGCGGGCGCTCGATTTCGATTTCCAAACTGGTTTTAGTGATGCTCGAGTAAAGCGGTTTTCGAGTTTTGGCCGGGTGAGTTGAATGATTTCTGAAAAGAGTCGATAAAAAATTTTAGTTAATGAGCTAAAGCTTAGGGATATGAATTCATTTTTATGAATGTAGGTCTAACTGCAAAATAGTTTGTATATGTACGAGTATCTATGTGCTGGCCTTTTTCAACAACTGGGTTCTTTCGATTAACTATACAACATAAATAATACGAGCCAGCAGTCTACTATCATAATATAACCCCCAATTTGACTATAAGACTTTTGTCTGATAGTCAAATTGGGGAACGAGATTTATAGTCTATCAGGAATATGATTTGGAAGGCGTTGCTTTACGATAAGAGTACTTTGGAGATGTCAGTCTTGAAATTGGACTTCGAAATAGATGGCGAATAATATTTGCCAAAGTTATTAAATATATTACAATACCTGTCAATTGGGTCTCTGTCTCCATACACAGTCTAATGCTGAAACTCATTCAGAAGACGTGTATGCCTAGTTCATCTTTCTGAATTGATGAAAGTTATCTTATTGGGCAAAGTTTCAACTTTGATCGAGCCTCTAATAACGTCGAATACGAAACTGTTATATGGGTAGGTATGTAATTAACATGAGCGAAGTTAATGTGATTAACGTTGATCTTTGTTAATAATAATGAACTGTTACCAGCCCGATGTTCAGAGCGTGCTGATCGCTCTTGCACTGACGCTATACAATGTATACTCACGTATCCCCACTCTCACACATACAGGTTCACTAATAGCATCTCCCTTTCTCTAGTTTACATAATCGAACTGATTCTTATTACATATTAAATATTACATATTATTACCAGATATTTATAGCGCATACAAAATCTTTCAAATACAATGGTTTATTGATTATACGACCCGATCTAGTGCTTACAACTAGTGCATGGTTAGTATCCTGATTAACACTATTTTTTTGTTGTTTTACACTCATTATCATTACTGATTACTATTGCCGGTGTGGTTCCTAACGGTATTTCTAACTCCTCTTTTATTTCATTGAACTCATTACTTTTAGATAGATCCTTTCTATTACGTGTCAATATAGTATTTTGCTCTGTTTTTATCCTGCATGATCTCGGATTTTGATGTTTTTCATTTTCTATACCACTTCGATGTGGTACTGTATTTTTTCCTTCTGCATGAACTTTAACTTTATCACCGACTTTCGGCCATTTATTTTAATAATTTTTATTTATTGTAATAAAACGGCTTGGAGAATACTTGGGATAAATTTTTTTAGATTTTAAATTTTAATATTTTAAATTATTAGAACTTACATTTTTATATTTTAAATTACTAGTGCAATTCATATGACTATATGTCTTTGTCTGGCTCTTTTCTGTCAAAATATTGAATAAGTTTGACAAGCTGAATTTTTTTTGCTTTACGAGCTAAACAACCATCATATAATTATATGGCCAATATTAATATACATTAAATTAAATTACTACTCATTGCTGACTGAAGCAATCAATAAATGTATGATTTAGATACATAGATGTCAGATATAAACCCTTAACTATGCAAAAACTCATCATAAGAAAATGTCGTGAAACAACAAATCGACTGCAATAATAATAAGGCAATGGCTCATGAATTTGAAATCTGCGGTCTCTCAGAATGCAGTGTCGACAATTCATCAACAATCTAGCGAATCAAAAAACAGTCCTTCGTATTTTCGAAATGTGTTGTAGTCCTTCATGTATGATAGTTTTCTCAAAAACCATTCAATTCCTGAGACAATTTTTTTCCTAATGCATTGAAATGCTACCCACAAAGATTAACTCCAGAAGCTCTACTAACTCAAAATTAATATCTCATAACAAAATCAACACCGACCATTAAAAAGAATTCAAAATGCAAATTATTCAGGTCGCGAGTCTCCCAGCGGACCCCATTATTGATATTCATATTTCTCAGCAAATAATCCCATCACGAATCTCATGGCTAGTCTACTGAAGCATGCGGGCCGGCAAAAATATCACATCCAGATCGGGAGCAACCTGCTTTCTTGTCGCCCCGAGGAAAGATTATTTCATGACAAGAGAACCATAAAATCATTTGCCGTTACGAATAAATTTTTTCACATGGCTATCCCAAAAAGGGTTTTCTGGACTTTCTGTCGAGTTTTACGAAATCATCATCTCATTTGCATTGTAATTAGCCATGAGAATTGTTAATTCGAAAATTAAATGTTGACTAGAATAGATTAGGCCAGCTCGACAAAACAAAAGGGATTTTCTTCGTACTGGTCGTTATCATCCTGCCGGCCTGTAGCAAGGAAACGTTGCCTCGACTCGAGATGTCTGGTGAGTGGACATGGCAAACAAGAGAGTTGGGGCCATCTAAGCGTGTGAAAAAAGTGAAAGAAACGAGCTGAGTGCAGAAGAAAAGTATCCCGTTTGAGAGAAATACGAGTGGAGTATCTTTTATTTTTGGCTTAGCATTGTCCTTTTTTTTTGGAATTCGGTCTCTGAGTGGATTAGTAAGTTCCGGACACAGCGGATGGACACAAGCTTTTGCAGCGAAATATTTTATGCTTGGACTGCAATGCAAATTTCATGCAACCCGAATGGAAGTCAGTTGTGTAGGTGTTGCCTTTGTAAGTTAATGGTGAGCTATTATGATTTTAGGAAATTCATTTTGCGTTTATGTTACATTTGAATCAGAAAATTTAAATCGTGATATTTTAGTGAATGTAGAACTAATTACCGATGAATATTGACTTGAGTACTTTCATCTTTTAAAATATATCAAAATTGTTTCAACAAACAGGTTAGATATAATAACAGGTTTCCAGTGAAATTATTGCATCCTTTGGTTGAGCCAGCTACCAACACGAAAAAAAGCATTTTTGCCTGAATCGTAGCTCAACTTAGCCTCCAAACAAATATATTCTTGTTGTGATTGTAAGCTGGCAGCCCGTTCAAAGCTAAGCCAACTTGCCTGTGAAAGAATTCGACTAAATAGGTGGATGCACACAGGAGTCACGAGAATAGAGTACAAGGCGAGAGAAGGATCGGATAAAAACGAGAAAGGAGGTCATGCATACTTAACGACAATTCTGCTTATTCGCATTAACTTTCAAGTATCATAAGTTAGAAGGTAAGCGCCATTTTCTCAAAATGAAGAGAAGAAAACCTGTTGTGGAGCGCCAAAAGCTCCCATTTGGGTTCATTTCAACCTTTTGTCATGGTTTCAGATAGCGTTGGTGCTTCCACTGTTATTTAAATAAATAATAGTCACTAACGTGAACATTTGCATATTGCATATTTTCGTTGCAATTGGATTTTTTTTTCCTTTGTATGCATTTTCCGTTTAGTTTTTGTGCTTAAGAAATAATATGCACTAGAGAATATTCGATTCGCTAAGCACAATTTATGCGTAAGACAATAAATGGCAGATTTTATTGGGTCTAATAACCGTATTTTTATTTTAGTGGCGAGTAGACTCTGTGTATATTGTATAAATTCCACCACGAAGATAGTGGATTCTACCAAATAGTAATGTAGTTAAGTATACTGTATAGATTTCACCGCTTAAGAAATTTTCTTGTTTAAGAGCTTGTTAACTTGATCATCTAGGCTCTGATTCATGAATTCTTTTTAAAATAATAAATAGTTCATCCACGAGAGCTCAAAAAGATATCTGTAATTTGTTCCTCTTAACGGCTGGCAGAGTACTCAGAACCTATTCCGATTCATAATCAATTCTGCCACAAAAGCGCAATAATTTAATCCCAACAGATATACCGTTTCAGAAAAAAATTTACAAACATTAAATCAAAACAGCTGGTTTGAAGTCGTTCCAGCAGAGGCCAGCCTGGGAAATTCATAACTTCAAGCCCTTCAAGTCCCTGAGTCCCAATGGAGCTCTGCCGGCCATGCTCCAAAAGACAGATATACTTTCCTGGCTTAAGCAAATTTACAAAGGCTGCCTAGTACTAAGCAACGAGCCTGGAGGACTGCTAAGGTTTAAAAGGTAGGCAGGTAAAGTCAATCATGTGCATTCGAAGGACTACAGGCCAATTAGCCTGACTTTCTTCCTCCTTAAAGTTTTCGAAAGATTACTAGACCTCCAAATCAGACAAAGGCTTGGATCTCAAGCTCTATCAACAGCCCAAAACGCGTACATGAAAGGAAAATCTTTAGAAACAACTTTCCATAGAGTATTTCTCGAAATTGAAAAGGCACTTTATTACAAAGAGTATGCTTTGAGAGCTTTTGTAGATATTGAGAGCACCTTCAATAATGTGCACACAATAGCCATTATGGAGAGCTTTGAAGCAACCAACACTCATCCCGCTATTTATTGCTGGAATAGTAACATACTTACGCAAAGGCTCATGTCAGTGGAGTGAGCGGGAGCACAAATCAGAACAAAGGTCCGCTAAGAAGAGTTCTTTCCCTTCTCTAGTGGAACCTGTTTACAAATTCAATTTTGGAAAGGTTGGAAAGCAATGGACTGATGACATTGCGATCTTAGTCTCGGGTAGGCTTCCGCATATTCTCGGCCAGCTCATCGAGTATACGCTGGGGCTGGTTGAGGAGTGGGCGACTACCGTGGGCCTTGCTTGGCATCAACTCCAAGAAGATTCATATTGTATTCTTTACTAGGAAGTAAAAAATCTCTGAATCAGACTGCATCAGTCTGGGTGGCGTCAGGCTAAGTCCCGAGTCGCAAACTAAGTACTTGGGACTTATTCTGGACAGCAAACTTACCTGGAAGGTAAATTTAGAAAAGAGAATAAAGCGGGCAAGCAACGCAACTTACACCAGCAAGACAGTGAGGATAAAACGTGGGGTCTAAGTCCTGCTTTAACACACTGCTAGCATGCAACTCAGACCTACAGGGTCACCAAAATCAAATGGGGATCATATGATCTCGCAGCGACTAAATTCATGGGTAAATTAACGCACGCTGACTACAAACGATCGGTAGTCATCATCACTGGCCACTGTCTTGTAGTAGCACATGCCATGAAAATTGTATTTCTAACCAGCGACACATATAGGAAGTCTCAAGAGCCGGGAGTCTCAGAAACAATCCGACACCTTCTGTGTCACTGCCCGGCTTTGGGGTAAACCAGACAGCGCTGCTGCGGTGGATCTCTCGCACGTGGCAAAACAGAAGCTGAAGGACATCCTTCAGCTCGCGAAAAAGTTCAGTGCCTTCGATGGCCGCTTGGATTGAACTCTCTCTTCTGGTCCATGTATTTGGTATCACTATGGACCTGATAGCCCTATTGTGGCCTCGTGTCAGTCACTATTACCTAACTGGTTTCAAATCCTCACAAATGGCATCAAAATGCATATCCAACTTTGATTACGTTTCCTTTTTCTTTTTCTAGGAATAGATTGAAAACTATTGATGGTTTTTTTTTTATATTCCTATGGTCAATAAATGGACTTTAATTCTAGCGTTAGGTTTCAGGAAAAACTGAGCAGAGGGACAATTAGGTTGGTCCAAAGTTTGAATAAATAATACATGAAAATAAAAACCTAGCAAACGAGATGTGAATATTTAATTAATCATGAATATTCGATTAGTGTCTAGAAACTCGACAGGCGACTATAAATAGTCCTGCGGTGGAGTAATATATAAACAGTATAATAAACAATGAAATTGTTTAATGTTAGTTGTTAAAGTTTAATGAGCCAGTCACAATTATTAGTTAATAAATGCGTTTTTAGTTTTCAATTAAAAAACTATTTGTATTTGCAACCACAAACAAGCTGTGTTTCAAAAGCAATTCAACAATACTTGACAGCAAAAAGATAGATGAAAAATTTTCAAAACATTTTTATTAATGAAGGAAGCAAAAAACTTCTTCGTATATTAACTAATAGTGAAGTAATAAAAATTTATTATTACGTGTAATATGTTGTGGTATTAAATTGAGTTTTTATGCATGTGGTTGGTGACGGGGGCGTCATAGCGTTCGATAGCAGATCGACATTTTTTTCTAAAGTTTGCTGCCTACAGCCTGGGCAGGTCCATTAAAAAATTTGAAACCTCGTGCATGCGATAACGTCACTTTGCGATATCGTCACTTTGCTGTGGTTGCGAACCTTCGGTATGGTTCTACCATATCCCCCTTATTTCGTCACAATGTAAAGACGAAAATGAAATCAAAAGTTCGAATTATAAATGAAAGTTGAATGAATAGAACAGTGGCGGCTCGTGTCTTTAAAACTCGGGGAAGCATATATATTTTTCTAGAGTAAACAAGGAGGAATTTCAGCGCAGCAAATATATCAAAAGTTGCATTCGATTTCCAATTGTGTGATTCGGTGACTTTTTTACTCACTATGATCACCATCAATCTCATTAATGTTTAAATGGAGCAAAATATTTCAAATTAGAGCAATTTTTTTTAAATAAAAAATTTTTAAATAAAAAAGTCTAGGTAAAAATATACCGCAGTAGATTTTCTATGGTGAAATTCAATTTTCAAGACAAAATAATTAAACCTTCGGCATACAACGTGGAAATAATTCTTCACCCATACAAGATGGGGCTAGATTTAGATTCCACACAATGAGAAGGAAGGTTCCACTGAACAGAATGAAAGTAAAAATCACCACGGATAACAATTAGATTGGAAGGATAGGTTACATTGAGGTAAGACGAAAGCTTTCAGAAAAAGTTTTCAGTTGTGTGGAAAGGAAAGTTAACATTATTAGTTTACTGAGGGTCTCAGCAGCTGAGCAAAGTTTAGTGAACAATCGAATGTTTCCAAAACCATCGAATGTTTCCTGTATGCTTTGCCAAACCAGTAAAGGCTCAAATCTTTCGGAAGGACAGCGTCAGCTACAACTTTCTTACAATCGGCGTATTTGGAATGCATGGCTAAACCACAAAATCCAGCGCAAACTAATAATGCAGAATAATTTTTTTTTGTTGACACATTTAGAGTCAGTACAGGATTCGAATTAAAACCGAAATCCAGATACTTTACTATGTTTACTATACATGAAGTAAAAAGTAATGAGGGACGAAGCGCTAAAACAGACGGCGACGGCGCGTTTCGACAACCGCATGAAGATCAAATCGAGGCGACGTAGACGGTCCGTTTTAGTAAAGATGATAAAAGTAAGCACGGGACAGTAGCTGTCGATGCCGTCATCTAAAGCTTCAATTGCACTCTCCTTGAGGTATAGCAAACGTTGACGAGATGATGTTTTTTTCATGGCAAGTACGAGTGCGCAAATTTCTTCCTCGTCGGCTCTCATCTGTTTTCTGAAGGAACAATGAGCGTTTTATGGCGGTGTCTGAGTGTTTATGATCGTCTCGTCTTACCTCGGGGCCACTCAAAATGGGCAAGATACATCATACCGGACAAAATACATCATATCGGACAAGATGCATGTATACGGATGGGTACAAGGCACAATGTTCGAATATTTGTGAACAAACGTTTGAACAGAAAAAACGCTACTTACACACACGATATAATGTAGGTAGATAGGTATCAATTCACTATGATCACCATCAATCTTATTAATGTTTAAATGGTGCAAGATATTTCAAATTAGAGCAATGTTTTTTTAAATAAAAAAATTTTAAATCAAAAAGTCTAAGAGAAAAATATACCGCAGTAGATTTTCTATGGTGAAATTAAATTTTTAAGACAAAATGATTAAACCTTCGGCATACAACGTGGAAATAATTCTTCACCCATACAAGGTGGGGCTAAATTTACCCCATAAGACATTGTCTCTATTCTGTGAATACATATGTTAAATAGAATGTGCTCAAATATTTCTTTTATTCTATGTACTAACAAGCTAGTAATAAAACACCAAAATATATCATTATTAGGTGTTTGCTAAAAAAGTACTATCATACCTCTTCCATAAATTCAGCTTCGTGTCTTTAGATTTGGGGTTAAAATAACCTCACGTTGTATGCCGAACGTTAATACTCTTGTACTATTTCCGTGAAAAACCAACTATGTTTCTTTATTCATTTCAATTCTAACTTACGCGCTGTCAGCACAAACAATCAAATAGACAAATCAAAAGAATTCAATCTACAGCAAACATTAAACTCTTGAGCTCATTACAGAAACGAAACATACAAATAACATCTAATGTTAAACAATGAATCCATTAAAGTATTCATACATACAAAAAACATCCTAAACTCAGTCACCCAAAGCATACCAGCTCCAAGCTCTGTAGCAAAACAGGAACCAAACAGAGTACGCTGCAAAGCGTGCTGCGTCCATTCACAAAGATTTCTGGGCCATTTAGCGGCCGAATAAGCAAGAGGTTTTTTGAATTTCTCTACCCAGGAAGACGCGGTGAGCTGAGCAGCGTTCGCGCTGCTATTTGGAAACATTCATTGCAAAGTGTTTACGACCATCAATTGTGTAATGCTTGCTATGGGATGTACGCACACATCGTGGTACGCGCATTGAGGCAAGATCACTTTAGTGTTCTGTGTAGCATATTTCAATACGCTGCAATGCACTGAGCGTTCTGGCTTACAATGGCACGAGATGCTTGAGGTTTTCACTCAAACGCAAGATATTCGATCGCGTTGCTGTAAAGCTACTTTCAAAGCATTTTGTCTGTTAAAACTATCTCGTGTATGGGATGAATAGTGTTTTGAGTTTTGTAAATTTTTTTATTGATGTTGGATGCTTATTCTTTTAAAATCAATTGATTAGTTTTGAATTTCAATATGTATTTTTAAGCTATTTATCTTGTGTAGGGAATATTTACCAAAGGAAGCACTGCTTCCTTTGCGGACAACGACGAGCCGCCCCTGGAATAAAAAGCAGTATATTTACGAAACCCTAGTAATGTGAATCAATGAAGAATAAAATCAGTATCTATAAAATGAAAAACAATTAGGTGAAGAAGAAGAAGAAGAATATTCATAGGAACAATGATTGGTGAAACAGAAAAAAGTATAACTTGAAAACGTATTTGAATAGTGAGAAAGAATAATTATATTGTAGTGGAAAAAGCGTAAATCAAATAAGAAACATTAAATGAAACAGAAACATAAATGGAAGAATCAACCAAAAATTAGTGAAACCATGAAGAAATATTTTTATAACGAAAATTGATTAGTTGTCAAAACTATAATATCCATTGAGGAGAGAGACAAATAATTCCAGCATATGTCATTACTTTAATTATATCAGTGCTTGTGATTCCATTAATTATATTTGTGCATATTTGCGAATGAATGTAATATGGCATTTTGGCCTGTCGCAAGTCGATATCTTGTCAGCTTTTCTAACCCCCCAGGGACCTAAAAACTCTTTCCCCCTGATGTGGTATTATTGGATTTGACAAGATTCCAGTTTTTGCCTTTAAAAGAAGACCTATCATCCTACAACGAGCAGCAATATGGTATGAGGAAGCCATACAAACAACTGCTGCTAACAGGCACAACAAACTTCGAAGAATAGCCTGCCTGTTGATAGCAGGAGCAATGAGCTAGAATGACAAGAATTCCCTTCCAGACCTTGAACCGCTTCAACTTGAGATTCAAAAGAAGCGGTAAAACGGGCTATCAGCCTACAACAGGTCTTTAGGTACAGATTAGTAGACTTAAAAGGCAATCTAATAATTGTGGAGTATTTCAACCTTGCAATAGAAATGTTGAACTACAATGTACACAAAAATACTAAAAATAAACAACTGCGGGAAAAAAGTCAAGGCCATAACTCCATCACAAACAGAAAGATGATCCACAAGGGAGGCATAAATAAAGTTTACAGATGGCTCAGAGAAGGATTGTGGAGTAGGATCAGATATCGAAAGAATCAGGTGCAAAATGTTCTTTCAATCTTTAAGGAGGTGTAAGGTTTGCCTAAATTATATTTTTGTCCTTTTGAATGCTTTGAATGCTCCACGATCTAATACAACTGTGATGTTGGAATAAAGGAATTCTGTTTTGCGTTTAAATCTAAGTTTTTTTACTCAAATAACAACAAACAATTGTAATTTATTTGTATAGTTGACGTTTCTTCCTCTAAAGCTAATTACTAAAAAATTGATAACTCAATTTTATTTTATTTTAAACTTCAAACAAAAACAATTTTTTTTTTTTAATTTAGCCTACTGATGTACAATTTTTGTGTGGTGTCTTTAAGGTCAAGTAGTGTGGTGAGTAGTGAATGTGCGAATGATAAGTGTATGTGTTTGTGTATCCATAAGGTCATCATCTAGGAAGCAGAGTTTGTTGCACCCTGTTGCACCCAACTACGCCCGGTCGGGCAGTCACCACAATACTATTTAAGTTAAGGGAATATCTTGGAATTTGTCAGCGTGCCTTTTTTCTAACCGATTAGCTCAATCTGGAGTACGTAGTTGAAAGGATGACCACTTTCGTGTTACACCATGCAAACACCATGAACATTAAATATAAGACAAAGAGGGAAGGAAGTAAAAGGCCGGCGACACATGCAAAATATTCAAAAATTCGAGTTTTTGCATAAATAGTTAAATTAACATCTAAAAAATAAACGTATTGAAGGACTTCTGTATGGGCCTGGAATCGCTGATTAGTTGGTAAGTCGCTGTAATCATAGAATTTCTGTGTGTCAAAACGACGTGTTTTTCTCGAAACGACTTTTTTTAAATTGGCGGGCAAGATAACTCAAAAAACTCTCAACCGATTCTTATGAAGCTTTTTCTATAGTATAAGCCTCTAGTTGAACCTCAAGAATGCCAAAAAAATGTTCAAAATTTAGCATTTTCGACCCAAAAACTGTCGGAAAATAGCGCGAAAAATCGTACTTTTTTATGAGGCGTGCTAATTCACGATTTTTTGACTTGTTTGTTTCTTGGTTCAACTAGAAGATACATGTTTAATAAACAACCCAATTTTTTTGATTTCAAATTACTGTAATTGATGCTAAAAATCCCGCCGATTGATGAATTTTGTCATGAGGGTCTTAGGAGATTGGTTACTACGGCGGCCATTTCAGAAAAAAAAATTAAATAAAATCAGAGTCTTGTATTTTTATATGCAATGAATAAACATTATCACTTTCAAAACGATTCATTTATTCCTTCTTTTTTAAATAAACCTCTGAAAAACGGTCTAAATTCAGGCGTTTACATGTATCGCCGGCCTTAAATACACAAGCTAATTTAATTAAACACTTTGGTTTTAAAAAAATACAACATTGTAAGATAAAACGTCTTGCAACTTTATTGTTTGGTATTAAATGATACAAAGTGAATACATTTATCGACTTACTATATATTAATTATGGGAAACTACTGATCGCATGTCTGGCTAGTTTCCTAAGTGTGGATGTCGTTCAGGTGAGCGATGAAATTTTGCTGGCGCGAATGTAAATTGCATTCTTTTCGTTGATCAGGTGTTAACTTACACAACATATTCTTATTTATTCAACAAAACTAACAATAGGGGGAAAAATTGAAACAATTGTAATTACAAAGCTTATGGAGGCATTCATTATAATCTTTTTATAAGCATTTGGTCATTATCGTGGTGGTAATGGGTAGTACGTCCCTTCATGGAAATCCAAATCTGGATCAAGAAAAATATCAGAGGCTACTTACTTAATCTAGAGTATTTGAAACAATCAAATCAATTCTTTGGCTTCGGAGCAGCAGTTCTCAGCAAAAGTAGTTTAAGAGTCCTTTGCGGACCCTTGACAAGCCATTTTTCTGCACCAAATATACCTCCAGCAATAGTGAGTTTAATATTAGAGTACATTAGGTCTATTCTTTTCTCCACCATAGATATAGCAAAAGTCTCGTCCAGGGACATCGTCAAATTCATAAGTAGCCAAATAACCTATAAAGTATCATAACACAAAGAAAGGAGAATGAGCCCAGGAAATCGTAATGTTCGGAGCCATCTGAATCCACTCCATGCAAATCAATTAAACAACTGTCCAGAATTCCGAATGCAACACTTCAACCACCAACGTAGTAATAATATTATAGTCCAAAAATATTGGAGTTTCATAACCTCTGAAAGCCTTAGCGGTGGAGTTTTTGTTTATTTGGCTCAAAATAGTGGCGTACAATTTTTACGATTTTGATATTCAGAATCACTCGCATTTTTTTCTCGACTTCCGCCTCGTTTTATGGAGTACAAAAACATATTTTAGCATGTTATTGACTGCATTCTCACTACGGCAACATTTTTGAATAATGAAATAGTGTAAATGGTCGTTTTTTTTACTATAACGCAAAAAATACCGCGACTTTTTGGACAAATGCACCTTCAATTTCTTTTGTTTTGCTGATTTTTTGGAGACAAATTTCCAGGCTAATTTTGTATCAGAGGTTCGAACGTAGATTGCTCTAATCAAATCTTATACCATGACCAAAAAATCGACTCAGGTGTATTCCATCAATAGATGTACTCCAGAAAATAATAGGTTTTTAAAATTATGTTTGAAATTAAATGCAACTCCCAAACATTTCAATCTAAAATTTAGGTGTTTTTTGTTAAGAGTGAAGGAAGAAAAAGTGTAGTAGAAAAAACCTTGCATTAAAAATTCCATACATAATAAATTAAGAAATATCAAAATCAAAAATTGAGGCTATCTTCTGATATTAACCTGATTCTTTTAAATTACAAGTTCTACAAATTATGAATTGTTACATCATTATCAAATTTAATCTTAAGGACCAGGTACACTTAGAATTTTGAGAAAATCGATTTTATTTTCTCTGCATTCTAAAAGTAGCATATTTCAAGAGCATTCTCTGCAAATTTCAGTCGAATCGGATAATTTTTTATGGAGATAAATAACTTTGAATGAAGTCGTCTCTATTGCATAAAGCGTTTTTCGCATGCTTTAAAAGCATTTTTCTCCAAACTATGTTTTCGAAGTCGGTGATCACTGTAACTTGAAAACGGCTTTATCGATCAGCATGAAATTTTCCTCACTTATTTGATATGTAATTATCCTCCGGGTGAACGAAATACTTTTTTTTCAATAGCCGAAAATGTGAGTGAAATTTTGGTCGAAAATACAACTTTGAATTTCAACAACCGCCATTTCTCGAAAAATCAAAATCTGCCAAAATCATTCGTCCATCCGGAGCACTATGACATTAACTAATAATCCCCAATTTTTTTTTTATTTTGGATGAACCAGTGACAAGCTACAGTGATCACGGCAAAACAAATTTTTATTTTGGACCCCTCGAAAATCTACTCTATTTCGACTAATTTTCAACCTTGTGCCTTAAAAAAATTACAATAGCTTCTACAAATATATTTCTCTCAAGTGGAAAAACATTTGTTATTAATTACTTTAATGTGTGTCTAAAAAAATCCTGAAAAAGAGCTTCCAAGTGTACCTGACCCCTTAAGCTAATGCTTTCTTCCAGCTAGAATCGCTATTGGTCAGAGGGTGGTTCACCCAAAAACACATTTACATCGTAGCTCACAATGTTTGTGATTCTCTAATTTTACCATCCGATTGCTCTGCGAAGCTATTTCGATCAGTAAGTGGATAGGATACATGAATTGGTACTGCTTTCTTCAATAATCTTTTTACGGATGCTTTTAAGGCCCCGCAAGAATTAACCGTACGCAACATTAAATTTCTAATGTTTGTAAAATGATTTGTCTAGACAGACATTTTGTTTTCTAAACATCCATTTTACATCTTACGCGTCAATTTTGAAGTATTAATCTATGTCTCGAAAGTTTTCTCTCAAAAACTTTGTAATTCAGTGCTCGCGAAAAAAAAAACACTTTTAATGAAGATTGAAAGTGTTTTATCGAAATCATATCTCTATGATTCATTCGCCAAGTCGATGAAGTCCCTAATTTTTAGAAGTATCTGTTGAGATAAATAAAGGGACATAAGAATCATTCATTTATCTCTGAAATAAAGTTGTGCTTTGGATCAGAGCAGAGTAAAATAACAAGGGCTCAGAGTTTTAAAAGTTTGAGACCAATGAGTGAAGCGATCGATTTTCAGTTTGTTCTGAACCGAGCAAAATCTTCTCATCACGTGGCAAATCTTTTAATCAATTTCAACATCGCAAATTCTTGCAGGCAGCGATGCCGAGCATTTTCATCAAGCTTATGTCGCCATCGTATTCGGTATTTTCTGAGTCCTTGCTCATTGCTTTCAAAGGATATTCTCCATGTTGTCGTCATGGCCTCCACAGCCGCGGTAGTCGGCTCATGCCTCACGGCGATGTCAATGAGCAGCTAGTAGATCTTCTCGTGCCCGGGATTAGTTCGTGCGGAATAATTTTCAAAGCCATGACTGGCTTCGATCCAGAACCGATACAAGTGATTATGGATGAAAGTGGTAGGGGAGCGGCGAGGAAGTTTCTATAATTTTGATTGTTTGAGTCTGTACGCTTCAATTTGATGAAGTCTATTGGGTGAAAGTACTTGTCTTGTTTTCACTCTAGGCCAACATAATGCCTAATTTCGTATGAATTTCGTAAGCTGCTCAAGCAGATTTTGCATTGAAAATTAAATGCGATGCGATGTACCCCACTTTACCGTTGCGTTGATAAGATTCCGTCGGTCTCAGAGTACTGAAAGCTAACTATCAAGCTGGTTCCTGCATTTGAGATTAGCAGCCGTAGCTGATGCAGCGTACATACATAGATAATGAAGCCTACAAAAGACACGTTGTGAATAATTGAGTGTCGTCTGGTGTCTGACGCTGTTTGAGCAACTAACAAAGGAATTAAAAGGATGCGACAGCATTATACGTCGTACTATGAAAAAGCTGGTAATGTGATTTGCCAAAGAAGCAATTGAATAGTGGTTTGCTTTCAAAATAAAGTTTAGCAGTACTTAAAAGCTATAAAACATGAAAATGGAAATTTGTGAGCATTTTTGACCTTGTGAAAAATATACAATTGTAAAAATTTCAATTGATACATTTCTTGTGAACTATTTGCGAGAAAAATTTACTCAGCATTAGGCTTTTACTTGCTTTGAGCTGGAAAAATTCGTAAGCTGCTTTATTTTCTAGCTTTTTTTCTGGTATCTCAGTGTAATTCATAAAATTTGCAATTCATCACCTTTAATGGTTTCCTGCCCGTTTCCATAGTATGTAAGTTCTCGACAACTATTGTATAAAAAAAAACCCGTATTGCACCGAATACTCCCTCAACACGAAAAGATTTCATCAGCTTTCTACAAGGTGCAAATTCGAGTCCAGGGAACAGAAAGCAATCAAGGCGTTCACACACGCTGGTTTTAGTTTATGTTTGAACCTGACTGGATTATTTGTATTTATTAAAATTATTAAATAATCAGTTTGGATCTCTTTATTTGAAATATTTAGTCGTTTCACTTAGTTAGTTTAGACAGTTTCAGTTAGTTTTACTATTACCTCAGATTTTTTAAAATTATCAGTCGCCGTTTTTCTAATAAAATGAGCGATTTTTGGGGGTCGGATGATTTATGCAGTAAAATTTAAACTAGTGCTGTGAGACAAAACTTGTGCAAAATATAAAGATAAATTTAAGACGTAGGAAACATGGACCGACGATTGTTTGAAAATTTTTGTAGACTTTTATGAATTGAACATCATTAAACAAAGTTTAGAAAAACTTATTATGAACCGTGCGAGAACCGTGTATGCATGGAGGGGCCGAAAACGAACCGACCCGAATGGAACCTCGTACTTCTGAAATAGGTCTAAAGTGAAATGTAATTAAAAAGAAATAATACATTTTAAAAAAAAATTAAAAAATTAATGCTGAGTTTTCGTCAGTGTACAGTTTAATTTATTCAAAATGAATGTCTATGAAATGCTTGAAAACAATTTTGTAGTGTTTTTTATTGAGCCGTTGTTTTACTTCTGCGAGAATACTATTTTAAAGTTAAACTTTTTCCCGGTTAACTTTCCAGTAAATAACCTTCATCATCTAGTTGTGACCAAAGGATTACTAGTTTACCTCCTTGTGTTATTAGTATTATTGTATAGAGCAAACTAGGCTCTTTAAGCAAACAAATAAATTTAAGTGCCTTAAACAAAAACAACTACCTAAAACTCATAGCTTAAAATTCATTGAACGCTTCAGTCGTTGAAGAAAATTTTGATTTATTTAAACAAATTTTTACCACAATGTTTTGCAGTGTTTGTAATGTAAACAACTTTGACAATATAAACAGTCAAAGTTGACCCCTAAATTATAATAGAATCCTGCAAAATTGACTCAGAAATTGCATAATGTAACATTTTTATTGTGTTTTGGTGTACATTTCGCTTAAACCTAACAAACGTGAGCACAGTTTTCCTAAGTTTCTGTAGAACTGTCATTATATGATTCTTCCTGCTTAAATTTTCATCGATAATAATTTCTTAATATCTGATTTGACCCACACGTGTTATGTGGTTAGTGTTTATTGTTAAGCTGTTAGCATTAGAAAATAAGCTGCTTTTGTTTTCGAACGCAAGATAAAACGTTTTTTTTTTAATATTCAGGGCAAGTTTGTCATTTGTAATGACTCATAACATATCCAACTGTCAGTTATTTCAAGCCTCTGTTGGCTTTCAAAAAGACACCTTATCATGTGCTACCCTTAAATATTACTACTGTGTCATCATACAAATAGGCTGAGGCTTGCATAGATCGTTTACGTATATGTTAAATATAAAGGGGCCAAGTACCGTGGCTTGCGGTATTCCATGTCTTACTTCTTGACTTGAAAATTCTCCAATTTTTATTTTTGAAAGCACCAATTGCGGTAAAATTGACAAAGTCTACACATACTTTCACTAAGGCCTATACTTCTAGTTTTACGAGGGTTGATCCAAAAGTAGTGATAATCGGCTATTTCCAGTTCGCACAAAATTCAGAAATTTTGGTTTTTTACTACCGCATATACTCATTAAGTTAGCATGAAAAAAAACATCTAAATAGGCCACGATTCTAGGGAGGTACATTCATTTGAATACGAACAGTCGAAGAGAAGACATCAAAATGGAGAAAAACGATTTTAGAGCTTTCATTAAGTACCTGTGTTTGAAAAAAAATGTCTACCAAAGGCATACACAGCGACTAGGTGTAAACATCAGGGGACTCTGCTCCTCCATATTTCACCGTTGCACGCTGGGCCAAGGAGTTAAATCTGGGAAGAACTTTCACTGAAGATGAGGACCACCAAGGACGTCCATCCACGTCCCTCACTCAAGAGAACGTGAAAAAAGTCGAAGATATCGTGCTGCCAGATCAAAGAGTGACCATCACTTATGCAGCTGAGGTCAGAGTGATTTCGTATAGCAGTGTTCAAAGAATCGTTGCCCACGAATTACATATTAAGAAGGTCTCTGCACGTTAGGGGCCGAGAATGTTAATCGACAACTAAAAAAAAAACGAGTCGACATTTCGAGGGTGAGTCTCGAAAAGTTCCAGGCTTTGTCTGTATAGCCAAAGTAAAACATTTGAAATTTTACAACGAGTAAGAACGGTAAGCCTTCCCCAATTTACCTATATTTTTAGCATCAAAAACTTCTGCTCACGGGAACTCACGACCCAATAATCAGGTACAGTTGAAATTTGCAGGATGTATTGACCTTAAGTAGGACCAGGTATGATAAAAGCAATTTTGCAGTTTGGGCAATTCTGTGCCAGTGGTGCCATCTTGAAAAATCACTACGAAAAATAGCTGCTTTTAGCCCTATAAATTCTGATTCAGTCACCAGATTTTGACAAAATTCATACAGTGGCTGAATACTACTTTGAGCCACGCTTGATAAAAAAATTCGGTTGGAGCTTGCAGCTATAGTAATTTTAGTGACTTAAATTTTGAAAATTCGCTCAGTAAAATAAAGCTCTTTGCCACATAATAAGCAACAAATATTACGATCTAGAAAATTTGGAGACTTTTACGGGTAGTAACCCTTAATTTCTTTGTATGCCTATAACTTCCAGTGCAGTCATCGAATCAATACGAAATTTGCAGCGTAGGTTGACTTTAACATGAGATAAATGTGACATATTTTCAGTTTCGGTGCCAGCAAAGGGCTGCCAGCGCGAGGCATTTTTGTTTTTTCCGTACCAATAAATGCTTACATAAACATTTAAAAATAAGTAAAGAAAATATGTACAACAGGCGTAATAAGCACAGCAGACGTTTAGTCCGCGGACTACACACCAAATTCCACCTAAATTATTTGGTCCACCTGCTGTAAACACTCAGTACCCGACCCAAGCAATAGGTCAGTACACGATTTTAAGCGACCCGCTCTAAAACAAGTCGTGGACTATATCGCTGTAAATACACCCGACCTAAGTCTTGATTTTTGCGTGACTATTAATAATATATGTACGGTGAATTTAAGCTCGCAGCCCTCTTGTTGGACTCAAAATCATTTAAATAATCATGTTTGAGAGACAAATGAAAAGATATTTACAGAGAATGAGCTAAAATTAAACGAAATGACAGCTGTCACGTATAAACAAACAAGGACTAACTTCGATCTGACCAAATTTTAGGTCAGGTCGATGTAAACACCTTAGGATTAAATTCACTTAGTCCGTGATATAGTTCAGGTCACGTTTGGTCAAACCGCTGTAAAGCTGGAGTTACAACAAATGCAACACAACATTGTTGCACAGCAAAATGAGTTTGAACTCATGCAGTTACAATGATGCAACACAGCTTTGTTGCGCAGCAAAATTTGCTCAAACCTCAAACTTGGCATTGCAACAACATTTTTGAGAATATCCAATTCCACTTGTTCCTATTTGCAAAGGAAGCTCTCTACCATCTTCAAACCCTTAATTTGACGAAGATTGACATGGGCCTACTTTACTCTTACTTATCACTTAAATTCTCATTGTTCAAAAACATTATTTTTGCAGTTCTATAAACATTTTTCGAACTAACCAGGACATAATTTACGAAAACTTTCAAAGAATTATCGAATCATAATTTTCCTAAACTAACTCAAATAAAATTAGATCTGTTTTTACAACACGAACACTACACAATAACGTTCATCACATTATTTATGTATGCTAATCATTTTCTCGGAGACAATAAATCCTTTATATTCCGACCAAGTCCAAAAGTCTCTCTTAATTAATTCTAAAAACTTTACCGAAACAATATTGAAACTTAAATAATGAACTTTGTGTTTCAGAAGGATGCCTCTATTTCGAGAGTCAACTTAATCCAGGAAGACAGCCATCTTTCGTCGCCTCCTTATTTAAAAGACACTATGAGCAGTAGCGCCCCACCATTGACTACTCAAAATTTACTGTCCGAATTCTTTGTGCCCACTTACAGTAAATTATTATTCACAAACATCAAGCAAGACTTAGCTTTAAAGGTTTCAAGATGTTATTGTTTAATTAATATTCGCAGTACATAAACGAAGCGATTTTCAGCAATAGCAGATCTGATTGTTGTTGTGTCCCTGCTCCGTTTTTGTTTCATAGCCACTTCGTGCTACTGAAGCTTGTAGCTACTATCTCTACTTATGTACCGGCTCCGCACCAGCCTTGAACCGACATAATCATAATTCCGGAGTAAATTTGAACTGAATAAAATATCAATCAACGCGCTCGTCTCTGTAATTCAGATACAATAATTTAATGAATGCAAATAAAGCGAGAGCCTACAGGACATTAATTAAAACTGACAGTATCATCCTCTCGATTGAGGTATTTGTATTTTTAGGATCTCTGTCACGAAGCTGTGGCGGTGGGAAGTGGTGAAACAAAGACTGAAAGTCCAACAAAGGATAATCGTGGAGGATGAATTCAAAGCAAAATCGCGACCGGAATGGTAATCAAAATATTTCTCTTCAATAATTTCATTTGGGAAAGGAGTAAATTTACTGCATTTTCAATCCCTCTGATTTCTTTTCTGAAAAACACTTTTGATATCTTTTCATGCTTTTTCACCTCAATGCATCGTCCAAAAGAGAAATGAAAAATAATGAGCTCTGTAGCCCACAATGGGCGCAAAAGATGCCGTTAATTTTTTTCATGTTTCGAGTAATTTATGTCTGGTTTTTTTTTATTTTTCAATGAACTAAGAGCCTCCATATCGTATACTTATGAAAAGAAAACTTTCAACAACGTCATCACGCCATGTATCATCGGTCACATTTGTGATCCGCCACCGTTGTCATTCGAAAGTGTTATGGTTTCTAATTGACTGCGACTCAGGCTGTCTAATATTAATTTTCCAACTACAATACTGAGTGAAACAAATATTAACTGTAGCGGTCTTCCATTCATCATGAATTCGCTTAATGCACACTACTGTGCACGCCGGCCCATTGTTAGACCCAGCATAGACCGAAGGATGTGTGAAGCCACACTAATACCCGAATCGTACGAAATTATCATCTTGGCGTCGAGCCAACGTTTTCCATATAAATTTAACTTTTAATTAAGCCCCCCGTTGTCATCGTTTGTATCCGTAGAAAACTTGCTAGTTACACTTCTAACATATGTATCTGAAAAGGATGAGACGGGACGGGACTGCCGAATCGAGACATAGTATGTCGAAAATTCGGATAAATACTGCTCGATATAAAGTACATATGACTCGACCGTGCTGGATCGTTGATAGTTACCCTCAAGGATGGATTGGGTCGAAAGAAGGTGGCAAATGGGCAGGCAGGGCAGTTTTAGGATGGGTGTTGCCTTCTATTGAATTGTACATGAAATGAAGTTTAAAGAGCTTTTACGGCTTATCCTGGGAAAGGTTAAGGCAGTTTTATATGATCATAAAACTTAGTGTGGTGATGACAACCTGATATATGTTTCTTGGATGCTCTTATAGATGTTATAGACGTTTTAGACGCAGTTCATAGCTTCACTCGTATTCGGGCAGAATGTGTTCTTAGAACTTTCCAAGACACTAAAACACTCATTTCGCAACTGTCGTCGAAGGAACTTTGCACAAGTGCGGAGCGACCGGGCATCTTATTGTCACTTTCGAGCTGGCAAGATATTGAAATCTCAATGAGTTCAATTTGATAGTGTTCTGAGTTAATAGGACAACACAATACTATGCTCGGGAGAAAGCATCGTTGCGGACTTAATGAAGTTTATATATTGCACTTGCGAAGTACTAGTACTAGACGCTCTGATTTACTTTTATCACCTATGAGAGTTGTTCATCGGGATCGTGATGAAAGCGCGGCTAGTGACAAAACGTTAAAGATACGTGAAAGTACACTAAAATGGTCCGAATGAAAGCAATTCCACGAGTAATGGTGTACAAACTAACAGTAAGAAGAATAAATTCAAAGGCTTGTTATGCGCATATTGTTAGCTTTTATTATTGCAGTTAGGTGTGTTATACTAGCGTTGTGTGGAAGAAGGTTCTATTAAGGATTGAATGTTAGTTATTTAATTGTTAATGAAGTTGATTGTTGAAAGTTGTTCTTGTTTTACAAAATTACAAGACAGTATATTTCTTGGTGTTATGTATGTGTAGCTTGTCGAAACCAATTTACTTTATTAGTTATTTTGTTGCATAAAATATAGAGTTATAAATCCTGATGTCAGGAATTATATGATAAAGTAAATCAATACTATATATTTGGGCGGAGCCCAAAATATTGAAACGCGAAATTGCCTTGACAATAAATAAGCAAACTATGATTCGCAAAAAGCTGGCAAAACCAAATGAAGGTTAAATATTCATAAAAATAGTTTCGAGTTATAAATAGCCTACTATATAACTTGAATAAATAGTAAGATAAACATTTTATGAACTAGGTGTTCCAAGACTCTTTTTTATTATTTTAAAGAAAAAAGTCTTAGCAAGCGTGGATTGCTATTGTTTACTTACCTTTTTTCATACAGCAACTCATTTTTATTTGGTATTATCATCAGTAACGATCTACGTTAAAAAAAAAAAAATAACTAAAATAGGAACTCAAACGAAAGATGACAAAACATGTTTTAAAAAGTGGAAATTAACTTTATATTTTCCAATTTATAAATTTTATTAATCTGATTCATAAACTAGAAAATAACATAATTAACTTTTTGAAAAAGAATTCAACACTATTGCCCAGAATTTTAGACACCGTCATCACTTTCCCCTTAATGAATATAAAAGGGCACTCTTAAAACATCGCATTATATACGAATGCGAGGGATTAATCGATTAACACGACACTTACGATCAACTTCAAAAAGAAATTGAGAAGAGTTTTTTGTATTGAATTGATTAAAGTAAAAAGTGACAGCTGTACGTAATTATTCGAATTGTTTAATATTGTGTTTGGTTTTTCTGATAATAGCCTCTGATTTTTTAAATTCATGTAAGTTTTTCTTCAGATCGCAACTCTGACCAAACCGAGATTGTAAAGAGTTACTCGTGTACATGAGTTGTAAGCTGTTTTTGATTTGCAGTAAAATATCTTAGGCCCTTTGGCGGCAGCGGATGATTTAGTGAATTTTATCGGACCCTAATATTTCTTTGGAAGCGAAATGTTTTGAAAAATCAAATGCAGAAAATGAAACTTAATATTAGGCGCGTTTTTTTGCTCCTCTTATCCATAACAGAGCAATGCTAACCAGTGCAGACGCATTGAAAACAACATCTCCTGTTATGCATTGGGAGAGTTGTTGTTTCCAATGCGTCGATAACATTGTTGATAACATTGTACTGTTGTAGATAGGGGGAGCAAAAAAACACGCCTATTATTTCTAGCTTGAATACTGTGCATCACCATTGTTCAGGGGAATTTGAACATTAATTTGATAGTGAGGAGGATAAATTAATTAATATGGATAGTAAAGTAATTAATAGGCAATTAGTTGGTAAATAGTATAAGTCAATTAATAGACAATTAGTTGGTAATTCGTATAAGTCAATACTTTAAAAGTAAGCTCAATAAGTAACATACATAAGTTAGATTAAGATTAGACTGATAAACACTGAAGAAGAGGGCAGATTACCCTCGAAATATTGATATTTGCCACAAAATTCAATATATCTAGCTTTGAAAGGAAAAATTGGTTTCTTTATTAAAATATTTTTTTGAGCTAGGAAAAAATTGGTACACATTAAATGCAATTCTCTAAAAAAATGTTCGTCGCTGTCTTCTCTGGAGAAAAAAAAGTAGGTGCTATATCTTTCCGTTTATATTTCACTCTTCTACTTGTTTTCAACAGTGATAAAAACCACTGATCACAGACGAATCCTCGTTGTATATCGGTACGTTCGATGTAGTTCGTCAAAGTCAAGTCTATTGCACGATTTCGGAGTTATTAACTCAATCACTTCTCAATAGAAATATTCGCTTATCGGTGGCAATCTGAGCTCAAGACACCCAACCTGGGGAGATTCCGTGACGAACGGAAATGGCAGGGTTATGCTCGAATCGATGCAGCTAAGCAGTCCTCCCGTTTTTTTGCAAATAGTTGCCTCAAACTCACCAGGCCAGGTAGTAACTCGACAATATATTTTTTTCTCCTGTCAGACGACCTGCTTAACAGTATTGATCTCCCACACTGTTGGACGCATGCAGGTATGTTTGATCACTTTGCCGTGAAGCTCCGACTTCTGTTTTGCTCATTTTTCAGCTTCATAAAAAGTCCCCCAAAAACAACTAGATCTTTTAAAAATACCGATTGGGGCAATTTTAAACGGGACGTAGACGTTGCGGTAAGAAATCTTGATGTTTGTGTGACGGAAAACTTAGCAAACCGTCAGGTTGATAATCTTGTAGAGTCCGTCAATGACATTATAAATGAAACCGTTGTCCGGAATACGCGTTTGATCACTCTTAATAAGTATCAGAATCATGCTCTACCGCCGGAAATTGTTAAGCACATGAAAGTGAGACACATTTGGCGCTGCAAGTTAAAGCGAATTTTCCACAGACATGGGAGGGGTCACCCGTTGTACAAGTCACTACTCTCGAATATCAACTGTCTCAGCAAAATAATTGCTGAAATGGTTGGTAAATTTCGCAGTGAGCGGCTTGTGCAGCGGTTGGGCGACATTCGACCAGGCCTCGACATGTTTAAGGAAATAAATATGATTTCTGGTAAATATAACAGCCACAAGATGTTAGTGACGATTGACGATGTGAGCAATCCTAGTCATCAGGCTGAGCTGTTTGCATCAACATTCCAATCTCAGTTAAATGCTGTTCCGCCTGACGGTTCTGCTCCTAACCGCCAAATGGTAAGAGAAGAAGTCAGTCGCTTCCTCGACACACACCACGAGCCACTGGCCATATTTGCATCCGAAAATCCTTCGGATGACCCGCAAGATGCAAATGACCAGTTCCACTTTGCGGTATAAAAAGCAAAAAGTGTTCCGGGCCAGATTATTAAACATCTACCACTCTCTATGCTCAGAATTCTCTCCATTGTATTTAAAAATGCCCTGAACAATGGTTACTTTCCCGACTCATGGAAAGTAGCCACAATTATTTCCATCCATAAGAAGAGCAAAAGTAAAGCGGCCAGCAATTTCCGCCCAATTTCTCTGCTGCCTAATCTGGGAAAGATTTTTGAGAGAATTTGTCGAATTTGGGGAAGATTTTTGAGAGAATTTGGCTAATCTAAAAATGTATATGTAATAAATGAATACGAAAATATGGGGACAATACAGGGAAAATATGGAAAATGAACATGGGGTAATTAAGTTACACCACACGGTCTATGACGAGACTTTTATTAGCACGGATATAGAAGGGTTAAGAGTTTACAGGTTGTAACAGCAAACTGAATATTTAAGTAAATTTAGTGAAGAAATAAATCTCAACATCTATGCTGTTATGCAAAATCAATTCATTTGAAACCCGAATATTCCTCCAATAAAATAGAAACAATGTCACTGTGGATGGCTAATACGTCACACATGACTAAACATGTTAAGACCAAATGCTTGATAAAAACAATATCAGGATGCTACTTACCATATTTCACATTAAATTAAATATAATATTTTCAATACACAATATTTCTTACGCGTTTATGCAGTAGCTGTATTTTCCATAGTTAGACGCATTATTGCTATTTCTGCTCCTTTAAGGAGCATTTATTTGTCGTAAGATCACATTTTTTGCTGTTTTGAATGACCAATTAGTCGCTATGATTGAGTTTTTGATTGTTTCGATTGGAGTAGGAATGTCAATCGATCCTGATAAGGGAAGGCTAGCCCCGTGCTTGACTAACGCGTCCGCTCTCTTGTTTCCTTCAATGCCCTTGTGACCAAGAGCCCAGAAAATACTGACGCTTCTGTTGTTGGCCAGTCTATTCAGGGCCTGAATGCAGTCAAGTACACACTTCAATTTGTATGTGTAAGACATCAGATTTTTAACCTCCGCTTGACTGGCTGTAAAGATGTTGATTTCCTCACTTGTGGTATCTTTGGCGTATGCTAGGTCTGCAGCTTGACGTATCGCAAAAACCTCCCCCTGAAAAATACTACAGTGATTGAAAGCCTGAAAGCTGCTTTCATAGTTGCATCTGCAGAAAATGTTGCAACACCCACTCCGGCAGCCGTTTTAGAGCCGTCAGTGTAAATGCTAAGAGTTGCTGCGCCAATTTGCTGATTCCACTCCTGTCCATCTCCCACAGTCGCTTGATATCCCCACTCGAACCACAGAGTGGGAACAGGTAGTCGGTGCTCAATTCTGTTGTAGCCGAAGGACCGTGGCTCGTAGTGTCCTGATTCCCTAAACCTGTCAGCAGCTTTTGCGAAAGCGCCCCCAATGAAGAAGTCTAGCGGAGGGAAATGAATCAGGACATTCAGAGCAGACAATGGAGTTGAAGCTAAGGCATCTGTGGTACAGAGAGCCGCCAGCCCCTGAACTCTGTTTGTCATGCTGGCAAAGGTAGTCTTATTCACTGCTGGCCACCAGACTAAGCATCCGTAAGCAAAGATAGACCTGGCCATCGCCATATAGATTCAGTGCGTTAAAGCAGAGCTTAGACTCCACGTTTTACCCAGCACTCTCCTACTGGCGTAAATGGCATTGCTTGGCCACTTTACTCTCTCCTCTAAATTTGCTGTCCAGAATAAGACCCAAGGACTTAGTTTGTGACTATAGACTTAAGCTGCCGCCGCTCAACCTGATTGGAGGTAATTCAGGAATTTTGTACTTCCTTGTGAAAAGTACAAGATCAGTTTTATTGGAGTTGATGCCGAGGCCAACGGCGTTCGCCACTTCCTCAACCAGTCCTATAGCATACTCGATGAACTGGCCGACTGTGTGCGGGAGACTAATATCGCAATGTCATCGGCATAGGCCACAACCGTGAGTCCTTTGCGTTGCAACTTATTCAAAATTGTATTGACAATCAGGTTTCATAAGAGAGGGGATAGAACTCCTCCTTGCGGTGTGCCTCTTTGGACCTTCCTAGTGATCTGTGACCCCGCCAACTCAGCTGTTATAAGCCTTTGCTTAAGCATAAAGCTCCCAAAGCGTATTCTTTGTAGCGGAGTGCCTTTTCTATATCGTGAACTGCCCTATGGGGAGCCGTTTCAACGGATTTTCCTTTTATGTACGTGTTTTGGGCTCTCGAAAGAGCTTGAGATCCAAGGCTTTGTTTGATATAGAGATCTACTAATCTTTCGAAAACTTTAAGGAGGAAGGAAGTCCGGCTAATTGGCATGTAGTCCTTCGGGTAAGCATGGTTGATTTTACCTGCCTTGGATATAAGTATAACCTAAACGGTCCTCCAGGCTGCAGGCACGTTGGAACCAGCCAGGGAACGGTGAGCATACTTAACTTTTGGAGCATGGCCGGTAGGACCCCATCCGTACCTAGGGACTTGAAGGAATTTTACGTAATCTGCTTTGATTACAATTTCTGCTATTTTCAGCACTTTTATTTGCGGGACATTTTTGAACACAACGTATGCCTCATATACCACATCCACATGTTTTTCATAAGTGCACACTTTCAAATGAGAGACACCCAAATGTATGCGAATCTTATTTCGAAAATTATTCACCGTATTCTAGTTTTTGTTTTCTTACTTCAAAGCAATGTCGTCACATCAAACGACAATCTATACTTCCGCGAATCGTATTCAAGCCACCTAGACAACCATCAGAACAAACTAAATGGAAATTTCTAATTATTTTTCTTCTATCTCTTGTTCCCATCCAGCCATATCTACCACGGCAGTCAGCGTCTGAGTTTTCGCAACACTTTTCATCTAGCATACTAATAATGTTTCCGCAATTCAACTCAGACAAGTTGAATCTGAAATGGAACACACGTATCTCGATCGTACTTTCAAAAGCTGCTTTGATTCGCCGGCAACCGGTTGAAATATTTCTTTCTTTCTTTCTTTCTTCTTCATTTGGTAATTACGTTAGATTAGATATTCTTTAGATTCTTTGTATCAAGAAAAACAGATACTACTTAAAAATCATTTCGTAATCTACGCAGCTGGTCCGGTATACCTCAGCTTTGTAGTTACGAAAAGTCAAACGGCGTAGCTCTTTGGCGGTGGGTGTAATGGGTTGGCGAATTCGAAGAAGGTAAAAACGGGCAACATAAAGATGGTTGATTTATTTCGGAGATTTCATTTGAGTTCGAGAAGCTACATAGCTTGTTTCTCCCGATTCGTATCTTAGTTGATGGTCGGGCTCTTGTCCGTAACGAGATTATGGCTAGAAAACCTTTGCCGAGCTAGGACTTTATATCAAACCATTATTGCGATTTCAGGTCGATGCTGATGTTGTGTCTCCTGTTATTTTGTTTTTCATTTCAGGTTTGGTACTATTGACGCAAAATGATGAATTCTTAAAATTGTTCGATCTTCTAGTTGCTACAGAATTTTTGATACGAATTTAATAAGTTCGGAAAATGTTCATTGACATCAGTTCGGAGGAGATTTGGAGTTGTTTGTCAACAGAATCTTATCTGCCATACGCAATCCCATCTTAAAATTTTAGCTGGCAATCTAAATTCATTCACATACCAATGAACACCGTCTCGATTACATTCTGCTACAGTTTGCATATTTTTGTCGTATCATCTTTTGCGTAGCTCTAGTCCGAGCCTGAACGTTGCACGAAAGCTCACCTGTACCTTCCACATACGACTAAGTCTCTAAATCGATTTTCCTTCCAATTTAGTTTTGCTTAGGATAAGTTTTTACGATGCCACTCGAGCAAAGATACCCTTTCGGAATAGCCGAACCTCTGAATCTCCTTAACTGCAAGATGTTCACATTGTCCCGTAGTACTGTCCCCGAAACCCTAGATGGCTGGCTTGGCTTGCTGATAGTCACCGACATCGTCCGAAACTAGAATTTCACTTTAAAGTTGTTCATAACTTTGATGATTTTAATAAAATGGCCTCCGGGCTGGGCACTAATCGGAGCAGAAAATTGGATAAAATTCCAGGAAATATTGTTTTTGATTTATGGTCAGGCCTCCCCGAGATCCGTTGCCTATCAGTCTGGTGGATTTCATTGAACGTATAATTTGCATATCGTACCTGGCAATAAATTTCAAGTTGAATTGGACTGGCCCTTTGAAATAGTATCAGACGATGGTTCTCAAGGGGAAGCACTTTGAAAACCTGTGTACTTACTCGTAAAATAATTCTACTGACATTGAACTGATAGCTTTTTGAAAGTCGGAAAAAATCGCATTGTATGATTGTATATTTACAGCATACAATTCTTTTAATGCATTTTCGAGACTCTTAGTTTGCTCTCAATGATTCATTGATTCCTCGGAGACTTAAGACAATCAATTAGCTCTTCCGAATCTGAGATACTCAAAAATGAGTCTCTTGAATAAAATATCGTCAAAACACTGACTCACTGACTGACTGACTGCACTAAAACAGATGAGCTCAAGTACAAACACAGTCTGGGAAAAACCAACGTAAACTTCGTCAAATGTATGCCTAATGGCGTTTGAGAAATCTCTTTCATTAGGAGAAACAAACAAGGACCGTAAATAAATTGGCGGCAATCAACTATTCTACTTGTGCCTTATGTCAGCTTTCAGGACAATTTACTTTTTGCCTTAGGCAAGAAAATTGCTCGACAAATTGTTTTTGTCGATGTTTACCCTATGGCTGAGTGTGGCTAGGTATGCCCCAGTAGACGGAATTCCATCTTCTATCTTACTTTCAGTTCTATTAGAGTCGAAACAGCATATTCTTTTCGAATGGATTGTAACGGTTGATGGGGCAATCACCGTCCTATGCTTTTTGCTTTACAGATGGTCGATCTGTTTTGTCTGTCTGACGGAATGAACTCGAAACTAAGGTTGAATGAACATCGAATATCTGGCAAAGGCAAATTTATCAAGGATTTTCCAAAGAAGTTTTCTTAGTTCTAAAAGACATCAAATCGAAAATGATGAGAAAAATAGACTGAATGAGAACTTGTGGTACGTAGGTGTGACTTTATTATGTGTGTTTGATAGGTTGATAGATGAAGTGCTTTGAAAAATGTTTATGCTATTACCTGACTCGTTAGTCTATATTTTTTTCGAGTGTAGATTGTTGTGAATTACATATACAACTTAATATACGTTTAGAATATTCTAGGCTTTTCAGCTGTGAAAACGAATTGGCCATATAATTGTTCCTAGTTTAGTTTTTGTTTGCTGACTTTAACTCTTGTTATCCAAAATCTAATGTATAAGGATAGTTACATATTGCATAAAGATAAAGATTTTCAGTTATCAGAATAAATCTCTCAACAAATTTCTATTGCTTTTGAAGTTTATTGTGCATAGAAGATTGTAAGTTTATAGTTGCGAATATGGCACTTAAGATTTGTGGCGGTCGAATTTCAGTTCAGCTATATCAATCAGCTAATAAAGAAGTCAAACTCCTTCCTGCGCTAAGCTCTAATTTGAAACCATAAGAAGAATTCAAAAATAGGCATAAATGTGGTATGAAATAAATGTGTGACGACAGAAACGCTACGAAATACACTAAAAATAAATTTATGAAATAAGAAAGAATTTCTGAAACTTATCAAAAGCTGCATTACTGGTAATGCTTATTTTCTATGTTTCGAAAAAAAATCCAAGCAGCCAAATTTCTCAACAAAGATGGACTACGAATAATATTGCAACATTGAAATTTGTTTAAAACAAGGAATAGATGGATACATTCAATTTTTTTCTATAAATTTCTTTATATTTGGCATTAATATTTACAGTAATTTCATTATTTTTTGTTGTTTTTTCTCTAACATGATCGAATTTTTGCTTTTACACCATTCATATAATACTGCACAATTGTTTCGTTGATCGCTTGCTTTCGTCCACAAGTCCAAAGTCGAACAGTTTTTGAGTGGTTTGGCAGATTTGTCTTTCTTTCCTAATATTCTTTTAACGTTCACCCAATATCCTTCAATAGGCCTGAGTTTTTAAACAAAATCCACAATGT
Organism: Nemotelus pantherinus; assembly: GCA_963978885.1. Classification (NCBI taxonomy): domain Eukaryota; kingdom Metazoa; phylum Arthropoda; class Insecta; order Diptera; family Stratiomyidae; genus Nemotelus; species Nemotelus pantherinus. The sequence goes on along the minus strand of OZ022264.1, from coordinate 22,182,124 downwards.
TGTCCTTATTTCATTTTATTGTTCATTCAGCGTAATGGGTAGTAGCTTCTTCAGCCCAAAATAATTTAGACTCGCTATGGTCATTTGAAAATGGCAGCAGTCTTTTTTGCAGGCATTCTTTTACCTATAATTCGGCGCTGATTGTCCCTTCTTTGAAATCGGCCGAGTTTTCTTTCTTCATTGCCATAGCTTACCAAACAAACACCTTGGTCCGAAATTTTTCTACAGCAGCTGTTTTCTCCGAATCACTGACATTCTCTTTGTTTGCTGTTGAGTAATACTGTGGTCCAAAAAATAGAGATATTTTTAAAATAGGACTCATCATCCATCACTATGCAGCTATCTTTTTTGGTAGAAATTTCTCTAAGAGCGTCCGCACACGGGTCGACATTCAATCGGCTCGACTGCGACTCGACTGCGACTCGAACTCGTACTCCTTGCGATTTCCAATGTAAATGAATGGAGACCCGCACACGGGTCGACTTGTGCTCGACTCGGACTCGGTGCGACTGCGACTCGACTGCGACTCGTCTCGCTCGAAGTGTTTGGAACGGGAAAAGTCGAGCAAGATGCGTGATATTTTTTTTCGAAATATATGAAATTGATTTTTTTTTATAATGAATGCATTATTAATTATTTTATTTTATGTATTATTATGATTGATTCTTTGAAAAATATTAATGTTTCTGATAACGTATCACGTATGCATTTTTTTTTTATGTTTGCATAATATAATGTTACATATTGTAATGTTCTATACATGAAATTTTCCTATATTTATTTTAATTATGTTGGCCACAAAATAGTTGCACCTATATGCTCATAAAGGTTATTGATATGTGATCATGGTTCCCTTCTTGTCTATAAATCAGCATAGATAAAGCAGAGCATAATTGATACGGGAAACTCGAGCCGAAAGCAGAATCAAAGTGGAATTGTTTTTGCGGGATGATTAAAATTGAAAATTTTATAGAAAATGTTTTTTGTACAAAATGGTTTCGAACGTATGCACTGATTCTCATCAGACTCCAGCTTACAGTGCTTACTTGACTGATGTGACCACTTGCAGTTGGAAATCAGTAATTTTTATTTACGTTAGTTGTGACAAATTTTAACATCTCCGCAAAACGCAAAACAATCCAGTTTGTGTGAGCTGGTGTCTGATGAGAATCAGTGTATACTTTCGAAACCACTTTGTCAAAAAAAAAGTTCAATAAAATTTTCAATTTTAATCATCCCGCACAAACAATTCTACTTTAGCATCTATATATTTATTCAAGCAACAGCGAAGTGTTTATAATATAGTTTCCTAACAAAGAAACAAGCTTGCAATTTTTCAGGATGAAGTTCCACTTACTGGAGAAGCTTTTATTGAACACTAGTTGTTGCTGCCAATGGCTAATGATTCGATTGATATTGACATTCTTAGATGATATAGCAGTGCCATCTGCGAGGATAGGAATTTCGCACTTGGAGTGTGAAAGAGAGGCGTATAGCTGTTGAATTTAGTTGGACCCTGGGACATGCTTATCAGAATATTAATGGAAGTGCTTCATATCGGATTCAATAAAGGTCGGATCATTATTACTTGTAGTAATCCATAGTGGGTGAATATAAGTTACACGTGACAAAGCGACATATACTAATAACATACAAGTATATAATATTATTGAAGATCTCTCTAGTAAAATTACTTTCAATAACCGACCAAGACGCACCAGATTTGCAAATCTGCCCAATGAATTCATTCATCACACTACTTATCATAAAATGAACCCATTAATAGGTGCTGTGGAATACTAAATTCTATAAGCAGCCACTACTCTTCGGGGATTACCAAATCAAACTTCAAAAATAACTGGTCCATAGCCCATTCCACATCCGAACCCGCTTAACTTCCATCGTTATTAGCCTAAATTTAATTAAAATAATGTAGAGTAACTGCTACAAAATTTGTGATGCATTGAAATACTTTTTACGGATAATTTTTATTTTATATTTATAATGATTAATTGTATTTTAGATTTATATTATGGTTTCTTGTTGTGTATGTTGCCTTGTTTCGTAAAATAAATATCTAAATAAATAATATATACTATTGTTTGTTTGTCAAAACTTCGCGTAGAAAACGACCCGTTTCGAGTTCGAGTCGCAGTCGAGTCGATTGCATGTCGACCCGTGTGCGGATGCAATTGTCTACTTCGAGTGTGACGCCTATGACGCTTCGAGTTCGAGTCGCAGTCGAGTCGATTGAATGTCGACCCGTGTGCGGAGGCACTTATAGTTTACTTGACCTGGAAATTCCAGCGTTGTATTGTTTATTCGTTTTTTTTCACACCTTTTATTTTTGTTTGCCTTAATATTATTATTTTCCTGAAAGTTTTGCACAATGTTCTTTGTGGTACTAACTTTTATCGCAATATATACATACTTATTCTTAGAAATTTCCTCGAGTACTTTTTTGTCAATCCCTCTAGATGTCTTCTTTCTTGTACCTGATCACCTTCGAACAGCCTTTTTATTGCCTTTTTTACCGTAAAATTTCAGCTAGCTGCTATCTTTACCAACACAAAAGATGACTGATGCTTGTTTTGTGTCCATATGCGCAAAATCTTTTCACGAACTTCTTCTCTTGTTGACAAAATTTTTACAACTGATTAAATTATTTAAATTATAGCCCATGTTACATGTTTTATTTAAAATGAGGGGAAATGTATGTATACCTGTATAGCATCAAAAAATAAAATTTTAATTTAATTTAATTTTTTCATAAGCATAAGAGACGATGTAAGTTGTCTATGCTAATTTATAGACAAGAAGGGAATCGCGATCACAAACTAATAACCTTTATGAAAAAAAATTATTGCTTTTATTTTTCATCAAAAAATATTCATAATTAAACCCTTTGGTAGCAGTGTTATACAGGCGCTCGAAAAAAAAGTCTTGTTTCGCGTAACGTAGATCATCTCAGGATTGTCTGAAATAAAAAAATAGAAAGGATTTAGCTAAAATCTTATTTTCATTGAATGAATTTGTTTTGAAATATTGTATATGAAATTTTAATTTTTTTTCTCGTAAGGAAACAACTTATTAGTGCTTGTAAAAAAGGATCAACATTAACAATTAAAAAAACAGTCGTTCATTCGCCAGTAATATCCATGTGGAAAATTTTACAAAGCTTCAAAAATCTAGTTTTTAGAAAAAGGAAATTAAAGTTTTTGGCATAAATAAAAGAATGATAATTATTTGTTTTTCTTACTTACAGTAGAATGATCAAATTCCAGGACCGTAGTGGACATTTTCAGAAGCAGCAGTAGTGTACAAAAAATCTTTTTCCTGTTGTCTGCAAGATGTTTTCTCTTCCTAAGAGCGTTGTAATGACTTGCGATAGGTTTCATTAATTCGAGTCTCGTCCTGTTTTCGGGCATATTCGTGAGCAAAATGACCGATTTTGAGTCCCGTGAAATGCAAAATCATAAGTAAGCCGTAATACCGGCAATGAATGTGCAAACAGCAATGATTGCTGCCAATTCGATCACCGGTAAGATGTTTTGGAATTACGAATTTTTTGAACAAACAAATTTGTGTGTGGGTTGGGGGGAAGACACCTGGCCTCTCTAAGCATTCAGGCCAAAAGACCAAATGATACTCATTTATCCAGCCTACCATAGTTTCCCAGATTTTTTAACGAAATCTAGGATCAATAATAGATGAAAAGAGCCTATTTTCCGCACACTTGCCAAATCCCAGCCAGAGCATTGATATCTGAAACGCGCAAACGTCGGGCATTTACAAAGGAAACAGTCCTCAGAGTTGGACTAAGCTTCTAAGCAACACCTTTTCGGTAAATATGTCCTACAACTTTCCTGGCTTTGTTGAGTCTGAAAGGAAGACTTTAATGTGCCTTGCCATAATCATATGTATTATGGCCTTCCAAAATCAGGCCACAAAACTGTTTAAATTTAAAAATCCCTGGCCTAATAGCATAAATAAACCAACGGTTGCTCTCATACGAATGGAAAAAATATTGTGGTCGATAATTATAACGCTGTACTGCGATTTTAGATCAAAGCCCACGTGATTGGCATTCTTGTAATTTGATATTTCCATTGCAACTTTTTTCAGAGCACTTCTTCTAGAATTTTTCGGCACTATGATATCATTGCACTTTCAATTTTATTTGATCGACAAGCAAAATGATATCTCATCGATTTCAGTCGTATTTGAATTGAAATATTACTTTCCTCTCCTTGGCCTCAATTTATCGCAAAAATGTTAGTCTACTTTTCTTATGCTCTCCGCTCATTTCTTTAAAATTTCTAACGATTATTACTAGTCCAAAACAGAGCAACTGAATCGTTTCAAACTAGACTATTACGGTTTTTTGAAAAATATGTGAGTAAACACTTTGAAATGCTGACACAAATAACCCCTTTTCATTTTAGGGATTATTCCTGAGATGCCATTTTTTCATATACAATTTTTTCAAGCAAGTAATTTTTCCGATCTGATGAATGTGCCTAACACCTAAATATAATTTAGCAATTGCTTCAAGCACTAGTTACTTTCTTTAAGCTTTACTTTGCTTTTAAACCTTAAACTGTAACAGATGCATTTTGAAAGGGAAATCAAAGCCTGAGGAAATATCAAGTTTTTTAAAATAATTTGGCCCACACTGGGCGCACAATTTCTTCTACGATATTTTATTTATTCTTTTCATTCATAGTCCGATCCCTAACAATATTTCAACAATCACTTCAATCCAGTAAAAAAATTTCGAGCGATAGTGACATGCCGAAAATCGTTTGCTCCTCGTCAAATAAATACAAAAAAAAACATGTTTGAACTATTGCGAAATTGAAAAATATATCCGATTGTTCGTTGTATGATGTATTTTCACAACCTTCATCTGATGCATTTAGCTGAGCGTGAAACAGTTTGGTGGATTGATGAAGCCTTTACGCAAATATTCACAGATTTCTCGTATTAAATGGCTTACAGCTTAGTCCACAGATAGTGAAAGAGCGCGAGCTGAACTGAATGAGGCTGTGTAAATTTCGGAGGCTTAGTTTGTAGTAAAAAAAATTTGACCGGATGATATCGAAATCCAATAGTGATTCCAATCGAATTCATCGAATATATGATGCCTGATCATATTGACAATTGAACGGATATTTTTCTTTGGTGTTGGTTTAAATGGTGCTGACATATTTTTCCTTTCAGGTACAGTCACAGAGATTTTTTTGATATGGCTATGATAAAGCATCCTTTGATACTTCTAAGGGATACGATCAGGTCACTTTTATTTTGAAAGCCAGCAAAAGCCGAATATCATATCAGGAATGTGAAAAGCATTAAAAACTACCTATTAAACTTAAATTATTGCGGACATTGTATAATTTATTGGGTCGTTAATTTTAGATATATATGCAGGAGTTTGTAGTTGTTTTAGCATTGACTTCTGGAAATGGGATAGTGCTACAGTTGAACAAATTGATTTGATATTGCAAAACCATGGCCCTCCACGAGATTGCTTATCTCGTTTTGAGACAATAGTTATCAGTAATTTAGTGCATCCAAAACGTTCGCATTTATAATAGCTTTATTGAATGCGTTTATGTGTTGTGTGGCACAATATCTTAAGGTTAGTGTTTAGACAAAGTCCTTATTTATTAGAAATTAGAAAGTCCTTATTTTGATTAGAAATATAAATTTTTCTTAAAAAAATTTTGGTTAGAAATTAGCTTTTTTCATGAAGTTTTCTTCTGAGGCACTTAGTATAGTAATATAGAAAAAACAAGCTCAAAACCTAATGTTGTGCTTAACCTAAATTAAATAAAACTTAAAAACTAAGATTCATGACTTAAGCTAACTGTATGTATAGTAATTGTCATTACAAACCAACGATCAGGTATGTAACCAGAGAATTATTGGAAGTTGCGCATTTGTTGAGGAATTTCCGGGGCGAATGTTTAGAGATATCCAGTACTCTCTTGAGCTTCGTTGAAGCGTAATGAAAGGATTTGTTAAGAATAACTTTCAGACATTTGTTATGTAATATTTGCAGTCTTTTGATATGAAATATTGCACATTTATTCCATACAGGGCACCCATAGAGGATAACTAGCTGCATTGCATACTTAAAAACAAGCAGTTTGTTCGCTGTTGAGAGCCTGGATTTCCTATTAAAGCCTGGATGTTCTTGAAAATTTTCGACTTTATTGCTTCGACATGGGCATGAAAAGTATGTTTCTGGTCGAATTGGATGCCCAGATATTTAATATCTTTTTTCCAAGAAATGGTGGATTCCAGGATATTTACCTGTCGATTTGGCAAATGTCTTAATGCTCGCTTTTTAGTTAAGTATATTGCCTGAGTCTTATCTGAATTAATTTTTATTTTCCATATGCTGGAGAAATTATTAATAATTGAAATCTGTTGATGCAAGGTGTTAATTATCTTATCTAAACTGTGACCACCAGCAAATATGGCGGTATCGTCAGCGTACATGGCGATGTGGCATTGGAGTGCTTTTTCGCAGCCGGACATATAAATGTTGCAGAGAGTGGGGCTTAAAACTGATTCCTGTGAAACTCCGGCTGGTATTATGCATTTATCGGAGAAAGCTTTGGATTTAACTGAGAAGGCCCAGGCCAAAAGAAAGAATGGGATAATTTTGCATAAGTAAACAGGAACAGAACATTTTATAAGGTTATATATGAATATACCATGCCAAATAGTATCGAACTCTTTCTTGATATCTAAAGCAACTTGGCCTGTAGATCTTTTATTATTGTAGCTATTTTGCACATATTTTACTATTCTACACAGTTGATGCGTTGTCGAAAGCTTGGGTTCAAAACCGAATTGAAAATCAGGTATTGTTGTAGACGACTCAATAGATAATCGGATTCTGGAGAGTATAATTTTCTCAAATAGTTTGCTTAATGACGGCGATAAGCTTATTTGATTTTTACCAGGTTTTAATATTGGAACAAATCACGCATTTTTCCAGGCCGAAGCAAAGTGCCCATATTTTAGGCAGATGTTGAAGATATAAGAAAGCATGACGATTTCTTTTCTATGAAGATTCTTGAGTATAATCCTGAGTATAGTAATCAATTTTAAGGTTTTCAAGATAAAACGAATTTCGAATAGTTTACAGTAAGAATTTGGGTGGTAATCATATGGTTGGACACTCACAAATTAAATGGTGATGCACACATTTATTGATGTTCCTGCTAACATACAGCATGATACGTTGGTGAGGGAAAAATTGAAGAAACCTCTGTTCGTCCGGAGACTATAATTAATTAGAGGATTTCAACTGAAAAATTTGTTTTGTTGGGATGGAAACTCATACTTGATTTGCATTGATATCGTTATCGAAGAAAAACTTAGCTATCGTTGTGATAATTTGTGGAACTAATATCATATACTAACTATGTAACTGTGTTTTTTGGAGTGTTTTGATTTTAAATTAAAATAACATCAGTCAAATTGCCTTATATTTTTTAATGCAGAATCAGGTTTTTTGCATTAATTTTTTGAAGGTAATCTTGTGCAAATAAGCCTAACCTCTTAAAAAGCCAATTCAAGATGTTCTAATTTTTGACGACTTTTTGAAGCGACTGAGGCCGTAAGTCATCAAAACCGCAAGTTATATTGGCTTCTAAAGCGTACTACTGTCTTGTTAAAACCATATCTCTCTCAAATCTAAATATTCGACACAAACTTAGGAACAAAAACTGCTTTATCATCGCTCTGTCTCTAAAAGGACTGCGATGGGCTGTAGTTTTACGACGAGGACGAAACAAATTATCGATAGAAAAATATGAAAAGATTATCAATGTCTCCTTCTTGTTCTTGTACAAATATCCAGGAACAAATAATATCTTACATATTAGATATTAATAACTTACAAATTATATATATGTAGGAAAAACAAAAAGCACAATTTACGTGAAGTAATTTAAAGGCTCATTACCTTTAAAAATATTCGTCGTATAATGAATTATCAGCTCCTGTGAGCAATGAAAATAAAATCTGTTTTTAAATTTCAATTAAATTCTGAAATTTATGAATTCTGTCCATATTAAATATTTCTTTAGTTTAACAAGAAGTCATTTTACTGATGTGGAAAATAAAAAGTAAAATGAATTACTAGACATGATATATAATAAATTGGGTGACAGCTCCTTTATTTTCCAAGGTACATTTAGTCTTGCTGGCCAATAAATCTAGAGTCTGAATTGCGGCTCATTTTCAGATAAAATATTCAAATGGGATAAGCCCCATAAAATCTGCGCCATGAGGCCAAACGGAGGCCATATTACTAGACCCAGTTATGTTTTTCTGTTTTTCGTTGAGTATATCAGTTTCTTCTCACGAAAACGTTTTTCGTCGCGTCTCGGTCAAGTCTGCTCAGTCAACTCACGTCCGTCCGAGAATCAAGAGACTGATTTTTTGATGAATTTTATTAGTGCGGCTTCGAAATTTTTGACCGATTAGAAAACCTGGTGTCATTTTATGCGGCCACCTCAGCCACGGTGAGCTAGCAAAGTGTCACATCATCCGTTGAGTGTGGATATGCAAGTGCTCCACTTTAGCGGATAAGGGGTCTTTGTGGCCATTAATAGAGCATCCAACTCCAGTGCACATATATTCATTTGCTTCTTTTAGCCTCAGTATCCTAATCTGAAAAGAAGTAACAAGTGCTAACTCTCCTAAATTTTGAATCTTTTGCGACTGATAAATACGAAAATATATTTTGCTATGGGTGCAAAGTGGTACATTACCTTCAAGTTGGCCATATTAAAAAGTAAGATTGATAAAATATTTATTCAAAATTCACACATTTCTTCTTCTATTTTGTTGTAAAATTCAGCGGATTCTAAGTAGTTCAAAGTTCAAAGTAGTTTTTAAGTTCAAAGTATTTTCAGTACAAATGCACAAGCTTACTTTCATTTTATTTACATTTCACAACTCTCCAAAAATACTCATTTACTGACATTAAAATTTTCCACAACAAACAGATTTAAGAAAATATAGAAAATGTGGACCGAATCTTTTCTTCGAAAAAGCGATATGTAGGTTGTCAAGAGAGTGTAAATAGAAAGTCAATAAAATTACATAAACAAGCAACGACAGTTTGAGTTTTTTCTTGTAATCTAACGTTCTACCGAGCTACACCACCTTTGCAAAAGACTTTTTTATTTCACACAAACCAAATTGGCTTTCGAATGGCACGGACCACAAAGCTCGCTCGCTTCCTTAAAATGTGGGCGATTTTTTTGCCCTAGCAGCATTGAGGGCTGCCTTTCATTGTCATAAAGTATACTAACGAATTTACGTGACGGACGGCATGAAAACGAAACGAAGCAGTTTCGTCAACATTCTTTCATTGACAAAAAACAATTAGACCAAGTTTCCTATTATCAAGGTTTTGTCCTCTTTAAAATCGGAAAATCGCGTTCTACATATTACTGGGCGGAAGAAAAGATCAAACTAATGCAATCGCCCTCCCAATACAAGCCGGTTGGCTAGAGCCTTTGCGGGCAATATCCAGCGGCCTGTCTTTTCGTTCGATGCAAAAGGTTCGTTTCTCATTGATTGGGGTCACCAATTAAGCGACTTAAATATCTGTTGAAGGCTCTCTAGCCCTCTAATTAAAAAGTCAGGCTATTTTAATTATTTCTCCGAAAGAAAGCTTGGGCAAACTTACAGAGATGGCAAGCGAAATTGCCAAGGTCTTCAACCATCTTTAATCAGTACAGTCGGAGGCACCAGTGCTCAACAAGTAGGTAGCCACTCTCCCCGAACTGGTTATTGGCACTCACAGTACGGTTGTGCTCTTGATCTCGAAAAAGATCGCGCTTGCAATCTAGAAACAGAAAACGCAATACAAAAGTCTGCTTTTACCACCAAAACTTTGTCTCTAATGTACTAAAGTGCATTACTTCATGTGATTACAAAACTGATTCAACAAACCAAAAACCTGAATCTTTTTTTTTCGGTAGAGTATCGGTAGACAAACGTGATTTATTTACTAGCCGTCGTCTTTTTACCAGGGTGAATCAAATATAGAAGGCATTTTTGCACCTGCGCAACTAAGGATCTGCGCGTCGCATCTGCTTCGGTGGGACCATAAGAAGTGGGGAGCGCCTGCCATTTAATAGTTTCAACCAATTTATCAAAAATGTTCAGGATGTAGGAGCGCAATAAAATTTCTTGTTCGTGACATAGAATTTTTGCAGATTGACTGCACAGCTTGGAAATGAAACACAGTCAAGAACTCGTGTGCTTGCCTGTCATAAAGAGGTCAATGCAGGAGGGAAACGAGTGGAAAATCAAAAACACGATCACCGTCTCGAACCAGCATGGCAAACGAAAAAAATCGAGTGGTTCGAAACATCATTGAAGAGGATAGTCAAGAGTCCGTCATAACACTTTCGAGTCGAAAAAAGTCAGTATGGGGTTGGTGGGAAACGAGAAAGCAGCTCTAGTGAAAGCTAAGACTCAACTCAGCTGGCAACGTTCTCACAACCGTTTTCTTCAACCGTCAAGGCATTTGACTCTTTAAATGTTTGAATAAGTGGCGCACAATCAATGCTGCGTACTACTACGGTCTGTTGGATACGGCGAAGGCAGCATATGGGTGTCAGTCTTCTGCGAAACAGCGCACTGGACTGCACTTGAGCATCCTCTCTATAAATCGGACCAATCGCCCTAGTATTTTTATTTGTATGGGCCGCTTCAAAAGGACAGCGATTCGAAAATGATGCAGCAGGTAAAGGGTTTGTACTTTATTCCTGATTCAACTTACTTCATTCCACAAAACTGAAATAAGAACCCTTCCTTCTCGCTGGAAAAAAATGTATTTCTATCGAAGGAAGCTATGTAGAAAAATTGATTCTAATGTATTCATATTTTTTTATGACTAATTTTAATCCCGTTTATAATTGATCAGCCCTAGCATATATAATAGCTTGTCTTCTGGATACAGACGCAGTCATTTCAGTGTTTCCGGCACCCACAACCGGAAGACTGTTACCTTCTGGTCTTTGACTTGCCATGTCAAATCAGTTGACTTTAAATACTTATGGACGAATGGTAATCAAGTAGAAACTAGAAATTTGTCGTGAGTTTTCATGGGACTTTGTTATTGCCGATGTCTCTATACCCATTTTAGGCATAGATTTCGTCTGCCACTATGGGCTAGCTGGTGACTTGGCAAGTGCTATCCTGATGAATCCTTTCACTTCACCTTCTACGAATCCTGCCTGTTGACTTCGTACAATATCCCAACACTTAGCATTGTTTTAGAGCAATTCACTGATTCCCGCTCAAAAACTTTTCTCCTAAAATACAATCCAGTCACGATCAACACAGGACTCTCTCATTCTTGTTAACATAAAGTAATAGATTACATCTTGATCAAAAGCCCTCCAATAGTACCGTCAAAAAAATTACGTTATATTTATTTGAATACATTAAGTATTAATGAAGCTAGATGTGAGCCCTGGAAATTGATACCTTTTTTCATTTAAGGAATATTTTCTCGAAGCCTATTCAGAATAGAGCAATGAGTTTTTAAATGAAAATAGAGATGCCAGTCGATCTATCGAACGAGTTCTTTTCTGAAATAACAATTTTATCTGTATTGATTTTAATGCAGGAGAATTTCATCAGCAGTGTTTCATTTAAGAAACTCTTGCCTTCGAAACAATTAAAAAATACATTAAAACTAATGATCCCTCGTTCAGGGTTTATAGTAAGAAATTACAAATTTCCAAAATAGCAGTTGAAGTCCAAGAGAGAGGGTAAATTGTTGCTTGAATGAAAAAAGTATTGACTTGGAGCGCTTAAATCTAGCAAGTACTGCAACATTAATAATTAATGTACTCAAACAAAACTTATGTTGGTTTTATGACAATCAACGTTAAACAGAATAAAAAAAGTTTCTTTTAAAACTATCGGTACTTTTGAAGTTCCAAGATAACAAAAATTGGGCAATCGGCTTGTCTACTCTAAAATGCTGTATGATTTTTCATATTTTAACGTTCAAATTATATTTATCATTATTTTCTTAAAATCTAAAACTTGATCATATGTGACATATATGCGAATTTCATCATTTGACGTTGCATTGGTATTTAACGGCTTTTTTGCTTTTAACCAAGCAAAAAAAGTTGTCCCGCTACAACCTATTTATGGTATTGGGGACTAAAAATGGTAGAGATTCCATTTTCACTACCGAAACTTTACGAGTGCGGCATGATTAGTTTTGATTTGGCTCAGGTACGTACTCAGAGTTAGGTTAACCCAAAGTTAAGTGCGAATTTCACCATCCGTACCTGGTTTCGAACCATGGACCTCACACGGCAGAACCCTGTGCTCTACCCATTCGGCTACACGAGCTTGTCCTAAATGCGATTAGATGTTGTATAGTTACTGGGAAGGTGTGTCATGTCAAGATCCTATTAACTGTCGAGACAGATTATAAGCAACTTCATACTGTTAAAAATTAGTTAGTCCTAGAAAAACAATAAAGATTACTTACACATTCAGAGCTTTACTTTAACCAAAATACAATTTTGACAAAGTCTAATTTATATTTACTTTAGTAAGACTGAAAAACAAAATCCAAGATATTCAGTTGCATAGCTTTGACAATACTCTTCATCTGCCAAATCATAGCTTACGACACTGTATCTGCTTCAAATCCGATTGTGTCTTCAATCCCAAGCAAATTCAGATTTTTTTTTCGTTTATCACAGCGTTTTTATTTTATAGTTTCCAATTTCGTTCCCGTTCGCTCGAAGCATACACGATCAAATCTAAGAACGAATGTGCGCGAACTTTACACGAATATGTTACATAAGCGACATTATCGCGATTGTAAAACACAATCGTAAGATGTCCCGATGCTCAGATTCTTCTTGTCTTTGCAAGTTCCTATGTCTATCGTGGCCGCTTTGACAAAGTGCTTGCTTGGTACTTTCATTTGTCGCTGACTATAACTATAATTTTCTCTTCGAATAACGGTGCTATCTTTTCTCCGAAGTACCATCGATTTCTTTCGTTGTAAAGATCTGCTCCAAGACGACATCGGCACTGTCCTTCTCGCCGCTACTACCTCGTTGTGATACAAACATTTTATGTGAAAGATATGACTTCCTAAGTACTTAAACGAGCCACGTAAAGGAAAACTTCGAGCGGCATAAATATTTACGAATATGTGCCGTCTATATTGCAATGTTGTTTTTCGGTCTCAGCCTCGGACGTTCTCTCGTTTGGCTGCCAGTCTGAGAAAGGCATCAATGAGAGCTATTACAATCTTCATGAAGCTCAACCAAAGTTCTGAATAAAACAAGCGCGTTACGGAAAACCCTTCAGCAGGCGCGACAGCAGCCACCGAAGCAGAGTCCACCGGAAACCGCATTTTTACCAATGTATTCAGTGCTCAGTTCTTCACCAACAAAGCTTTCAAGTATAAATGGTAAAAATAACATGTATGTATCACTGATATCCTTTCGGTCACAGACGCATCCTAGATGGAAGGAATAGTGTGTCTTCAGCATGGATCTGTGTTTGTTCCGAGCCAACGAATAACATCGAAGACGATATATATCTTATTTTATTTCTCTATTATGCCGTAAAAATGCTACAATTTCTAAAAAGAAGTTTAGCATTTTGCTCGGTGCACGAACCGAATTCGCCACTCACGTTTCCTATCGCTTTGCAATACGCTCAGAATTGATGTTTTACATTTTTTAAGATACGGGAAATGGATAAGTTTTCACGGAACTTACTTACAGTGTACGTGTATTTCACAAGAATGAAATCGGTTATTTTTCAGAATGCTAAAGCTAGGCAAGTGCAGTCTGATAGTATTTTATTGGAAGAAAATGCGCTTGGAGTGCTCTCTTGAAACGAAGCTATCATTTGTGTTTTTTACGTTTGCATTATGAATAAGAATAAAATAGACGAAAAGTGGATGATGGATGGCAATTTAACTGTGTATGTATTTCAGTAGGAATTATTTTTGATGTGGAACGCCTTGGGATATCATTTTTTGATAATTACAAGTGCATAGAAAACTATACGGGACAACCCAGTAAAATCAGTAAAATGATCCATACTGCGCGGAAACAAATAGTAAAACTAGCAACAGCTCAAATTCTTTACCAGTTTATAATGTAAGTTTTAGGCTATAGGTCTTGAACTTAATAAGAAGTGAACTGCTGAAGGCTATTTCTATACCAAGTAAAGAATGATCTTTTGATAAATTTACGCTGTTGCATAACAACTTGGAAAGAAAACTCGCCATTCAGCTCTTCAGATTAATCACATTTATAATTACGTGGTAACATAAATCGCTACAAGACCAATCTCTGACCGTACCCAACTAAGCACATTCAATATAATCGCTCAGCTCATTTCGAAACTTTGCTGATTTTATTTTATTTTATGAAGGGAAATAATGAAATCGTAATACCACGATATCGTACTTTCCATTTATAATAAAGATGGTTCATCGCAACCGCAGTTTCACCGGCACCACTTTCCACCATTGGCCAAATACTCGTGACTGGCTGGCCGGCTAGCTCAAGTGAAAATACCAATACCAACTTTGCAGTCAAACTGAAATGACTTACTTAATTAAGAATTCAACTGAAAACCTGCGGTAATGCCCTCGTTTTTAATTAGTTCGTTACAAGAACGAAATGAACGGTTGGTGTTTGTAGTCGCGTCCAAACGAAGTGTAGCAAGAGAGTAAATGGAATGAGAAAATGATACAGTGTTGGTTTGAAAAACATAAATAACCTCGCTGTTGAATCAAGAAAAAAAATGATCAGGAATTTATAAAACATCGTGAATACCATATGATAGAGAAATAAAAAATTCGAGAGAAATAAACAATCGAGTTTGTTTTAGGTCTGTAAAGAGGTGTTGGAGTTACAACAACTCTAAATTATAATTACAGGAAATGCAAATAAAAATGTTCGCCAATCATTGCGGGAAACCTGCGTCTATTTAATTTTTTGTTTCATTGAAAAGTATGAGAGCATTAGAGCATTACAGTATAAGAGTAAGAGTATAAATAGAGTAAACATATAAGCATAAAAAAGTATTATAAAAGTATTTATTCTATTATTTCATCGAGTAATACTTCAAACATCTAATGTAATATATTTCAAATAGCCGTATTTGAAGCAGCTAACTAAAAAACCGATGTATTTTCTCAAATTCCTATAAAAATCAGTATCTCCATAAATCTCATCTAAAACGCTTAACCCACGTTGGGCGCGAAAATAATTTTCACACCGTATGCTACTAAATAATCTTTACAGCATGTTGAAGAGAATACTTTAGCGATTTATATGAACAGTGCCTAAAACTTATATCAAATTTAGTATTTTCTGTTAGTTTGTGTCCATTTATTTCCCAGCATATTGCTGGTTTTTCATACTTTATTTCCCATCCGAAGTTAGTAAGATTTCTTTCTTACTAAAAACAGTTCATAAAACTTATTTAATTATAATTTGATGGATTGATTTCTCTTCCATTATCTGGTTAGACCTGAATCATTGGTTCGAATTGGTATTCTTAGCTAGTTTATACAATGTGTAGGGAAACGCGCTCGCTATTTTTGCCCGTCTCAAGGGCAAAAGTACGAACGAGCTACACAATTTGAAAGCAAGATACCGCAAGGTAACTGTTTCCAAATTCTCGAAATTTCATGCTGCGGCACGGCGAGCGAGAACTCGTGGCAGTCGACTTGGGATCGTGGCCTAATCGATTTATCGAATTACTAAATTACGATTACACATAATAAAACCGTTGAACATCGTCGAATCGTTCATTATACCTCTATATACATTCTTTAATCGAACGATCCGAGTCTAGTGCAGATATATTTTTACAATTCGTATTCTTTGATTTTTTCTAATTCACTATACTACTTTCCTATACTATTTGCTAGGCACATTTATTTTTATGAAGAAAAATATTCCCCTAAAGAACTTTTTTAATGAAAATCTACCTTTTAGGCAATCCGCACACGGGTCGTTGAGCTATCGTCGTAGATGCGATATTTCTACGCTTGGTCGTCACAACCTATGTAAATCAATGGGTGACCGCTAACGGGGCGTTAGCCTATCGTGAAGAGTGAGAAGCGTAGTCGGTTCACGTTGAGTGCGTCTCAAGCGTTGTGTATTGCAGGCCTCAAGTCAAATGAGTAGTCGTTTTTGCAAGCGCGATGGATGACGGCAACGTACAATTCGTGGAGGAGGTGGGAAAATGCCCCGAATCGTATGATTTTACGACGCATACTGACGTTTTTTTGACGACCCGTGTGCGGACATGATACGAGGATGACGACCTCTGAGATGACAACACTCGTTTTCTCGCGAGTTTGACAAGTGTCAAACGCATTTCTCACGTATCGCATGGCTAACGACGAAATCTTAAATTTTAATGTACATTTAATAATCTGAATAATATAAATCATATTTGTTCAACATCACTCATTCACGCACGATACATTTTTGCTATGTGAAATGATGGATATGGGCTGTAACCGATGTATATAATTTTCTAGAATTACCGCCATTGAAGGGTCTAATAGGTATATGGCCAAAGATATATTTATATATTTATATATATATATATATATATATATATATATATATATATATATATATATATATATATATATATATTTATGTGTATATACATAAATATATATATATATATAAATATATATATATATATATATATATATATATATATATATATATATGTATATATATATATATATATATATATATATATATATATATACATATATATATATATATATATATATATATATATATATATATATATATATATATATATATATATACAAAACAAAACGTGAAAATTTACAAATCTAAAGTAACATTCTGAAGCTGAAGTAAACGTTTAATGAAAAGTAATTTATTGAAGAAAAACAAAATGATAATGATATAGCTCGCTACTGAGGTCGCCACTGAATGAAAACCGAGGTTTTTAAACGTTTTCAACCATGTAGATACATATACACTACATTAAATTTAACAATGTATTGCATCTATCAGGCAACGTAAATTTCATATATTAGATCAATTAGTAGATCATTGCCGAAAACGAACGGCACTTAAAAGTCACGCGTATGTATATAAGAATTTGGATGCATGTTCCGACAATATGCACCCGATAAAACAGAAAGTAAATAATACCTATAAGTGGTCACTTATTCGTTGGTCGTAAAGCCGAGTAATTAAGCATCATCGACATTAAATCGAAAAAAAAAGAATATATAATTGATCTAGCTATTTCTCATCTAAAAATGCAAGTAATTTTGTTTCATAAAGATTTTTATAAACAAATAATCTAATTAGTAGCGAAGACAAGATTGTAGGAATAATTTAATTTATTTTAATGAGATTATTATGAAAAAGGAAATAATAATGAATTTGTATTGATCTAATCGTTGGAATTTTTATTGAGCGAAAGCCCGTGAAGTCCTCCTCTTTTCAGGGTTCGCGTATGGCCGATGATTAATTAGTGTAGTGTTGGATTTTCAGTACTTTAAAGGGAGGGACATTGTCCTTTTTTTTGTATTATTGCTTTTTTTCATATTCAGGCCGATGTCAGTGAGTGGTTAGGGCTCCGCCGGTGGTTAGGGCTCCGCCACCATCAGGGGCCCGGGCTGTCTGCCTCATCTGGGCTCCTACGAAAAGAGAGACAGTATTTCTTCCTTTTCTCCTTTAGAATTTTCTTGTTGGCTCCGTGCGTCGTCACGAGCGCTGGGTCTGGCTTGACAGCCCATGCAGCAGAGCCATGGGTGGAATAAAGCCGCCTATTCCCTTAGGTATATTTATATACCAGTTTGCGGCTACTCTATAAGACGGTTGAATTATAGGTAGCATCCCATTTTCCGGAGAGCAAACCGACTCCCTTTTCATGGACGCACGCACTCCAGCCGCAGCGAGCTAGCAAAACGGCACCTCAGCATCCGTTGGGGTTGGTTAAAGGATACTCCGCTAATGCGGACGAGGGGCCTTCACGGCCATTCCCCGGGTACCCTGCTCTCGGGGCAACTCTTTTTTTTTTTAATTTGCCATTTGAATGGCAACAGTCATTCCACTTGACACCTTAGCCATATTGGCTCTGGACTTAAATCTGATTCTGAGTTGTGCTAACGCCACCCTCATTTACACAAATCGCTACATTTGATATGTATTAATAATGTAAATTTAAAAATAATATGAAAATAATCTTCTGGTAGCAGGCTTGCGGAAAAATCAAATGTTAACAAATTTTTATTTGATAAGATAGCTTGAAACTGCGGAGAAGTTGTATAGGTGCATTAATAAAGACCACATTTCTCTCCATCCGATGAAGCTGCATTTGAGCTATGTATAGCAACTGAATCCTTAAATATTGGACTTAAGTTGATTTTGGAAAAGTAGTTTTATTCTTAAAAATATTATTGCTATATCTTGTTCCGATAAGTAGCGAAGAAATTCCATACAAGATGTGCATAAGTCCATATAAGAGTGTTGCCAAGATTATGATATAATGGTTCTGTTACAACTTGTAACAAAGGCAAACATCGAAAATGCATAATGCAAAACTTCGAAAAACTAGAAGACTCAAAAAAATTTGGATACCATTGAGAAAACAAACAACAAAAATAATAAGAAAAAAATGAATATTAAAGAAAAATAAAACTGTAGTCAAACCCATATTAGAAAATGAAGAATGTGTTTATCGTATTGTACCTGAAAGAAGGAAGAAGAATCATTTATTCAGCTCATTGACATATGGTTCATTTTATAATCACTGAAGACTCACATCACAAATTCAAAATATCCACAAAATATGCCTTTACGTTGAATATAAGTATATTTTATGGTCAAGTCAAACATTAAGTTTTAACTTTCTTTTTAAAACTACACTCATTTTTACAAAAGGTTACATGAACAGTTTTTGGAGCTTCTTTAAATTGAAATTTCATCTCTCTGATTATAATAGCCGAACGAAACACGAATATTTCCACCCGAACAATAGCAACAAAACATAGGTAACGTATAAATCATTGAAATATAAGATAGCTAGTGTTTGAAACACCTTTGCTCAACCTCAAGCTCAACGCCGTAAAAACACTGATCCTAGAAAATCATAATACAACAAGACGCGAGCTGGTATGAAAGAGTTTCCGAATTTTCGATGATGACATCCAAAAATACAGTCATGCCAAGCATGATCACATATCTGGCATTGAGTTTGCTTAGCGCAGTTATTAAACACCTGAATCAAATAACGAAGAAAATCACTTGTGAAATCAACCACTCTACGCTCGAATGCAATAATTTAAAAATTTTCTACCAACTTCAACTTCAACACCCACAGTGGATTGTAAAGGAGGCGAATGCATTTTTATCATAACAAGCTTAATATTCTATATATATATCTTTCTAGATATATCTTTCATTCGTTTTAGTTGTTCAAATTGAAAAAAGTGGTCACACCAAATCTCTTTTCGTATGTTTTTTGGTAGAGAGCAAGTTGAGACGTTCAAAGTCCAGTATTACGAGTATGGAGTCATTTGTCTCACGACTTACTTTTCGTGACTATACTTAGCTTTAATAAGAGAATACATAATAACAATAGTCAATTAGAGCTCTAAAGTCACTGCATGAATATATACAGCATTGAAATATCACAGATACAACTTTCATCCATTTCAATCAAAACCAATCAGACAGTTTTGGGGCTTTTCGATGGATTTCAAAAGCGCAGTCATGTAAGATCCTCACAACTTTGCTAGAAATTTAGTTATTAATTGAAACAATCATATTTGCATTCATTTAGCTAACTCTGAACGCAAAATGATGGCTTCACCCGAAATGCTATTCACCAGTCGATTCGCGATTAAATTCATGCGGCCCTCCAAATCTCTTCTACAGTGAATCTCGACATTGCAGCCTTTGATCCAAGCACATAAACAAATTTCCGATTCATTTGAGCAAATACAGTAGTAAAGAAAACACTTGTAACGTTTCGTTTTTGTTTAAGAGCTCCTGGGCAAAAAACAGTATAGTCATTGATGAAGTCGAAAATAATGCACTTGTATAAGTCAATTTGGTAAACGAATACAACAGGAAGCATCCTAAATATATTGTTCGGTTTGAATTGAATTTCTCACAATGACGCACCTGTGTTTTGTGATGCAAAAACTGTCCTTATATGATTTATCGCTGGTAATTTTGCAGCTGTTCTGATTTTGTTCAGTTAAAAATATTCAATTCACTCAAAAATACTGTCTAGTATGGAGATAGCATCTCTTTAATTTACTACTTTGCGCGTTTTTTTGCTCCTCCATCTAGCACAGAAGGGAACAGACGCATTGGAAACAACAACATTCCTGTCCCAGTGAATTCGCTAGTACAGAAATTCTGTTCTGCAGAGGTAGTTCACGTGCTGAACTATAGAATATGCAGATAGAAAAAAGAAAAGCTCAAGAGTACACTCAGAAAAAAAAATACATATTACATCAAAATGTTACGTTCTTTTAAATTAAAGTGACAAAAAACAAAAAGATATCGTTTAAACTTTATGGGAAAAGTCTGATATTAGCATGATTTCACATCAAATGCATCAGATAAAGTCAATTAATTTTACAATGGTACAATATTGATAAATCTTATCATATTTCTATTTACGTTAAACATATTTGTAATAATATGATATTTGTAATAATATGTAATAATATGATATTCCTGTTAATATTTAACATGATTTCCATTATTATCAGCAAATAAAGTTAATATGCAATCGTTTTAAAATCGACACACATCACATCAATTCAAATATATCACCCTATTAATCACATGTATGCTTAAGAGTCTTTTCTACAAATTTCATCATAATCGTCTTAGTCGGCAAGCGTCGTTAACGCATTTAGAACCGTATTAAATATTTAAGCAATGAGTGTCTTTCAAGTGGCTCGTGTGTGCTAAGATCTGATCAAAGATAATAACAAAGATCAATTAAGTGAGAATATTTCAAATATGGGTTTATCTTCGATGAAAAAAAATCTTTACGAACAGTTTTTGCTCAAGTTTTTCAGTTAATTTATAAAGCTTCGCTATCAAATTTTGCATTGTAGCAAATGGCACAAAGAGCGAAAGTATTTTTAAATTCTAAGACGTATGTGCGCTCTGTGTACTTGACCTTTTGTCGTAGCAAATGGCGCAAGGTGTAATGCAAATTTGAAAGTATTCTATTGATTTGGTAAAATGCATGGACAATTGTGTATAATTTTACAGATTATATACTGAATTTTATAAATTTTAGATTGAATTAGATTTTGGCGAACTGTTCCCATCAGAAAATATTTGCCTATTGACAAAGTGGCCAGCCTTCAAAGCGAAATTTGTCGATGTTTTCAGAAGTAGAATAAGTGACCGCGAATCGAAAAGTGTGCTCGATGTATTGATTGCCGAAAAAGAAAACAGTAAGATTTTTTTAGTGTTTCTTTCAAATCAAATATGTACATACACCGTCTTTTGACAGATACTTTCGACTACATTTGTTTGCTTTTACTGAGCTCCATCATCAAACCTGCAGCTGTCAGCAATAACAAAGGAAAAGGAGTACGTTGGAAACCAACTATACTTTAATGAATCACGTCAGTCCATAGTTATACGAGTACTACACGCATTAAATTCGAATGATGTCCAACTTAAAATAGAGGAGGCAAAGAAGGCATGCATGCTTACTTTAAGTACACTTGTTAAACTATTATATTGAGCCTTCATAAATGAATCAAATATCAATCCAATTACAAAATCGCAAACATAAATAAAAAAATACAGCTGAATTTCTTTGATTGCCATATATTTTCCAGGGTTTTTTTTCTTGAAAACTTTGTTTTTCAGTTTTGAGCATTGCTATTTTTTGAGATTCATCATCTTAAAATTAATAATGAGCCCAATTAATGTAACTTTAAAAGCTATTAAATGTTCAATCACAAATCCAATTAAAATAACATTGAATCCTATCAATTCAACTAAAAAATTAAGAGGGAATATCATTACTTGAATCCTGCATATCATTTTAAAATTAAAGAACATCATATTATTACTTAACGGGAAAACTTATTAATTATATAAGGGATCATGTTAAATTATATCTACTTGAACTTATTATTTTTACTTAATTGAAATTAATAGGTATATCACATTGACCAAAAATAATGTGAAAATCTATTGAAAAATAACTGATTTAATAAGATATTTTTTCTGAGTGTAGCTGTCTCTTTTTGCTGTGAGGTGGGTTCAGATTTTTCAAGGTTATGTTGAATGTTTTGGTAGTAAAAAAAAATCAGCAAAAGCCCGCATAATGTTTAGAAAGTGAAAAAAGGTAATTTTCTGTTAGTTCTTTTTCTATTTTCTATCGATTGTGGTAGGTTATACTCTTTATTTTTTTCTCTTTATTTTCAGCTGCTTTGCGCTACCACAGCGACTACAGCAACTTATAGAAAGCTTAACGAGTGCATCAGCTGTTCTGTGATGGATCATTTTTTTTACGTCATTGCTCTATTCTTTTCTGCACAGGAGCAAAAAAAACGCACATAATATTAAAATACCTACAATCACCTCTGCAATAAATTTGCGAATTCCGTGCTGAATTTAAGCGTTTCACTGACGCCATCAAACGTTACCGGTACTGAAAGTGTTCAAGTAATTCATCATTTTTCCACATCTGGATTTCATTTCAAGCATATCCGATAAGCCTGTATTTGTTGGGTCGTTTATTTTTTTTAGTAGAGATTTTGTTTTGAAAACCATTTAAGTCACTCTATTCAAATTTATAACATTATACGTAACTTCAGCCATCCGAGAATCAAATTTTGCCACCTCAATGCTCAACTGACTGAGATCACATGTGCTCATCGTTTCCCTTATCACATAACAGCTTTGAATTTCGAGTAAAACTTATCTCCCATATTACGAATGCATCGTGTGCATGCTAAATTTTGTGGAAAATAAACTCCAAGGCGGACACATGTCACATGCTAGACTTTTCCGGATTTGACCTTAGAAAGCATTGAAGAGCTATTATATTCATTTTTATAGTCGTCATGGCCGCCATCATTGTTTTTCTTTGAACTAAACCCCACCAACGTAAGCATCCTTATCGCACGCACTTATCCATATAAATAAGGACAGCAAAATGATGATGATGACAACGTCGAGTTTTTAGTCAATTTCGCATGGCGAAACTTTTCGCTCTTTGACGGCTGTTACCGATTCGAATAACGCTTGGGTAGATTTTTTTCGGACGTTTGGTGACACATGTGATCAAAAATGATAGGGAAAGAAGTGAAAGAATATTTCCAAACTCGATTATTCTGAATTGGAGGTTGAGTCAAATGGGGTCGAATGAAGTTTCGAAAATTAAACTTATTCTCAGGTGACATGCAGAAGGATAAGCAGTGGAACTAGAGCAAAGGAAGCATAAATTGCTAACAATGGATAAGACAAACTTTTATGTTTAAGAGTCTGCTTGAGTCGATCTTTTGGGTTGAATATGTTTGGGAGATTGCAAAAAGTGCAAAGACTTGTAAATTTAAATTATTATGTTGATTGATTTCCTTTCCACACTAAAATAGAGCATTGCAAATTAGGGTGATTCCATAAAAAATCGACCAATTTTCAGATAATTTTTGAACTGACCTCCTTGGAATTTGGAATTATTTTGCTATCCAGAAGGGCTGGTGAGCTAATTATCGAAAATGAAATATTTCTGGAAAATATGAAGTTTTTAAGAAACTTCGGTTCGTATTGCATTCAAAAAATTGTATAAAATCTTCTACTTTACGTAGAGCCTTCAAATATAGCTTAATAGAAAGAATAAGGTATAGGTATCTTAGGAAAAATAGTGCAAGAATAATCCTGGCTAAAAAGGATAAAAAGGATAATTACAATGTCCTCTATCCTTGAATATTTCAAAATACGCACCTTCAATTTTCTGAATTATATATTGTAAACAGTTACATAAACTACAAATGTGCAAAATTTCAAAGTGGAGCTCGTAAAAATACAGTCGTAAGAAATTTTTAAAGTAGTGGAATACCATAACCGATAAATAAAATTTATAGAAAATGGCACCAAAACAAGGCAAACCTTACAAAATATGGTACGAAACAATTTTATGTTTTAAAATAGATTTAAAAACTGTTTTGCAATGTTATTTAAAGCCTGCGAAATCTAGTTTCCAACGCAGAATGATATGTATAAGTCCATGCTTATAACTAATATCACTGACGCAATTTTCCTCAAATTGTTTTCATATGTACTTAGAATAACGGCTAATCCAGGGCGATTATGGCAGCTGTCAAAATACCAATCTGTTTGTGAAGGAGAGTGCTTATAATTAGCAAAGCTTATATTAGAATCCTTTATTAGAAAATTAATTTTTGGTCCTTTTATCATTAATTTAACGTTCTGATGTATAATGCATACACAAACAGAATGTGTCCCCGATGTTTCCACTAAATTGAAGTATTTAGGCAGTCTGCTGTTTGCATTGCTGCAGTAGAATGATTTTATGAGATCTATACTTCTTCGCCTTTTCGGGGAAGTATAACCTCGTCTAATTTTCTTAAATCGTATATGGAGTTGCGACAGGAAATTCGGACACTACTTTGGCACGTGATCAATTCGTCGGCAAAAGTGATAAAAGTAAACACTTTGTTTCCTTTTTCTCTAGCTTTTGAATATTCTTCTTTGGTATTATTTACTATAGATAATTCATTATTTGTTTTTATTTCTTCTGTGGGTGGTTCCTGCTTTATTCAGTAAGTAAAGTTCCTTAACTTTCTTCCTAGAATGTCCATTTTACAAAATTATTTGTCTATATGAACCCACGGCTTTCCTTAACTTCAACTACCTCCGATCTATACCCTGAAGGCAACTTCTTGGAATCAATGTAAACTACAGGCATTGCAATTAACCCTAATTTTAAACTGTAAAAATATGCAAAATAGACAAACAAACGAAGTAATTAAAAATACGTGTACAGTATAATATGTGCGACAAACCCTAGATGTAGGGATAACCCAAAATAATCCTAATTGTTCATGCCGCTAGTAAATGAAAAGGAATATGGTTTCTTTATTTTTGTTTTATGATTGCTTACAAATGAATTTTCTCAAAACCCATGTTTATTACCATACCATATTTTTATACCATATTTTTTTATGATTGCAAAAAGTTTATATTCCAGTGTTAGCCCTGTTAGTTACAGGAAAAAATCGAAGTACTTTTCCTTCTAAAAAGTAAAAGTAAAATAAATAATTACCCATAAGTGATGAATACAAGACCTTGATTTTGCAAAAAAAAAAAAAACGTAGATCCACCATCAAGTTATTTCATATCATACATATATTGTAATTTTCACCTTGTGTCGGCACCATTTTCTTTGGGGGCTATAGTATTTCGTGCCCTTAAAAATTTATCACAAATGTACTTTTACGAGTTCCACTTTGAAATTGTGTACATTTGTAGCTTACATAATTGTTTACAATATATAAAAAAAATTGAGAAAATCAAAGGTGTGCATTTTGAAATATTCAAGGATAAAGACACAGTGTTGTGATCCTTTTTATCCTTTTTGGCCAGGATGTTTCTTGCACTATTTTTGCTGGAACATATTCTACAAGCCATATTTTTTCTTCTACAAGCCTCAATTACATGTTGCTGTTAACGACTCCGCTGATGATCTTGCTTTGCATGTAGTCGCGCCTCCTCTCCAAATTTTTGTATCGCGATTTGCTTATGATACTTCTGTGGCTACAGTCGAACGCTACATCTACAAGAAGCTTGGCTACACACCTCATATTTTAGATTGCGTCAAATTTACGAAAGATAGCCAGCCTAGAAGATATGTGGCTTCTTTCAAAATAACATTGCCTGCCAACCTCGATATTGTCGCTGACTCCAAATTTTGGCCTCCCGGTACGTTAGTCAAAATTTTTGAAAACCGGCGAAATTCCCGATCATCAAACAACCGGAGAGCTTGAACCTAGTTCTTAAGCGTAAACAAATATCTCTGTATTACCAAAATGTTCGTGGCATGAGGACCAAACTTAAAGACTTTAAAACTGCAGCTATTCTTGAAAATGATCACCTGATTTGCTTGTCGGAAACTTGGCTGAATGATGACATTTTTAGCTCTGAGTTCTTCCCTGCATACAATTTTTACCGCTGTGATCGCAATCGTTTGTTATCTAATAAGGCTGATGGTGGTGGCGTGCTTATTGCTGTGCTAAGGGCTCTCAACAGTAAACTTTGCGCTGATTTTATCCCTAGTCCACCTGTTGAATGTGTTGTTGTTTCCATCTCTTTGTCGCCTACATCCTCTTTGTTTGTTGCGTCCTTATATATTCCCTGTAACTTGTCCTTCTCGACTTATGATAAGTTCTTTTCTGAACTTTCCACTTACCTTAATAGCAACTATCCCTCGTCCTCAATCATTATCTGTGGCGACTTTAATATGCCCTCTGTTCAATGGGACTCTTCTTTTCTTCGTATTATGTCCACCAACAACCTTTCTATTGTCTTATCTTCTTTTATTTCTTCCTGTTCTCTTTCTCAATTTAACTGTTTCCCTCATGGTAATAACAAGATCCTTGACCTCATCCTTTCTAATGTTGAGTCTTCTTCGATTTCTCTATCTTCTGTTCCAATACCCTACACGCACCCAGATCCCCATCATCCCCCCCTTTGAATTAATTTGTCTGTTAGCTTTTCGAATCGTATTAAATCATCCACTGCGCGTCGGTTTAACTTTAAAAAAACTAATTTTGACTGCTTGTCTAATGATTTGAATTCAATTAATTGGTTTGCTTGCTTCCGTGGTCTCGATATTGACTCTGCTGTATCCAAATTTTACGGTATTCTTACTGAGTTGATCTCGTCGTATACTCCTGTCTTCAGTTCTCGTCGCTCCCGTGACCCCTCTTGGTTTACTGCGATGGTAAAGTGTGCTCTTAGAGATAAAAATTCAGCGCGTTTGAAATTTTTGAATTCTCGGTCTGGTAAAGATTATGCTATCTTCTCCCGTTTACGTTCCTCTGTCAAGAAAGAAATTAGATTAGCACTACCCAGCTATTCCTCGTCTGTTGAATCTTCTTTAAACTCGAACAACCCTAAATTTTATTGGTCTTTTGTACGCTCCTTAAAAGCTTCCTCCTCTCTTCCTGACTCCTTGGTGTTTAATGCCTTTACTGCTTCCAACCCTCCTGACATTTGCAATTTCTTTGCTTTATTTTTTTCTTCTGTTTACACTATTCCATTGATTCCTGCCACTGACTGCTTTTCCTTTGATTTCCCTGCTAGCCTCTCCTCAGCGGTAACTAACCCCGTAGAGGTTGAATTGCTTTTGTCCTCTCTTGACTCAAACTGTTCCCCTGGCCCGGATGGAATTCCCAATTTTTTAGTAAAAAATCTTGCTTCTTCAGTTTGTGTCCATTTAGCAATCTTATTCAATGTCAGTCTCTATGCTGGTCAATTTCCATCCTCTTGGAAGCTCTCTAACATTGTACCCATTTTCAAATCGGGTGATCGGAACCTTGCCTCTAACTATCGCCCTATCTCCATTCTTCCTTGCCTTTCCAAAATTTTGGAACGCCTTGTTTACAATCGCATCAATGATTCCCTCTTTTATGTCTTTGCAGCACAACAACATGGTTTTGTAAAAGGTCGGAGCACCTCTACGAACCTCTTTGAGTTTACTCATGTAGTCGCTTCTGCAATTGACAGCAATAATCAAGTTGATGTCATTTATACTGATTTTGCCAAAGCTTTTGACACTGTCAATCATAAGCTGCTTCTTATCAAACTGAAGCATTATGGCATTTTTGAACCTTTGCTTTCCTGGATCTCTTCGTTTTCAACTGATCGCACTTGTATTGTCTCCCTCTGTGGCTTCTCGTCCTCACCTTTCTCCCCTTCTTCTGGTGTTCCTCAAGGTTTCATCTTAGGACCACTTTTGTGCAATATATTTGTAAATGACCTTCCCTCGGTTTTTAAGTCTTCATGTCTTCTATATGCAGATGATTTAGAAATCTTCCGATTGATCAAAAATACTGATGACTCTCTACTTCTTCAGGATGATTTGCTTGCTCTCTCTGGTTGGTGTAACATTAACTGTTTGTCCCTTAATGTTTCCATATATTTGTCTATGTCTTTTTCCCATAAGCTTCATACTCATGTCTTTCCTTATGCTATTAATGGTACTATCCTCTCTAGTGTCGATCATTTCTCAGATCTTGGGGTCACATTTGATCGCAAACTGAAATTCGACGTTCATGTCCTTACTATCACTAGAAAAGCTTCTCGAATTGCTGGCTTCGTGGTTCGTTCCTGCCACAATTCATTTAGTATTTCTACTTGTGTCCACCTGTTTATTACCCTAGTCCGTTCTGTACTTGAATACTGCAGTCAAGTGTGGTGTCTTCGTTTCAAATACCTCGCAGACGCTGTTGAATCAGTTCAGCGCAGGTTTACACGTACTTTAGTTTTTAAATATAGTCTGCCGTATTTACCATATAGTGAGCGTCTATCTCTTCTAAACATTCCTCTCCTTGAACAGCGCAGAGTTTACTTGGATGAGTGTTTCCTGTTCAAAATCTGTCGCGGCTACCTTTCTTCCACATTAGCATTTTTGTTCATTGAGCGGGACTCCGTAAGGCCAATCAGGTCCTCCATTCTATTTGAAGTGCCGTATGCCCGTACCGACACTTTCTTCTACTCTCCCGTTTTACGACTCTTACGCACTCATAATAGTCTTCAACTTGGTCCTCTTCCACAATCTATTGCCATTTTCAAAAATATGGTACGTAGTAAAATTTTCGATCCTAATTAATTAGTTTTATTTTCTATTCTTGTTTATAATGGATTCTTTCTTTTCTTTTTCGCTCCACTTAATTTTACTTTCTTATTTATTACTTGAATTTTTTGAATATTTTTATTTTTATGAATAATATATTTTTATTTTTTATATATTTTTATTTTTTATTACTTTATTTTATTTTAACTTTCGTTATTTTATATACTTATATTTATATATTATCATTTAGTTCTTGTTATTTTATTTTGTTCATGGTATCCAATCTGTAATTGGGCAGTTTTGCCTGTTGTATTGAATACATACCAAATAAATCACTAAAAAAAAGCCTTCAAGTGTAAAAAAAAGTCTAAAGTGTAGCGAAATAGCGTGTGGGCTAAAAAAAACTTCAAGCGCATTAGACACTAAAATAATGACTTTACTCTGAAAAATAATCCAAAAACATACAATTACTTTCAATTCGTTAATTACACACTTTGAATTCATTGTTCGAAATCTTCCACTATCAACTGTTAGCGTGACTACTACTGAATCAAAGCCTAAAGCCATAATGGAATAAGTCGGTTTACATTTCCAACTCGACTTATCAATTTGAATCAACTCCATCAAACCTAACACAAAACGTTACGAAATTTTCCATTCCTGTTCATTTCAAACGACCAGCCGCCCATCCATAACGTCCAAATCACATTCATACGTTATTACATTCTTCCATAATTACCACCTTGAACCAACTCGGGACCGACTCACATTGAAATGGCAACGATGACGAAGCAGTGAAAAGGATCCAGAAGTAACCGTTTCTTCCGTTCGGGATATAGCTCATGCTCATATCATCGGGCAAAGCAATTTCATTTACAAAACTTCATTGGCAAATTAAATAAGACAGAGATCAGGCAGGCAGGCAAGCAGGATAGACCTATCCAACGCTCGACAGATAACCAACATGAGGAGCAACCTCACTCACTCACCAGGCGCCACTCACACTCGATCTGACTGCTGTTTCCATGAAAGGAAATTACAAGCAAAATGGAATTTATTATGGAATGCGACCCAAACATTATTATCCAAAAGTTGAAACAGAAAGTGGCATAGTTGGAACGTTCCAGAGGCTGGTACAGCTGTGATCCGTGTATATCAGAGCATGTCCAGCATGGTAGCCCGGGGCGTACACGTCGTTGCTAGTAGAACGGGAAATAAGAATTCACAGATAATAAGTTTGAAGATAAAGTGTTGTTTCAGCGAGTGATGGAGTGAGTCAAAGACTGAGTGATCGTTTTAGAAACATTTCAATGGTTTTTGGGGGGCGATTCGACATTCTTATTAAATTTTAATGTCGATAGATTGGAATTTTATGCAGTGCGAATGCTTAGAACATAGGAAATTTAATTTAGCTGTAAGCCATATGAAACTATTGTCGATATATTTCAAGCAAAAACAATATGAATTTGTCTGTTCTCCAAATGCTAAGAACACTCAACGACTCGTTAATATGTTGATTGGTTGAATAACAAAACGGTTTATAAAAATTAACTCAGCACATATACGTGATGGGATTAGAGCATTTCGCTCCTTCAAACGATCTTTGAATAGAAGGTAGATTCGGTCGTGCAAAAAGTGGTAGATCAAACAATTTTCATACAATATAGCACTATTAGAAGAAGTCAACCAATCATAGAGGGACAAGTTTCCCTCATAAAATGGCAACAAACCAGAATAATCCACTACATCAATTATCAGCAACAGACAAGTTCAGCTGTGAAAAAATCTTTAAGCTGTGAAAGAATTGTTGGAATCAAAAGTCTTTCGTATGGCAAGGATAATAATTAATTATGAAACATAAAGAAACCTCCAATTGTGTACTATACTTTGGGTGATACTTTTATCTCGGCGATGTCAGTCTGAGGCAAGTTATATTACTTCACCACAATTCCATATTTTTGCTACCACTACTGCTTAATTAAAAAGGTGAACCATATACTAAACCTATAAATCGTTTATGAATTGTTTCTTGCTCAAACAAACGGAATCAACCAAAATTAAGTTTTTAACACAATCCATTAGGAAACCATTAAAACCATTCGGAGTACGCTCAGTACTATGAATGAACACGCCAATAATATTGCCATTTTCATCAAAACTGCTCAAAAAGCTGTGTTAAAAATTGCGCAGAAAGTTGCCTGAAAATTGCACTAACTTATGTATGAAACATAACACGGAAAATGGAATGTGAAATTCAAAGTAAAAACGCATTGCGAATCGCATGAAAATAGCACGTAAAATTTCTTGGAATAATACACGAAAATATCCGCGAACTTGTGCACGGAAAATTAGATATGAAATCATAGCAGGAAAAACTGTACGGAAAGTTGCATGTAAAATTGCATTGAAAATCCCAGAAAATATTCTACAAAAAATTTCATAAACAAATGCTTGAAAAATTGCAACGAATATACCAAGAAAAATTTTACGATAAATTACGTGAAAAATTGCCTGAAAAAAACGCACGCAAAACTGGACAAAAAACCACAAGGAAAAAGTCGATGCAAATTAAATAGCGAGTTACTTACAAAAATTACACGAAAAATAGCATTCAATACTGTTTAAAAAATCGCAAAATAGAATCAAACCAGATGTTGTTCATCACAACGAAATCACATCAAATCAGACCAAACTGAAGGGAAATTTGTATGAAAAAAATGCAAGTTTTTCATGCAGTTTTGTTTGCGATTCGTCCTGCAAGGTTCCATCCTATTATCCATAATGCTTTTCATACAATTTTCAAAGTGATATTTAGCATCTTTTTTCTGAAATTTTCCTTGCAATTTTTCATGCAATCTCCATGCGAAATTCTATGCAAAATTTCATCCAATGTTTCGTGAAATTTTCATTTTAAATTCAGTGCAAATTTTCTCACCAGTTTTTTCTCCGCACGGCTTCATGAGAATTCTGAACTATTCCCTATGTAAATTTTACTGCAATTTTTCAAACAAAACTGTCCGCTTTTTTATGGAAATTTATGCGCATCTTTTGATGCAATTTTTCTTGCAATTTTTCGTGCAATTTTTGATGCCAGTTTCAATTGAATTTTTCACGTTGTTTCCTCGATATTTTTAATGCAAATTATCGTATATAATTCATTAAGCTATTTGTCGTCGCAATACTTCGTTATATTTAAGTACAAGTATTCATGTGATTTCCTTTAAATATTTTTATATGTAATTTGCCAGCTGATTTTTATGCAACATTCCGTAAAATCCTGCGCATAATTTTTTCTATGGTTTGCCATGCAATTTTCAGTGTTATTTTTAATACGATTTTCTATTGAATTTTCCGCGTAATTTTTCTTTTTATATAATATTTTATTTTTGCATACTTTTCATTCCAATTTTCTTTGAAATTTTCAACGTATTGTTTCATGTAAATTTTCATTGAATATTTTATAAGATTTTTCATGTTCCATGCAACTTTATGCAATTCACCATCAAAATTTTTAAAGCGATGTTCAGTTTTTTCTGCAATTCTACAAACAAATTGTGTGCAATTTTTTATATGAATTTTGTGTTTGATTTTTCGTACAACAATCACGTAATTTTCTGTGAAATTTTCCAATCAAGTTGCATGCAATTTTTTATCGGACCTAGTTTGCCATACTTTTCTTGCGAATTTCCGCACATTTTTCATATAATCTTCCGACTAACTACCAATGCTAATTTTCCTTCCAATATATTAAACGATTTTATGAGATATACATACAAATGTATTATCATATGTATATATTTCATATAAATTTCCTGCGCGAATTTTCATATGATTTCCCATCCAATTTCTCGTGTTTTTATTCGAGTTATGTTTTATGTTATAATATAAGCAATTTTTGAAGGGTTTTCAGAATAATTTTTTATGCAATCTCCCTTGAAAATAAACATAGAATTTTACTTAGTAAAGGTAATTGAATTTGATCACGGTTCCCTTCTTGTCTATAAATCAGCATAGACAACGTATATCATTTCTACAGCATCGAAGCCGAGCATATTGAAACGGGAAACTTCGATCGTTTTTGCGGAATCAGCCTCCGAAAGCAGAATCAAATTGGAAATGTTTTTGCGGGATGATTAAAATTGAACAACTTTTTATTAACATTAAAAATTTTAATCTACATTGAAAATTCTATTTTGACAGAATAGAATATTCTGATAGAATTTAGATAGAATTTTCGATAGAATTTTAAAAAATAGATAGAATTTTCCTTGCAATTTTCAGTGGAATATTTTCGTTTAATATTCCGTCAAAATTTAAACATCATTTTCCGTAGTCTTTTTCATATAAATTTTCGTGCATTTTCATAGAATCATCATTGTTTTTTCGGATATTTTTGGTGAAAATTTTCATACCAATTTGGGCTCATGTAATTTTCCGTACAATTATGCTTACAAAATTTTATGCGATTTTCCGTTCCAGACATTCATTAAATATTTGTACAATTTTTTCCCATGTCATTTTCTACATGATTTTCCTCGTATTTACATGAATTATCCGTGCTTTATTATAAGAGTTACTGTGTAAGTATTCTTGTAGTTTTTCGTGCAATTGTTTATGTGATTTCCATTGTAACTTTTCATGTAATTTTTCGTGCAATTCCCGTATGATTTCTTTGCAATTTATAATGCGATTTAACGTGTAATTTTCCATTTGATGACTTTTCACACGATTTTTCTAATTGCCAACTATACAATTTTCCGTAGAATTTACTATGTACTTTTTTGGCAAAATACATAATATTTTCAATAAAATTGTGACCAGGAACCCAGAAAATGCTGACCCTTCTGTTTTTGCCCAGTCTATTCAGGGCCTGAATGCAGTCAAGTACACACTTCGATTTGTATGCGTAAGACATCAGAGCTTTAACCGCCGCTTTACTGTCTGTAAAGATGTTTATTTCCTCACTTGTGGTATCTCTGACGTATGCTAGGTCTGCGGCTTTACGTATCGCAAAAACCTCCGCCTGAAAAATACTACAGTGATTAGGAAGCCTGAAAGCTGCTTCCATAGCTCCCGTATCGGCAGCCGTTTTAGAGCCATCAGTGTAGACTCCACTCCTGCCCATCCCCCACAGTCGCCTGATATTCCCGCTCGACGCACAGAGTGGGGACCAAGTAGTTGGTGCTACCTACGTACCCCCGCTCTATTCTGCTGTGGCCGAAGGATCGTGGCTCGTAGTGTCCCGATTCCCTACGCCTGACAGCAGCTTTTGCGGCAGCACCCCTAACGAAGAGGTTAAGCGAAGGAAGTTGAAGCAAGTCATTCGGAGCAGACGAAGGAGTCGAGGCTAAGGCACCTGTGGTACAGAGAGCCGCCAGACGCTGAACTCTGTTCGACATACTGGCAAAGATAGTCTTATTCACTGCTGGCCACCAGACCAAGCATCCGTAAGCAAGGATAGGCCTGGCTATCGCCAATAGATCCAGTGCGTTAAAGCAGGGCTTAGACTCTACGTTTTACCCAGCACTCCCCTACTGGCGTAAATCGCATTGCTTGCCCGCTTTACTCTCTCCTCTAAATTTGCCTTCCAGGTGAGCTTGCTGTCCAGAATAAGATCCAAGTACTTAGTTTGTGGCTTGAGGCTTAAACAGGCGCCGCTCAACCTGATTGGAGGTAATTCAGGAATTTTGTACTTCCTTGTGAAAAGTACAAGATCAGTTTTATTGTAGTTGATGCCGAGGCCCACTGTATTCGCCCATTCCTCAACCAGCCCCAGAGTATACTCGATGAGCTGGCCGACTATGTGCTGAAACCTGCCCGAGACTAATATCGCAATGTCGTCGGCATAGGCCACAACCGTGAGTCCTTTGCGTTCCAACTTATTCAAAATTGTATTTACAACCATTTCCATGCATTTTTTCATAGTACGTAACGTGTTATTTATCATGCAATTTTCTGTGTAATTTATTATGCGGTTTCCCATGCAACGATGACCAACTAATGACGAGACGAACGTCTGCTACTATATTTACAGATTTCAAGACCACTGCTGAAATACGGTTGGACTGTCAGCTGACAAGCGTGCCAGTTGTATTGAAGATGAATACAGCCTTGCTAAATTCTCACTTTTAAGAAACTATGCACAACTTTTGGTACATTAGTAATTTGAACATATTTTGAGAGCTGTCAAATGAGACGATAGACTTATAGACATACGGAATATAACTTGAAAACTATCTGTCACACTAGACAAACACCCTAATAATACCCTTAAATAATACGAGAATATCATCACTCATGCTAAGGATAGATACAGAAGCATCGGATGAACCGTAAAATCTGCTCAAGGAAAACACAAGTTAGAGGTGCGTTGGCCTGAAGAAATCGTTCACCTAGAGGAAAAGAGTGCACCAGCTTCATTATACATTAGTTTTCAGGCAAAGTGATCTTTAATGCAAATTTTGATGTAGGCAATTGAGCTCCTGTCTAGCTGCTAGTCATTACCTTTAACCAAGGGCTGCTTATGTTAAGATGATAATAGATATGCAAGGCAAACATGATATTAAATACGCAATTCGTCAGGTTTTTATTTCATAAGATATATAGCTATTTGAATCAAAATTTTCAAAATTCTTCTTTTTGACGAAGTAATACTTCAGCAAGCGGGTATGTAAAACTCAAAATTTTCCACATTCCACAACGAAACATTATCTTGCAATTTGTTCAAACATTATTTTCCACATTTCCTACTTACAATATATTCAAAGCTATTATTTTCATTACGCATTCCCCGAAACCGTAAAATAACGACTTTGGAGAGCTCATTTTGAAATACACTCGTATCATGTCTCTAAATTCCAAACACTCCTTTGCGTGCTGCATATATGTGATTCTATTACCGTGCGCTTGCTTATAAATTGACACAGGTCAATGACAGTGTCCACACAAGAACCCAAAATTACATTACATTCCTTCGTTTATATTTCCTTTGCTCCGAATGTTGTTTATGGGATGAATGAAAATATTTGAATCATCCCTGGAAATGCGTATGAGCATACATTGTACAGGTATAATTAATTCTCACATGTAGCTCTAATCACATCCGTTTTCTGATGATGATAATTGTAGAGATGAGGAGACATGTGGAAATTACGGCCGTTTTTACATTAGGTGTCTTAGTGGTAGCTTTAGCAATAAAATTATTGATCGCATTTAGTCAGTAACTTTCAGAAATGTCGAGAAAAACCGTAAATTAAGAAGTAGTTCAACAAATTTCCACTATCAGTACAAAAACTTTATAATCACTATCCGCACGTACTAAGTAGTTCAGTAGAGCTACAACTAAGAACTGAAATTATTCAACTCCAATCGAAATTTTAGTCCATTAGTACTCACTCATAAACGGATTTACACAAACCAAGATTCTCTCCTATCCGCTTACTTGAGCCAAAGTAACTTTGTCGGGTCCAAGTTTTTTTGCATAATCATCTGGGAAATTACCGGCAGCATAATCATGCACGGTTATTGTTCAACTACAGCTTCAGTATGCACGGCCCACAGCACAGCACATATGTGAGTTCACGTAAGGATTCCATTCCACCACTCATCGTCATCATCATCGCCATACTTAAATCCTTTCCGGACGCCGTACCCGATCCTTTCCGGAATCATGCCTAAAACGGGAAGTGCGCTCCACGGAGAGATTATCCCAAAACTTAATTTTCATATATTTAGCATGAAGGAATTAATGCTGTTTCGGTAAAATGTGAGCTCCCATCTGGTCACTGGCACTACGCCTTGCCGTCGTTTCCTATTTTGCCATTTCTCACAACGTTACATTCACTGGTATCTATAATGATCCTGTTTGCAAACAATATCACCTGAGGAATGAAAGTTATTGCGAGAATGTTTGAAATGGTGAAATAATTGTGGCAGCTGGGGAAATTAATAGTGAGAGCCGGATATGGTGGGGAAGCGTTGTATAGAATGTTTCTCTGAAATTGTGCGGTTGATAATGGGCTCAAATTTATTGACGGTGATGTACAAGTATGTACCATATGTATGTCTCTTTGGTAGCGAAAAAGCTACAGTAGTAACTGGATTGTAACAGCGAAAATTTAGAAAGTAGTAACAAAAGTATGAAACAATTTTGATTTTACGATATTAATTGTTGCTAATGTCGACAAGAAAGTTCATAATGGGAAAAACTCTGTTATTTGGAATGAAAATAAGTTTTCGACATCAGTTGAAATGTTCAATTGCAAAAACTAGTTCGACTAGGAGCAGTTCTTAAGCTGACGTTCGCTTGATATAATCAAATCGGGGTTATAATTAGCACAACCTAAAAACCCGAATTGAAACGAATGGATAAGTTTAGTTTAGGCCTTTTTGCATGACTTTTGTTGTAGATTGAAAAATAAGTTTCGTAAGGGAATTAAACATTTCTGACAGAATTCATTTTACTTCCTGTTAACTCAAACCTGCATACTTAAAAGTTAATGGACGGTAGAGAGATTTTCTCTGAATCGGAATTGAAAATCTAGCTTCAATTTATTGCTCTCATCTTTTTCCTTTATTGTAGAAATTATTATTTTGTTAAAAAATTCCCATAATCGGCAGTAAGGTAATGCACTGGTAGCCATTTGGCGAGGAGGAATCATTTCTTAGTTTAAAAATAAGTACATATTTATATTGCAATTTTTCCATATTCAGGTAAATATCCTTTTCAAATACATTTTTAAATATACAGCTTTCAAGCCTTTTCTTGACGAATTCCTCGCAAGTGAGATATTTGATATTTTCCAGTTGATCTTACAAGGCATTCAAACTGCATTCATTCTAACGTAAATTGTAAGTTGTGTTAGGTTGAAGTGTAAGCTATGGTACGAAAAGGTAAAGAAACTGCACAAAAGTGAAAGAGATCAATGTTCAGTATTCATAATAAATGCGACTCATTACGTGAAATTCATGAAATTTTTGACAAACTACACTAGGTCATCAAAACTATCATTGATGAATATTCTGACAGAAGAAATCGAAAGAGCCGCCTTAGATCAGGGTAAGCAAAGTCATGAACCTTCAGAGACAATCGCAGAACATGCATGCTAATTAGCGGATACCTAAAAAAATTACAGCTTTGAAAATTTCAGCACAAATAGCTGAAAAAAATTAAATAAATATTTCTGCAGAAACTACTCAAAATGTGAGTAGTTAAAATAATCGACTCGCAACAAGCTTATATTACCTAAGACCTACCTTACTAATAATAATAATGGAAGCTTTATTAATGTGTTTGCGTTTTACAGAGGTTACAATATGCTTATTCTAGTGTTACAGCTAAGTTATGGATTATACAAAAATGAAGTAGGAAAATCAACAATAGTGTGTTAGGGGGTTTTAGGAAAAATTAGCTTAAAATCTAATGATGTGCTTAGCCTAACCTTAATAAACTTAAGACTATTGCTTAAAACTAGCCTTAAGATCAACTGACCAAATGATTGGAGCTAAAGGAGGACACCAGGGCGTTAGAAGAAGTTTTACACCTTATTAAAAATTTAGAAGCACAAATCTGAATCATTTGTTGAATTATTCTAAGTTTAGCCATCTTGTGGAGCATATATGTGGAATAGTATAAAGGTTTATTGTGGATTATTTTAAGACACTTATTTTGGATTAGAAAAAAAGAAAGCCTGCGTTTTTCCAGAATTGATTTGAATTTTCCACTTCTTGCAGAAGTTGCTTAAATGTTGAAACTGAAGCTGCAGGCTATTGTCTGTGGAAGCTGGACTGCTGCCGCTAGAGAATATGGCGGTGTAATCAGCGTACATAGCAATATTGCAGTGGGGAAGTTTGCTCAGATCGGACATGAATAAGTTGAAGAGGGTAGGACTTAAAACTGATCCCTGAGGGACTCCAGCAGGAATTTCGTACTTTTTTGAAGAAGACTGTAACTTGACAGAGTAAGATCTAGACGATAAGAACGAGCTTATAATCTTGCGAAGATAGACGGGGAATGAGTATTTGATTAGCTTGTAAATAAGACCATCATACCAGACCGTGTCAAAAGCCTTTTCTATGTCGAAAGCAATTAGTCCAGTGGATTTTTTCATGGAAAAGTTACCTTGAATGTGCTTGACGAGTCTGAGCAACTGATGAATTGTCGAAATGCCAGGCCTGAGCCCAAACTGAAAATCTGGGATGACTCCAAAATTTTGAAGATGCTGCTGGACCCGGGAAAGAATCACTCTTTCGAAAAGTTTACTCAATGTTGGTAGCAAACTACCCAACTAACAATTTGTTGAACATTTTGGGCGTGGATACGTTTCCATTCCTAAGGTTGCGCCTACAAAGAAACCAATGTTACGAATTAGCGACTTTGTGGTTACGTCGTAGGTTCGAATTTGGAGCAACGCCGTTCAGTAATGACAACGAAACAAAGTAGTCATTGCATGGAAAGGGTTACGTTGTAGTTACTTCCTTGTGACGGCATTACCGCGACACCGCTTAGTAATGGTTTCGAAACATTATACCTAACGTGCGACTAAGAATATGACACTTATAGTCGCAATGACGTAACAGCAACGTAAAATCTTAGTCACAATTTTCAAAAAGTTTCGTAATCGCGACGTTACATTTGGAATTGTTTCAAATTTACAAACAATCCTCTTGCCGATACCCAATATCTTTCTCTTTCACGTTCATAGCTATCTGTATGATATACGAAGAGTTTATGCAAAATGATTATGTATGTGTTAAGTGTTTATACGATGAAGATAACATTGTATTTCAGCATATGTTTAATTATTATTATAATAATTGAAAATTTTGAATCCTATGGTGATAAAACACGAACGATTCCAACGTTACTGCAAAAGTAGTGTTGAGACTCCTTAAAACTACCACGCGCCTGCGATTGTATCAGGCTTTAGCTAAAATAGGTCTTTTTTTCTTTCATAAAATATTCTATACTTTGTGCAAAAACTAAGTTTCGCACTATCAAACAAGTATAGCATGTTCAAACATGAAAAATCTGTGCTTAGTACATCAATCAAAACTACTATTTTGGATATTTTTAACTTCAAAGTAATTTGCAATTCTTAGCCGCCATGATTGCCCAAATTTGTTCGCCATGATTGTCCTTTGAAGGAAATGATCCCAGTTAGTGCCTATATCGGTCATTTCAAGGCATTGTTGACACTTTGTGCCTTTGGATGTTACCCAATAGTAGTTTTGACTATATCGTACCTTCATAGTAGTTTTTAGAAGTCGTCGTTACTACCTAGTTTCTAATCTGAAATGCGCTCGAAACTCAAGGTGAAACAGTTGGTTTAACATAAATTTGGCCAATGCTAGGTGCGCTTTTCGCACCTCAGTCGAGAGCTGGTTAGAAAAGTACCATTGGAAACTGCAACAAGTGGAACAGTATTGTTTTTATTTTAATACTACAGTCGTGACCAGCTCTCGATAGAGGTATAAAATAATGCGACAATTATAATGAAATTTAATAATATAGAATGTCGAAATAAATAAAGTAAATAATATAGAATGTCGAAATAAATAAATAATATAGAATGTATAGTAAATAAATATAGAATGTCGAAATACATAAATGTGGAGTCGGCTACAACGAAATCTTTGATCATGCCAGCCGAAAGCCACTCAAAGCGTGTTGATTGTTTGTGATGATCTTCTTCAGCTCGTCGTCTAAAATCTGCATCTGCTCTCTTCTTACAATTGATTCCTCCAAAAATCATGGTTAAATTTTCGTATCCGCCAATAACTGTGCATTTTTCGCATCCGCAATATGAGTTAAACTAAACAAAATCTTTATAAGAATACCATGTAAGATATATATGTTCAGAAAAACGTATAAGTAAATATACCTTTTACTTATGCGCTGATGGTAGAATCGCAAACAAAACGCCTAATTTTCACTTAAATGTCACTCCCACTCACTCCCAATCACTGCCTGTATTAATATTGAAGATACCTCGTAACAAAAGGGTTGAGCAAATCTTTCGTTTCGTTACAATAAATTACGAATGTAATAATTGATTAGGTAACCATCGACATTAATGTGTAAGGATGTACTCAGAAGATAGTCAATTTGTGATTACAAATCTATAAAACTTTTTGCCAATTCATTTTGCTAATTTGCAAATCAAACGTATTATTTGAAAACTGAATTTCTAGTTGATTGGAATAGTTTATTTAATATTTTTTAAAAGGAATTAGCTGTGCCGAACGGTGGAGACTTTTTTATTAAACTCGTTTTGTGAGATTCCACATTGACGTTTAAAGAATTGTCAGAACGAAACCATCATGGACATAGGCGCCAATACGTAACCGTTACATGCGAGTTTCCTTGATGGGCATAGGAATATGAAAGGAAATATGTGTGGTAACTTTGACGTATAATGTGCCTTACTGGGATTTTGATTAAGTCGCAATGAAGGAACTAATCCCTAATGGACACAATGCCTGTAAAGACGCGTCGAAAGTAGTCTTTACCACTTCATTACTAAAATTTTGCCTATCAAGGAATTTTACTTTGAAGGAAAAATGACGAAACAATTCCGACTCGACATAGTATTCACGACGTATTCGCGTCAAAAAAGTCCATTTAGTAACAAATGGGCACAAATTGTTAGTTGGGTAATTGGTCTGTAGCTGCTAGGTCACTGAGGATTCTTACCTGGTTTCAAAACAGAAATAAAAGTAGCATTTTTCCACATGTTGGGGAAATGTCCTAGCTTCAAGCAACAGTTGAAAGCGAAAGAAAGTAAGATAACTGCTTTTCTTGACAGGTTTTTTAAAAGGATGACATTGCACGATCAATACTATTCAAGCAATATTATTGTAGCAATATATGGTTAAAACTGAATACCCCTCACACAGCTCAATAATATTAAACAATATAATATCAGTCTCGATCTGACTTTGAACAAGGATGGGTCGCAGGTATGTTTTTTCCAAGTAATTCTGAAGGTAATATAATGTTTATTGCATTGGCTGTGGTGCTAAGAAAAAGAAAAAGGCAGGTTAAAGTATGGGTGAGGAACTGGTTGGAAAATCGTTTTACTCAGGGACATGCGAATTTGTTCAGAGAACTTACTGTAGAGTCGGACTACCGCAATTTTCGGCAAATGAATGAACAAATAATTCAGCAGATAGTTGCATTAGTTTTGCTACTAATAGAAGAGTAAGATACAGTGATGAAAGAGCCTGTTTCACCAGTAGACCGACTAACTGTCACGCTGCTAGTTATAGCAACTGGAAACAACCTCTAAGACTTTTCATCTATCTAAGTTTTCATCTATCATTGCTGCCACAACCATTATTGAAATAGTTCAAAAAAACCTGTAATGCACTTTGTATGTCTCAAAGATTTAAAATAAATTATGTGTCTTAGAAATTAAATTAAGGTAACAAAACAACACAGCTCTGAGAACAATAAGAAAATTATGATATTATTCGTTGATATAAAAAAACAATCATAAGCTCAAATACTTAACATAATATATAAATTATATAATACTTTACCTAGAAAAACTTATTGAAAAGAAGAAAAAGAATCAAACGTGTAGTAATCTAAGATTTAATGAAGATTAGGTTAGGTTAGTGAAGAGGGCTGCCGGGAACGCGGCCAGCATTAAGCAACCAGTGTGGGCCCATTTGCCATCCTCATAGAGAATCACACGCATTCACACTTACAGCCATGGCTCTGGCGGATTCGAACCCACAGACCCCGTAGCACGCCGCTTTTCGGCCTGACGCCTTAGCGAGCAGAGC
Organism: Nemotelus pantherinus; assembly: GCA_963978885.1. Taxonomy (NCBI): domain Eukaryota; kingdom Metazoa; phylum Arthropoda; class Insecta; order Diptera; family Stratiomyidae; genus Nemotelus; species Nemotelus pantherinus. The sequence goes on along the minus strand of OZ022264.1, from coordinate 22,139,398 downwards.
TACCGGGAACCCAAGATTTAATGAAACACAAAAATATTTTGTTTTGAGGACCGATCCTTACACTTCAGCATATATTCTCTGTCTGATCTTTTTCTCACTTCATCATCTTACCACTAGACCGGTTCGGATACACTGGCTTAGAAATTTTTCTACAGTGTCCTACAAACGCTGATCTGTCTAGACTTTCATATGCTTATGAGCTATATAGTTGGTCTGATCTCTGACGTAAATCTCCTTGTGTGGATAATAGTGCTTCTTCGAGTGAGTGCTGCTTCCATTTTAAACACATGAATCCATCTACCCTAAAACAAACCTAAAGTATAGCAGTTTTTAATATAATATCTTTTTATGGACCTTTAGTTCATGAAAGCTTAAGGCTTGAACCCACAGGTTATTTCTGCGTATTCAAAAGTTTTCACTTCACACACTCCCAATCCTCTGCTGCCAAGGCTGTGCATAGCATCGAAGGGCGTTTCCTGAGCTTCTTGACCATCGTATACTTCAATTTTTACCATTTCAGATACCTCCTTGCACTGGAATGGCAAAATGGAAGGTTTTAACTACAGACTTCAATACGCGATGGAAGTTCCCGCACTAATTGGATACACAAAGCTTGAGGAAAAAATTACTGAGGGCAGTCTTAGTCTTCTTGATACGAAGTGCTGCCTGATTACTCTGTAAAACGTTAAAGTTAAATTACGTTTTAAATCATCAGTCTTGGCCTTGTGAAACTTTGTTTTGTTTTTCATCCCTCTTCATATATTCCGCCGATTTGACTTGCCATAAAACAGGCATGGACCGGTATATGTGAATACATTAAATTACATATTGTGTACATTTTGCACTTTAGACTGATTATTCTATGAATTCATATCACTGCTTGCAAAAGACTGGCATGTACATATCTGGCATAATCCTTACGCGTGAAAACGCACATGGACAACATCTCAATATTTTGACAGGCCTTCAATAAAAATTAAATCGATTTAATTTTCTTCAATATTTTTTCCATTAATATTATTGTTCCAAACACCTCTTAGATGATCAATAAATTGACGAATATCGATATTGTTACAATGACATGGACCGTGTAAGAAAGCTCTAAGCTAGAAAGACAGGAAGTACTCGTCTCTGTCACAATAAAATATAATTCCAGGAAAAGCATATATGCTGATGAAATGGCTTGTGTAGAGTGTGGCCGAAGCGAAATGTCAAACCTGACATAAAATATGCTGGCTTGTCTATTAGGTATAGTGGTGGATCTACACTTCCCGACAGAATGATAGTCGCGCGTAAAAATATAGTGCATTTTTCGTATAGTGGGTATATTTGGATAACATTTTATTTTTAAAATTGTTTTGTTTTAAAATGTTAACTAGCAGCGATGGACTGATATTAGAACAAATCAAAACGGTAAATTCAAGTTTAGCATTTGCGCCTGATTACGAGAGCGACAAAAGGATAGATGAATCGGTTTGTTTTAAATTTTCAAAGAGCGAAGTGCTTGAAAATAATTTAAATTGTGTATTTTTTCAGTTGCCGTGGTTTATTTCACGGTACTAGTGATAATTTTTCTGCATTATCAAAAATAAGAGGTGAGGGTCAAACGTTAACAAATGAAAAAATTGGTAAAATTATTGCATTTTATCAAGAAAATGATTCCAGTCGATTCCATTTACTGCCAAAATATAATTAAATATTGTAACTAGTATACATACGGTGCGAAGAGTGATTAAAAAGTGTCCATATATTAAATTGAAGAAAATTAATAAAAAAAACTACAGTCACTTCCACGTTATAAACTTGTTCAATTAGAGTACTACCGGACTCACTTGAATTGGACCAAAGAATAGCATCAGGTGATATTTTCTGATGGAAAAAAATTGAATTTGGATATGTCTGATGGCTTTCAATATTACTTCCATGATTTGAGGAAGTCTAAGCTATTTTTGTCTCGTCGTCATACTGCTCTTGGTACTGTCATGGTGCCATTGATTTGGTTGTGTAGGGAGGGCGGCCGACTGCAGTGGATTAATCGAGCTTTTAGAAGGCCAACTAATTAATTTGCATAAAACGTTCAATGGCCAACGATGGGTTCTGCAACACGATAACGTACTCCTCCACGCAGCGCGACGTTTGAAGCTATGGTTTGCAGACTACAATATGAAAATTACAGACTTGGCTCCCGACCTGCACATCATTGAGAGTTTGTAGAAGTGGTTGTCGTGACAAATTTACGCAGACGTAAAGTAGTTTCAAAGCAGAAAAGAGTTGATTGCAGTAATTGAAAATGCTTTTGAGCATTACATACAAAGTCAATATAATTCTCTACCAAATATACTTTTCGAAAATTTTAGCAATAATTGAGGACATACACAATATTAGCAATAAAAAATACATAAATGAAAATGAAAATCATTCGTATTATTACTTATTTTCATAGGTGCATTTATTATATTGTCACAATTATAATTAAGTCGCAAAATGCTAAACTTGAATTAACCGCTTTGTTTTGTTCCAGTTTCAGTCCATCTTTACCAGCTAACATGCAGCAACAAAAAATAATAATAATACTAATATTTTATTAGTAATAATAATATTTTATTTTATTAGCGACTATCATTCTGGCGGGGAGTGTATATTAGCCTGGTTTTGTCTCAGTGCTAGTGATTCCACGAATTGTAGGGGCTTTTTTGCACCTCGATTAATAGAAGATTAGAGTATGGAGCATTGAAAACAACAACTAAGGCAGGATTGCTGTTGTTTCCAATGCTGCCTACAATAACCTGGTATTCATCCAGACGCAAGAAAATGAGCCCTATGTACATGCTACGAGGGTCGTTTGATAAGTCTCTGGCCCAAATAAGAAAAAAACATTTTTTCCGAAATTTTTTTTTTCATCATAATCTCCCTGGAGGTCAATACATTTGGTCTTGCGTTTCTCAAGTCCTTTCATACCATTCAAAAAGAAATTTTCGTCTCAGTCCTCTAAAAATTGGGAAACGGCGTCTTTCACCTCTTGGTTCGATGAAAACTTTTGTTCAGCGAGATGGGTTTTCAAAATCACATGGGGCCAGGTCAGGCAAATAAGGTGGGACGATCTCATACCGTAAATCGTGTAATTTGGCCATAGAAACCGCGCAAGTGTGGACAGGGACGTTGTTGTGGTGGAACATGATCTACCTTTTCTTCAAACCGGGACGTTTCTTTTTGACTGCCGGGTCCAAACGACTCAAAAGTTTTGCATAATATTCCCCGCTGATGGTTTTCCTCTCTTTTAAGTAATCGATCAGAATAATTCCCTTACTATCCCAGAAAATGATTGCCATCACCTTCCCCCCCGATCGGACCATCTTTGCCTTCTTTGGAGCCGGTTCTTCCCTCCTAGTCCACTGCATCGACTGCCGTTTCATGTCCTGAGTATAGTAAAGGACCCACGTTTCATCACCAGTAACGAAACACCGCCAGAAACCGTCAGGATTTTTACGATAGCGTTCGAGAGACGCCATTGAAGTCACGGCTTGGTTGTTGTCTCTGGCCGACTGTGAGCAGGCGCGGCACCCAACGCGCAGCTAATTTTCTCATGTCCAAGAAACTGTTAGGATGTGATGCACCCGTTCAGTTGAGATGCCTATGGACTCAGCTATGTCAAGCACTTTGAGTCAACGATCACTCATAACTAAATAAAAAACAAGCCAAAAACACTCGTACGGCCCCGTTTGAATTCAGCAACCCAAAATTTAACTGTTGCATATGAGGGCGAGGCTTCACCATACACGGGATCAAGTTCGGCTTTTATCCCGGCCGCCTTTAAACCCTTTAAATAAAAGAATCTAATGACCGCTAGGTACTGGATGTGCTCCATTGTTGACGATTTGCGCGAATGAATGAAGAATGGCTGCCGAAAAAACCTGTTACCTACAGAAACTTGAAAAAATTCAGGAGACCGTTCGAAGGTGTCATCTATCTAGCGACAGCAAAAACCATTTCGTGAAACCACGTTTTATCACTTGGGCCAGGGACTTATCAAATAACCCCCGTATGAACCAATATGTATATAAAGGCATTCATAGGCAACATATCTTCGTAGCCAGATTCTGAGGAGTTTAAGTCGAGTGCTCGAACGATTCAGACATGGATGCAGCAATTTTTCAAATCCTGAATAGTGCTAGCATTGCGATTGGCTTAGGCAGAAGGCGCTGCA